>LR880972.1:12186396-12203137 GCA_904067115.1 Aegilops sharonensis | reverse complement strand
TTTCCACCAATCACTTTCTCATCTATGTGAGGGGAACCCATTGGATCTAGATCTTGGCATTCTTCATGTTCTCTTCTTCGTTCTTCCTCTCATTTTCCTCCCTAGCATTAGTTGCTTTGGTGGATTTGGGAGAGAAGGACTTGGGCACTCCGTGTGCCTTGCCATTGCATTTGGTGCATCGGTTTGAGTTCTCCACAGTGATACATGGAAGTGAAGTTGAGAAGCTTATTACTCTTGGGTGCTGGTACCCTTGAGCTTGTTCCTCTCGGGTGCCTTGGTGCCCTAGATGGTTGGTGGTGTTCTGAGCTCAGTCATTCTGGTGTAAAGCTCCGGGCAAGCGTCGGGGTCTCCAATTAGGTTGTGGAGATCGCCCCGAGCAATTTGACGGGTTCCAATGACCGCCCCCAAGGGTTGCCAAAGTGTACGGGTTCGGTGACCGCCCCCAAGGATTGCCATTTGTATGGGTTCGGTGACCGCCCTCAAAGGTCGCTTAGTGGAATCACGACATCTTGCATTGTGCGAGGGCGTGAGGAGATTATGGTGGCCCTAGTGGCTTCTTGGGGAACATTATGCCTCCACGCCGCTCCAAACAGAGATTAGCATCCGCAAGGGTGTGAACTTCGGGATACATCGTCGTTTCCGCTTCCCTTGATTATCTCTTACCCGAGCCCTTTACTTATGCACTTTACTTTGTGATAGCCATATTATTTCTTTTCATATATCTTGCTATCACTTAGTAGTTTATCTTAGCATAAGTTGTTGGTGCACATAGGCGAGCCTAGTTGTTGTAGGTTTTGTGCTTGACAAAATAACCGCTAGGTTTATTAAGCATGTGTTCAAGCCTAGACCGTATTTATTTTAAAGCGCCTATTCAACCCTCCCCCCCCCCCCCCCCCGTTCTAGGCGACATCCACGATCATTCAATCCCCAAATCGCCCCTTCTACTCGATCCCCACGCGCACTCGTCGCTGCCAGGGCACCTCGACCGATCTCCCGCCTCCTTGCCCCTGCTCTGGCGAGCCGCTGCTTCCCCGCCACCAATCCCCTTCCTTCCCCTCTTAGGTTGTCTCCCTCTCCTCCGATGGCTACTCTCCCTTGCGCCCTTCTCTTCTGCACCTCCGTCCACCGTCGTCGGCTGACCACTCGCACAACGTCGCCTACATCCGCCCCCAGCAGGGCTCTGTCCCTCTGCCGCTTCGCCTCGTGCACCCTCCAGCGGAGCTCGGGACAAATGCGAGTGATCGCTGGTGGAGGTGTAATATGTATATTTACAGAGTGTGGGTTGAATACCAAAAAATGAAGGGACATTTCTACAAAAACGTTGTGACGGTGAATCCGACAGAAGCAATGCGTACTTTATTAGTACGTAAAGATATGTCCTCCTTGCGGACATTCCAAGTTTACTATATCTTTAATGTACAACTTGTTATTTTCGAATTACACGTACACATTTTTTACAATATGTAAACATTTTTCATCCATATAATTAATAAATGTAATATGAATTATTAATATTTTCTACTTTTTTAATTCACATAATACTTTTTTTCTATACATCAGAAACCTTTTTATGCATGCTTAACATTTTTGAAATGTAAAATTACCATTTTGTAAAATTTAACAAAAATGTGAAAAATTTAACAACAGGAAAACAAAAATGTGAATAAAAACTAAATAAAAACGCAAAAAAGAAGAAACAGAATGTCAGCAAACGAGCCGTAGCAACTGGGCCAGCTCATTGTCTGCTCCCTGCGGGCGCCACTATATCTCGCTTTCAGCGAGTCCAGCTTCCGACTCGCTGAAGGGGCGAGTGAGATGGGCCGGCTCGCGCGCGCGGGAGTCCATTTTTTACTTTTTCATTTTTTTTGTACGTTTTCTTTTTTTCTTCCCTTATTTTTTACTTTTCTTTTTACTTCAAAATATTCTAAATATATATTACAAAAAGTACTCTACAAAAAACATTTGACAAATTTTGAACAATTTTTAGAAAATTTTGAAAAATTATTTGGAAAATGTTGAACAAGTATTTGAATATGTTCAATAATTATTTTTAAAATATTGAACAAGTATTTGAAAATGTTGAACAAGAATTCGAATAATGTTGAATGTGTATAGAATTTTTTTTTAATCATGTATTAAATATGTAGAAATATTTTGATCATGTACATAAAAAATGTTAATCAAGTATTTAAGAAATTTTAAAAAAGTATTTCAAAACTGTTAATTAAACTTTTAAAATATGTGAAATAGTTATATAAAATATGTTGACCAAGTACTAATAAAATGCTGATTTTTCTTACCATGTATATACAAAGGTTAATCAAGCATTGGAAAAATATTGAACAAGTATTTGAAAATGTTGAACAAGTATTTGAAAATGTTGAACAAGTATTTGAAAATGTTGAACAAGTATTTGAAAATGTTGAACAAGTATTTGAAAATGTTGAACAAGTATTTGAAAATGTTGAACAAGTATTTGAAAATGTTGAACAAGTATTTGAAAATGTTGAACAAGTATTTGAAAATGTTGAACAAGTATTTGAAAATGTTGAACAAGTATTTGAAAATGTTGAACAAGTATTTGAAAATGTTGAACAAGTATTTGAAAATGTTGAACAAGTATTTGAAAATGTTGAACAAGTATTTGAAAATGTTGAACAAGTATTTGAAAATGTTGAACAAGTATTTGAAAATGTTGAACAAGTATTTGAAAATGTTGAACAAGTATTTGAAAATGTTGAACAAGTATTTGAAAATGTTGAACAAGTATTTGAAAATGTTGAACAAGTATTTGAAAATGTTGAACAAGTATTTGAAAATGTTGAACAAGTATTTGAAAATGTTGAACAAGTATTTGAAAATGTTGAACAAGTATTTGAAAATGTTGAACAAGTATTTGAAAATGTTGAACAAGTATTTGAAAATGTTGAACAAGTATTTGAAAATGTTGAACAAGTATTTGAAAATGTTGAACAAGTATTTGAAAATGTTGAACAAGTATTTGAAAATGTTGAACAAGTATTTGAAAATGTTGAACAAGTATTTGAAAATGTTGAACAAGTATTTGAAAAATGTTAATCAAGTATTTAAGAAATTTTAAAAAAGTATTTCAAAACTGTTAATTAAACTTTTAAAATATGTGAAATATTTATATAAAATATGTTGACCAAGTACTAATAAAATGATGATTTTTTTTACCATGTATATACAAAGGTTAATCAAGCATTGGAAAAATATTGAACAAGTATTTGAAAAATGTTTTTCAAGCATTTGGAAACTGTTAAATATGTAAAAAAAAACTATTGACTATGTATTCAAAATATGTTAATCTTGTATTTGAAAAATGTTAATCAATAATTTGATTTCTTTTGAAAAATGTGTATAGAAAAAATGTTGACCATGTATTTAAAAAATATTAAATTTGTAATAAAAATATTTCTTTCGGTTTCTTATTCCAGGGGATAGAATTCTTGGAACGATATCCAGCATTGTGTCCACATATTTGGCGATATCCACCAAATCAAAGTGAAGTGATGATGTGTGGCGAGCAGACTTGAAGCTATGTCTTATGCAGACCCTTTTGAAGAATTGCAAATTTCGTGGTATCGACACTTCACATATAATTGGTTCAATCCTGACAATTTGGGGCAGTCCTATGATTTGGTGTGAAAAAGTGTTGTAGATTTGCCCCTCCTAAGATTTCTTTGAAGCTCCGCCACTGCTTGCCAACACCTCGAGAGGGACATCTAGGGCCATCACAATTGGTGTGGTGGACTTGCCGCCGGGCATGGAAAAATAAGCTTCCTTGCGATTCTGTCGGTAATATCTCGAATTGCGCAGATGTGTGCTACTTGATCGTTAGGGTTAGGTACCGGCACAGGAAGGAGCCCACCGGGCACCCAAGGCCCATATCCATCCGGTCGACCTAGTCATCAGAGCACATTGTATTTATTGGTAAAAAAAATGAACGATATCATTCACCACCAATTTTGCAACGAACAGTTCTAAAAAAAAGAATTTCGCAGTATCAGGCAAGAGCTTGTCAAAACGCCAGATGTGGTCCCCATCCTTGTCGTCCATACCCGCACGGACGGCCGTTGATTAGTTCTGCTCACTGCCTTCACCAGTCCGGTCCACGCGCACCCCTAACTCTGACCAAATCCCCTCTCCTCCCCTCTTGGCTTCGTCGGCCACTGGCGGGCGTACCTCCCAATCCCAATCCCAATCCCAATCCCAGGTGATAAGATCCCTTCACATTACCCTCGCCTCTATTCCGGTTAGATCCCTTCACATTCTCGGGTTGGGTGGTTTGATGGATTCGACGCCGCCCCGCGCCCTCGCCGGCGACGCAGGTTCGCCGGCGCATTCATCCCCAAACTAAGTTAGTCCGTTGCGCTCTTGCCCCCCTCCGAACATGTGCTCCACAGCCCATTCCTTTCTGGGAATGGACTGGATGCTACCTTTCTGAGATGATAATGCATATACTCCCTCCGTCCAGAAATACTTGTCGGAGGAATAGATGTATCTAGATGTATTTTAGTTCTAGATTATACATCCATTTTTATGCATTTCTCCGACGAGTATTTTCGGATGGAGGGAGTATTTCGCAAAAATAAAAAAAGATGTAATGCACCTGAGATGAAGTTCAGTGATAAGCACCAAAAATTTTTTGTTGACTCTTAAACAATCCAAGTGTAATAAGGACAACTTGTGCCGCTTACTCTCGACCACGGATTTTTAAAGCCAAATTAGTTGGTTTGCTAAGCACATCCTTAGTTAGCCGCCCCAGCTGGCCAGCTCTTGTTTCTTTGGGTCAGCAGAGGAGTAGGAGCAGTAACTGAAAATTCCTAACCTAGAAGCAGGAGCAGTAACTGAAAATTCAGGTTTTCAGTTAGCAGGAGCAGTGTTTGTTTAAGTTTGTGTTATACTGCATGGTTCGGATTATAATGAGAAGTTTTCAGGTTTCACCATGCTGAGATTGTATTAACCCTGTCCAGTATCCATTTTTGGGGATTGCATTTTTAGGTGGGTTCTTGTATGCTTATGCAGGGCTTTTGTACAATAGTGCTGGATGAACTCGATCTCGTTCCTTGCACCAATTATTTATTTGTACCCGTGACTGATATCTGAATTTGCTTCCGGGCATATTCCCGCCAAGTTTTGTTCTTTTTGTTTATGACCTGAAGAGGATCCTTCTCAAGGAATTCTGATATCTTTATTTTCCCATGGTGGGTTTGATGTCTTGTTTTCTGCTTGTAGGTGTACAGGGCAGATAGTAACTAAGTGGGCAAAGCTGGAAAGGACACGAAAGTGCGCGTCCATTTCAATGGCTTATTCAGAGCTTCAAGCCTTTTGTAACTATTGTGCTGGCCCCAAACAAGTTAGTGGCATTCATACTCGCATTAGTTTATGCCTCTTTCTTGGTACTTGCCTCTGATTATTTACAATTGTGCGCACTAGCAACGTTGATAGTGACTCCTTAGAGTCGACATCAGTGTAAACTACGCTCCTTCTTTCTTCTTACCAAATAGTTAGGCTACTAACCACCTTTGGTTAGTGATCATTTAGCTGATTATTGGACTAATGCTGGTTATGTTAATCAGGCCTTTTTTCAAACAAAAAATGCTAATTATGTTAATCAGGCATTTTTTGAAGCAAAAATTCGCCGTTGCCGGGGATCAAACCCGGGTCACCCACATGACAGGCGGGAATACTTACCACCATACTACAACGACTTGCTTTTTGGGAAATTGTGTGAACTGTTGCAGTATGATGAAGGGATCGATGTATCTCCAGAGGCAAGGCAGTCTGAACAAGGGAAAATCAGATAGGCAGGTGGTTCAGGCTGAGGCACAGGATACAGATAGCTCAGCTGTCTGCCTATGCTAGTTCAAACTATAAAAGTCACTAATTTTTGTCAGTATGTAAATTCTTTCCAAAGCTGGTTGTTATATCAGTGGTGCCTATTATATATTTAGAGGTACGTACACTAGTTCGTCAGCTAGAAACTTGCTACTTCCTTTGTGGAAGACCTAGAAGCAAGCGCTCTATCAAATTCTGTACACTTCTATAGTAGTTCAGAAGCTATTCGGCTGTACAATATCCCTTCCTTTGAATATGTAATTTATGGATCAATTTGATGGAGATCATGTTACCTTTGCCTGCAGTTTGAGCATCAGTAGGGTCATATGTTATTCTTGGTCATAGCTTTCACAGATGTGAGGATGGTTCATGGAAAGCATGAGCGGGTGATGGCAATGGAGAGAGAAAAAAAAAGATTTTGATGGGCTGGCACCATGTCCACTAGATCACCACCACATGATGCATGCTAGTTCTTCGCTCCGAATGCTTCCGGGAATACAAACTAGTTGTTCGTATTTAGTCACCCAATGGTGTTGCATTTGCAGAGTTCTCCAGTGCTGATCTGATTGCGTAAGAGTTATGTATCTGCTGCTGAAGATTTTGATACAGAGCACTCCATTATGTGATATGTCATAACATGAAAGATGCATCTAGCTTACCTTGTTGTACTTTAATTATCGATTAGTGAGCTGTGCCCACTGTCCACATTGGTTACTAGCTAGTTAGTTTATTAGTAGGTCCAGTCAGCAAAACTTTAAAAAGGGCAAGTAGCTGGATCAGATCCACTATTGACCTGTTGACCGGTTGGCATCTCTCCCGGATGATACTAGATAAGATCCACTTCCCATCCGCCTTGTCCTTGTCTGCGTCATTCATTCTCGTCCGCGTTATTGCGTAGTCGGATCGATGGATACCCGTCAACAGTCACTCCCTGCTTACTTTATACCACCAATTAATGATACCCAAATTTGCTTTCTGGTATATCATATTTCTTGTTGCAAAGGAATTTCTGATATGTTAACTATATAAGCTGGACTTTACAGAGGCATGCTTTCGTGTTTTCTACTTCTAGGTGTGCAGGACAGAAAGTAATTCAGTGGGTAAAACAGGGAATGCCATGAAAGTGTTATTGTCCACAATTCTCAGACGTGAGATCAATACAATGGCTGCTTGTCGATGGCAACCAAATCCTAAGAAGAGAAAAATGCTAGACAAGGAAGGACAAATAAGAAGAAGAAAGTGAGAAGCACACACCAGTTTGTCAGATTGCCTCTCCAGTTCTTATTACAGTCACCAACTGTGTACCGTATGACTACATTGGAGACGATGGAACATTGCTAGTAACAGATTTGGAAAAGCGAGAGGTTATGGCTCCAGATGTGATATGCGGCGAGAGATGTTTCTTACTGCGTGCAGATAGCTCAACTGCCAGCCTGTGCTTGTTGAAACTATAAAAATAATTGGTTCTTAGGTAAGTACATTCATTTCAAAGCTGGCTGTTATATCAATGATGATTATTATATATTTATTGATATGTGCATTAGCTAGAAATTTCTGACTTTCTTTGTGGATGCAAGGTTCATGGAAAGCATGGAGAGCCAACATGGTGATGGACAGAAAGAAAAATATTTTTTTTACCATCTGGTTGTTTCTGTTTAGTCACACAATGTTGCCCTCTGCTACTTTATACTTCAATTATTCAGGTCATTACCCACTCTCAAAAATATTATCCTTGGTTTTTGCAATTGTCTGCACACATGCCAGTAGGTTTCTTTTTTCTTATCTCTGTTCCATGCAGTTGACTAATTTATCCTGTAATTTCCTACTCTAACAGGTTTTTCATCCATCATCACGTCCAGAAGCAATTCTTATGCCCGGCTTTCATTTATTCGGGCCATTCCACACCCAAAAAACCAAAAAAAGGGAAATTGTTTCATAGTTTTTGCTCCTATTTTTCATTGTAAACCTGTTCATCTCCATATACACCTACTCTCTTCAGCCTAGTCACCCTCACCTTAGACAAGGAGAAGTCTGCCTTTAAGGTTCTTCTACTTGTTTCCCATAATTTATCTTTCCACACCCAAGATCTGTGCATCCACAAAACAAACAAAACTCCCTTCCCTTGGCATAAACACCCAAAAAACAAACGCTGCAATCCGATGGAAGTGGCGTTAGCTAGCGCTGCCTTAAGCGTTAGCTTAAAATTGGCCGCATCTCCAGTCTTGAAGAAGCTCCAATCTAATGCTTCATCATATCTTGGAGTGGACATGGCACACGAACTCCATGAACTAGAGGCCGCTATCTTGCCACAGCTGAAGTTGTTGACAATTGGCTTCGGGAACTCAAAGAAGCACTCTACCTGGCCGAAGAATTGCTGGATGAGAGTGATTACAACCGCCTCAAGTGCCAAGCAAAGGGGAAGGATTCCTTGCAAGCCAATGCCTCCTCCATCAGCAACACTCTTATGAAGCCTTTGCGTGTTGCATCGAGCAGGCTGTCCAATCTGAGTTCAGAGAACAGAAAGCTAATTCGCCATCTTAAGGAACTGAAGGCCACCCTCGCGAAATCCAAGGACTTCCATCAACTGCTCTGTTGACCTGCTGGTTATAATGCAGAGAGCCCTGCCATACCATCAACTCATGTTCATGTGACCACATCAGTACCACCTTTCAAAGTGATTGGTCGTGATAATGATTGCGATCATATAATACATCTTCTTACCAAAACGACTGCTACTACTGAGTCTAGTACAGCTATGTACTCCGGTTTGGCCATTGTTGGGGATGGAGGGATGGGAAAGTCCACCTTGGCACAACTTGTCTATAATGATGAGAGAGTAATAGAATGTTTTGATGTGAGAATGTGGGTAAGCATCTCACGCAAGCTTGATGTCCGCCGTCATACACGAGAGATCATCGAGTCTGCCTCAAAGGGGAAATGTCCACGCATCAATAACCTTGATACTCTGCATCACAAGTTGATTGAGATACTGCAAGAGTCAGGGAAATTCCTACTAGTGTTAGATGATGTTTGGTTTGAACCTGGCAGTGAGAAGGAATGGGACCAACTGTTGGCTCCTTTAGTTTCCCAAAATACAGGAAGTAAAGTTTTGGTAACTTCTCGACAGGATAGATTTCCAGCTGCTCTCTGCTGTGAGGTGTGCACTCTGGAAAACATGAAAGATGATCACTTCTTGGCACTCTTCAAGCATCATGCATTTGCTGGACTAGAAATCATAAATCAACTACCGTTTGAAAGGCTTGAAGATTTTGCAGAGAAGATTGCTAAAAGGCTTGGACGATCTCCTTTGGCGGCCAAAGTTGTGGGTTCCCAGTTGAAAGGGAAAACAGATATATCTGCATGGAAGGATGCTTTGAATATAAAGAATGATAAATTAAGTGAGCCCATGAGAGCTTTGTTGTGGAGTTATGAGAAGTTAGATCCACGTCTACAGAGGTGCTTCCTATATTGCAGCTTGTTTCCAAAAGGCCACAAGTATGTCATTGATAAGTTGGTTCGTCTTTGGATGGCAGAGGGCCTTGTTGATTCGTGCAACAAAAACAAGAGAGTGGAAGATGTTGGGAGGGATTGCTTCAATGAAATGATCTCTGCTTCGTTCTTTCAACCAGTTGATGAGAAAGACACCGACACTTACTATGATATGCATGATCTCCTTCATGATCTGGCAGAATCACTCTCCAAAGAAGACTACTTCAGATTGGAAGATGATAAGGTGACAGAAATACCAGCCACTATTCGACATCTATCTGTTCGTGTTGAAAGTATGACACAACACAAGCAAAGTATCTGCAAGCTACATCATTTACGCACTATAATCTGCATAGACCCCCTAGTAGATGATGTTAGTGACCTTTTTAATCAGATACTACGGAATTTGAAGAAGTTACGAGTACTATATTTGTCATCCTACAGTAGCAGTGAGTTACCAGAATCTGTTGGTGAGTTGAAGCATCTTCGGTATTTGAACATCATCGGAACACTGATTTCTAAATTGCCAAGACCACTGTGTACTCTTTACCACTTGCAGTCACTTCTGTTAAATGACAATGTCAAGAGTTTGCCTGCGAAAATCTGCAATTTAAGGAAGTTAAGGCATCTTGAACGGGATGAGTTGGAACTGCCTCAGATTCCTAACGTTGGCAAGCTAACTTTGCTTCAACAATTGAATGAATTTTCTGTGCAAAAGATAAAGGGATATGAGTTGGAACAACTGAGGGACATGAACGAGATTCGTGGCAGCTTAAGTGTCGTACATCTTGAAAATGTCACTGGAAAGGATCAAGCCTTAGAATCGAAGTTATATCAGAAAAGTTATCTTGGCAGCTTGTACCTTACTTGGAATCTCGGGAATAACACGACTGCAGAGGATGGCTTACATTTGGAGATTCTAGAAGGCCTGATCCCACCGCCTCAAATTTCGTCGCTTTCGATTCAGGGTTACGAATCTTGGAAATATCCAGGCTGGTTACTTGATGGTTCGTATTTTGAGAATTTGAATTATTTGAGCTTTTCTGGTTGCAGAAAATTACAAAGCCTACCATCCAATACTGAGCTGTTTGTGAACTGCACTTCACTTGTCCTCCAGAGTTTGTCAAACCTGAACACATTACCTTGTCTTCCACTAGGCCTTAAGTTGTTAAAAGTATAGAGCTGCCCACTGCTCATATTTATTTCCCCCGATGAGCTGGAACATAATGATCAGAGAGAGAATATCACGAGGACCCACCATTTGGCATCACAACTTGGTTTGATGTGGGAGGTGGATTCAGGATCAGTTATTACGAGTGTACTCTCATCGGAATGTTCATTTCTGAAGCAGCTGATGATATTCATGCATGCTGACTTGTCGCATGTTGAAAACTTTGAAAGTGCTCTAGAGAGAGATAAAGAGGAAGTTTTGATAAAAGAGGATATCATCAAGGTATGGATATGCTGTCACGAGCAAAGTATGAGACTCATGTATGGACGGAGCATTGGGATGCCATTGGTTCCACCATCAGGACTTCATGTACTTGATCTTTCTTCATGCAGTATTACAGATGAAGCATTAGCTGTTTGCCTTGATGGCCTGGCTTCACTTGAAAATTTGCTCTTAGACAATATTTTTAATTTATCTACACTTCCTTCAGAAGAGGTCCTCAAACATTTGACAAAACTTGGCCGCTTGGCCATTTGAAGTTTTGTATGTCCAAAATCTTCTATGTCGCCCATGAGTTAGTCAAAATCTTCTATGTCGCTCATGAGTTAATCAAATTCTTCTATGTTTATTTTTCTGCAATAGTTCCCTTCCATGATGGAACTTTTGTTTTGGCCTTGTGCTATGTTTATTTTGCTAGTTGCTCATTGCCTGCTCTGTTTATTGATCTCAAGTACTACGAATGAGCACACCCGTACATGGGAGCTAGAAAGCCTGGTGCTTCAGGTACTGAGGCCCTGTGTGTACAGTTTTCTGTGTTGAACATCAGAGACATTTAGCTATCTTTTCGGTTGAGGTACATCTGAATTAGTGCTGACATGTATACAGTTTTCTGTGTTCAACTAACTGCAGAACCTGGATGGGTCCCGGTCTCACTCATTCCAGGCATGTCTGGTTAATTCTACCAAGACTGTAGCTAACCTTGGTGCCTTGGTTCCATGCAACACCTTAATTTGTCCTGCCACTGAATTCTCCCTGTTTTCCTTTTTTTTTGGCGGGTACTTAATTTATCCATGTACTCCCTGTTTTCCATTTTATGAACAATCTGGGCAATTGTCACAGAAGACAGTGAATCCAAGGAAAGTGCGGACGAGGACATGGCCAATGTTATGAAGACTGCAAGGTAATCTCGGATTACGAAGACCTGACGAGTGCGCTCTCTATTACTGGCTAATATGTACAAGTTGTTTTGCAGCCCAAAAAGCAAATGGAGATATAGAGCGAACAGCTGCTAGTTTCCCTTTTGGTATGGTGGCAAACTGCACTGCATCTTAATTGATATACAATCTTGATGCTATCTCAGTTTGGAACAGTGGCGGATCTTGCCCATTTTTGCTGTGGTCAGCTTGAATATTTTTCAAATTCACAAATAGACTACTTAATTATTCTGTATTCATTACTCCAAATTTGTGAATGTTTTTAAATTAATTTTTTTAAGATACCAGAGGGTATTTTAATAAAATGTGAACATTTCTTGAATCTATTTATTGAAAACCCATGAATATTTTTCAAATTCGTGAGTATTTTTCATATTCACGAATATTTTAAAAAATCCACAAATATTTTTATAATTTAGGAATATTTTGTATAATTCTTGAAAAATTTCTGTATTCATGATTTTTCCAAAATCCAGAAATTTTCCCAATCATGACAGCTTTTAAACAAGAACATTTTTTAAATATTGTGAATATTTTTTAATGTGCAAACTTATTAAATCTCTTATTAATTACTAATAATCAATAGTGGTCTTCTTTACAAAACAGGTGGCTGTTTTTTAGGGGTAAACCTGGAGGCTGTTTGTTTTCTCTACTTACTGTTTTCTCAGAATAATAACGAACAGTAGGGGGTATAAAGCGAGGGGAGAGGCGTGAGCGGACCAACATGTTAGGACCGCATCTAGCTCTCGTGGGCCGTCCCAGATTGTGCGATAAATTGTGTATTCCCGATTGAAGGCAGGAATAGGAGCTCCAACTAAACAAGGCCTAACTAGAAATCTAACTATGAAGTCATATTTTTCTAAACAGGAATGTTAAAAATTTGACATCAAATTTTTCAATATGGCAAATCTGACGTACCGCATGAAAAATTATGTTCTTGCGAGCATGGAAATTTCCTTCATCAAGCATGGCAGATCCTAGCAAAAAACTGAGCATGGCAAGGATTTACCATGCTTGCTGAAGGAAACAGCCAAGCTCGTGACTACATTTACCGTCCAGGGCATCAGGTTTGCCATGCTTAAAAGTTTGTATACATTTCTGAACATTTTATAAATCAGTATAATATTATTCCAAATCTGTGAATATTTTTAAATTCACAAACATTTCTAAGATACATGATGTTTAAAACAATTTGTGAACAATATTCAAATCGCGAATATTTTCAAAAAATTCTTGAAGATTGTTAAAAATTGTGAACTTTTTCCATTATGAGATGTTTTCAAAATTCAAGACTTTTTTAAAGTTGTGTATATTTTTCAAATTCATGAAGAATTTAAATATCCAAAAAAAAAATATAACTTACGAATATTTTATATAGAATATTTTAGCATTTTTGAAATTCATGTTTTTAAAATCTAAACACCTTTCCTGTCATGATATTTTTTAAACATTAATAAATTTTTAGAATTCATTAAAAAAAATCTAACGTACAAACTTTTTGAAACTCTTATTGATAACCAATAGCTGTCTTTTTTCATACTAGGAGATTGTTTGTTTTCTCTACCAATGATTTTCTTAGAATAGCAACGACTGAGGAAAAAAGCAAGCGGAGAGGAGTGAGTGAACCAACAAGAGAGGACCGCACCTAGCGCCCATGGGCCGGCCCAAACTGCACGATAGTGTCTATTTCCCATTGAACGCGGGAATAGGAGCTCCGACAAAACAAGGCCTAACTAGGAATCTAACTATCAAGCCATGTTTTTCCTAAATAGGAATTTTAAAAATTAGTACGGCAAATCTGACGTCCGAGATGACAAATTATGTTGTCACGAGCATGAAAATTTCCTTCATCAAGCATGACAAATCCTAGCAAAAAAACTGAGCATGGCAATGATTACCGAAAAAAGGCTTTCGCCCTGCTTTATATTATAAAGCAAACCGACCAAGTCAAACATCTAACAAGGTTCACACACACACAATTCTCACACACAAAGAGGTAGCAAAGGGTTAATGTTGAAGGCACAGCTCAACAAGCCCTGAAAACAGAAAAAACTCTCACACACAGCAGCCCCAAACAATGGGACTAGTCGGGCTCTGGAGGAGGAGGCGGCAGCGCGGGTGCCATGCGGCAGGCCGGCGAGGAGAGTGTTGATGGCATCCTGGCCGAAGGAGTAAATAGTATAAAACTACTAGTTTACATGCTAGGGTTCCAAAAAGCTACCACTTTTTAATTTTTCTCAAAAAACTACCAATCGAGCGGTCGACTGTTTCGAAAAACTCAAACCCGCAGTGACTAGCGTTTTAACCGTTTTTCTGACGTGTTGGGCCCACCGGTCATTCCACATGGGCACGCGCGCTCACCGCGCGGCAGTTAACGGCCATTAGCCTGTGCTGTCCGGTCTGGTCGGAACGAGGTAAATACCCCACCCACCCTGCTCCCACTCGCTGCTCGCTCACTCCCCTGCTCGCTCTCTCCCCTGCTCTAGTATGAGCTCGCTGCCGCTCGCCATCTTTGAGGTCGGTTGCCGTCGACCTCCTTGCCGCCATGCCTTCCTGGAACGACGAGGAAACGAGCTCCGACGAGGACTGCAAGGTCGTCAGCATGGACATGGGACTGATGGTAAGTTTTTCTTTGCCACCTAGGGTTAGGGTTAATTGCTAGTAGGCCTATGCTCAACCATGGATCTTGCTTAGTTAGTGTTGTTGTTGTCTCTATGATATGGATCTTGATTAGTGAGGGTGGGGATTGAGGTACCCTAGGGTTCATCTCTGTACAGTGTTAGAGTTCATGCTGATTTGGGGATTTTTTCACTGTTTAGGGTTAATGAACAGTGCTAGTTGATTGTGGTATTGAGTGGTGATTGAAACCAGTGTATTTTTTTGTTGCAGGAGGAACCAGACACCATTGTGGAGCCCCTTTTCTGTGGCCAACTTGAACTTGCTGAACCCAAGTGCATTTTGCACCAAATGAGGCCGGTTAAGCGTGTTGCTTTTGAAGGCACTCTAATAGGAAGGCGTTTCTATGGCTGCCCAGTCCAGGTTAGATATTGATGTTCACTAGCCTCACATGATGCAGCAGTTTGTTACTGATATGAAAGTCACTTATGTTTTTTTGTTACTTTGGAAACTTAATCATGGCATTGTAATAGCTTCATTGTTAGTAAATTCAAGTTAATCATGGCACTGAAATTAGCTACTCCACTTGCACTAACTTATCACATTTACAAATGTAGGCAAATGGTGTGAATTGTGGTGTTGTAGAGTGGGTTGATGGGCCTTGGCCTCCAGTTCTTCAGAGATGTTTGTCCAAGCTATGGGAAATGTTTCATGAGCAGAACTGTGGAAGGGTACTTGACAAAGATAAGTTTGAGAAGGAGTTGGCCAAGGTTAAGAGTGAACATGAAAGGGAGTTGGCCAAGCTTAAGATGGAAAATGACAATCTTTGCATTGAGTAAACCAAGCTTGTTGATGATGTATCCAAGATGTTTGATTGGCAGGATGGTAGGGTGGACAAGAATGTGCACCAGAAACAAGTGGAGGAGGAAGAACTTGAGAAGAAGAAGAAGGAGCTAGAGGAGAAAGCTATGTTGGAGGTGCAGATGGAAAAGCTTAAACTTGCAAAAGAGCAGAGGTGCATTTTGCAGAGCCAAGCTGATATCATCAAGAACACCAGGAAGGCTATGAAGGATGTTCAAGTTGACAGAGATGTTCTTAGGAAGGAGAAGGAAAAGCTTGAGCTAGTTGTTGATGAGCTGCTGAAAGATGGGTATGGCAGCAAGGAGAAGTTAGAGCAAATCAAGGCCATCCTTGAGTCATGAAGTGCTGTGAAAATGGTGATGAAGTACATCCAAGGCCTATATATAAGGATGTGGCCTTTCTGTCTCAAGTGATTATATGGGTATACATTTTGGGGGAATATGAAGTTAACCTAGGGTTTGGCACTGCATTTGAACTTTAGTGTATGTAAGAACCATATTTGCTATGTTCTTAAGTATGTTGTAATGGATCTCCAATGCTATCTATATAGTTATGTAATGGATCTTATATGTTGTTGGCCATAAGTCTCTGTTAATCTTATATGTACTGTGGTATTGGGCTTAGTGGGCCAGTAGTCTGTGACCAAATGAAACTTACTTAGGCCTACTAAAACCAACCCCCCCCCCCCACCACCCTTTCCCAGCCACTCCAGCAGCCGCCACCCACAACAAACCCTAGATGGATCTTGACATGGACCTGGGAGATGTAACAGAGGAGGAGGGAGAGGCCATGGTGGTGAGGCCTCCAGCAGCACAACAAAGGAGGAGGAGGCGCAGGCAGAGGGCACAGGAGGCCGCCCAGGATGAGCAGTAGCTTGAGTTCAACCGCTGGCTCGCCGAGAAGGTGCAGGAGAAGTGCAACGACGAAGAGATTGAGCTTCTTTTCCCTGGTGGGAGGAGAAGGAGTTTCAATCAAATCATATCTTGGGCAAGAGGAAGAGCAGTCATGGCTCCTCATACAGCTACTAGGGCTAAGTGGGGTCGCTTCTTCTTGCGCTATGACTGATCTATCAATCTCATCTCATCTATCTAGCTATCTATCTTTCTATCTTGGTATTTGTTGGGGGAACGTAGTAATTTCAAAAATTTTCCTACGAACACGCAAGACCATGGTGATGGCATAGCAACGAGAGGGGAGAGTGTCTGTCCACGTACCCTCGTAGACCGAAAGCGGAAGCGTTATAACAACGCGGTTGATGTAGTCGTACGTCTTCACGATCCGACCGATCCAAGCACCGAACGTACGGCACCTCCGAGTTCTGCACACGTTCAGCTCGATGACGATCCCCGGACTCCGATCCAGCAAAGTGTCGGGGATGAGTTCCGTCAGCACGACGGCGTGGTGACGATGATGATGCTCCACCGACGCAGGGCTTCGCCTAAGCTCCGCGATGATATGACTTCTCCGGCGCAGGGCTTCGCCTAAGCTCCGCGACGATATGACCGAAGTGGAATATGGTGGAGGGGGG
>LR880972.1:12141485-12164854 GCA_904067115.1 Aegilops sharonensis | reverse complement strand
CAAATAACAACTCCTTGTTCATGGTTAGGAAACATAACCATCTTTGATTAACAAGCTAGTCAAGTAGAGGCATACTAGTGACATACTGTTTGTCTATATATTCACACATGTATTATGTTTCCGGTTAATACAATTCTAGCATGAATAATAAACATTTATCATGAAATAAGGAAATAAATAATAACTTTATTATTGCCTCTAGGGCATATTTCCTTCAGTATTCTATGTAAGATTTGGTGTTCTATGTAAGATCTATTCTATGTAATAACTGGTGTTTGATGCTACTCTGATTCAATGTATCCATGTATTTATGCTACTCTGAATGAATGTATGTTGTGGATCTGAAATCTACTGACTGAATTAACTGACAGAAGATACACTGACTGAATTAAGTGACTGAATCAGCACTGAATATGCAACTGACTGAATAGTAGTTATTACAAACCATGGTAGTTCAACTGACTGAATATCTCTGAACCAAATTAAAGTTTAGTCATTACAAACCATAGTAGACCCAAATCCATCCATATGTGTTCACTGACACAAACAGAACCATGCCAAATGAACTCAAGTTCAGACCAAGACATGCTAGTTACCACTTGCATAAAAGTAGTCTTTCAGCCTCCCACTTGGCTTCCTGATCCTCTTTGACCCAGCCTGGACAACAGTTGAAGTTGATTGCCTTGGCGCAATGAATGTTATTCTCTGGGCACTTGAAGATCTGGTGTTCTTTGCTGGAGAAGTTGTAGATGATCTGGTGTTCTTAGCAGGAGAAGAAGCGTTAGCAGCAGCAGAAGTGTTAGTCCTGCTCCTCTTAGCTGGTGGTGCTTGTGCTATTGCTGATGGATTAGTTGAAGCAGCCCTTTTTTTTGCCCTGGAAGTAGCAACTGGAGCTGGTGATGGTGCAGAAGTTGTAGTTCTTGTTGTAGCTGGTCTTGGTTCAGGTGCAGTAGCAGCATGTGCTCTTGGAGACGTATGAGCATTTGTAGCCATAGAAGAACCAGTTTGAGAGTAATTTGCTCTATTTTCCTACACAATTAAGGAACAGTGTAAGAAATTTAACAATGCAATGAGACATAGACAGTGAAATGAAACATGGCCTCAAATGACCTGGTGCTTGTTCATACTCATCTGAAACTTAGGCTTCAAAGGATCACCACAGTTGTTGAACCTATGGCCTTGCTTCTTGCAATTGCTACATGTGACAGTACCAATTCTTGAGGTGTCCTTTTTTGCTGGCACCTCAAATACACCTTTCGTCCTGGCAGTTTGCTTTTTGCCCTTCTTTTCTTTGCACACTGGTGGAGATATGTCAAATCCAGGTGTATGAGGCCAGTGGTCAGGACCTGGAACTAGGAAAATTATATGCTTGTATGTTTCACAGTACATGGGCTTTTTAAAGAAATCATTGACAAAGTCTTCAGGATGTAGCTTCACTTTCTGCATTGCAGCAATGGAATGACTGCAAGGCACAGCTGTCATGTCCCACCTCCTACAGTCACAGGTATGGTTGTTCAAGTTAACACAATATGTGTTATCAGAGCTACTAGTCACTTGCCAGATGCCTGGACCTGCCATGTATGCATCACAATACTTAGCCCACTTCTTGCCTTTTTCTAAATTTTTTGAGTAGGTTGGTGTGATCTCCCATCTGCATGAATGTTTTCTCTCCGATTTTCTGAAACTTGATCATCAAGTTTGTTCTAATGCCCTCCAGCATAGTCCTGATAGGCTTGTTCCTAACATTCAATATCATCCTGTTGAAAACTTCACTGAGGTTGTTAACAACCAGGTCAGTTTTGCAAACACTATCAATTTTATATCTTTCCCATGTATGGTTTGGTATCTCTCACAACCACTGCCAAGCTTCAAAACTCTCTTTCTTCAAATTTTCCATCCCTTTTTCATGACCATTCTTAGTGAAGGAATAGGCAGCCTGATCTAAGTGTTTCTTGAGTTCCTCCCCTCTAAAACCAGCAGATTGGAAGTTGGCATATATATGTCTAAGACAGAACCTCTGTGGGGGGAGTCAGGGAATACATCATTGATTGCATTCAACAATCCCTGTTAATTATGATGGCTTAGAATGATGGCTAATTATGATGGTAAGTTTAAAGTGTGGTGGTCATGAGTAGTGGAGCACATACCTTTTGCCTGTCAGACATAATTGTGTACTTGCCAAACTTGTTCCCACTTCCAATGACAGTTCTCAGCTGTGTGAGAAACCATGTCCAGCTATCTGTCTCTTCCTTGTCAACAACACCAAATGCAATGGGGAAGATGTTGTTGTTCCCATCCCTGCCAGTAGCTGCCAATATCTGTTGTCCAGTGCTGAGCTTGATGAAGCAACCATCTAAACCTGAAAATATGATCACATTAGTTGTAAATAACATGAATGAAACCATCTTAGGTATACCTATGAATGGATCATAGTGTTTAAGGATCATGTACCTATAAATGGCTTGCATCCATTTAGCAAGCCCTCTTTGCATGCAAAAAGGCAGTAGAACATGTAGTGAAACTTGGGGGTAGGAGCCGGATTTTCTAGGTCTTCTTTTGTTGTCACTATGCATCTACTGCCTGGATTAGTATCTAGCACACACTGTAGATAGTCCCTTAGTCTGTGATATTGGAGCTTGCGATCTCCTTGCACAACTTCAAGTGCTTGCTTCCTTGCCCTATATGCCAAGCTTTTAGGCACATGAACACCAAATGTTTTCTTAGTGTATGACATAATTGTCTCAACACCAGCTCCAGGGTTTGATCTAATGGTATCCTCACAAACCTTGGCAACCCAATTGACTGTAACCTTGGTGCTCTCTCCACTTGCTCCACAAGTGTGATCCAAATTCATCTTCTTGATGCTGAAAGTTGACTCATTGGCTATTCTAGAGGCCACTATGTAAAACTGACAACCTTGCTTTCTATCAGAGCACCAAGCAATAACCCTAGTTGGTTCATTTCTGTGATACTCAAAATTCCTAAGTGTCCTGACATGGAAATTTCTTAGTGCTTCTCTGAACTCCACAACATTTAGGAAGCACAAATGCAATGCAAACTGCTCATGTGCATCAGGTGCTGATGGATCATACCACCTCCTCTCCTTCCTCTTCTTCAACCTTCTCTTCCTACCAGAAGGCAACCTTGAAACTTATTTTTCGTCACTAAGGCCAAAATCACCTAGAAAGCAGTATTCATCAGGTTCAGGCACAAAATCTTCAAACTTGGTGTGTTCACGCTCACTGTGGGACTTGCTAGTTGGGCCTGGTTTTCTGACAGGCTTAAGCTTCTTTCCTCCTTTCTCTGGTACAACTGAGGTTTCGTCATGTTCAGAAAGGATTTGGTCTTCCTCCCAAAACCCAGATGGTTCTGAGTTTGCTCCACAATAGTGCTCTGCAGTATCTTCCTCTTCCCTAGGCTTATGGCTTGTCCTTGTGCCAGCCTCATCTTCACCCCTACACCAAGACTTGTATGATATTTTCTGCCATGTGTAATCACCCCTAAAAAACTCAAAATTTGAAGAAGATTTGTCCATCTCATCTTCATCTTCATCTTCATCATGTTCTACTTCTACATCTTCTACTTCTTCCACAACATTTTTCCCCTTGTTGAAATTACAACTATGTTGTGTGTTAAGATACGGCTCCTCGGGGATTACTGGTGCCAAAGTGTCATTATGGAGTGGATACAGGACACCTTCTTGGGAAACACTATAAACAACTTGCTCACCAACATTACTAATGGGAATCTGTTCCTCAAGCTTGTTGTGATCCATATTAACATCTACTGGGCTTGGATCAGTTGGCTTTCTCACAATGATGTTCAGAAACTTCTTATCAACAAATAAGTCTAGCATTTCCTCTAGTGCCTCCTCACTATCCAGGACCTCCACCCCCACCAAGCCCTTTCCTTCTTCCTTTACATCAGTCAGAAAAGCCTCCATTCCATAACCCTCCAACTCAGCCAATGCTAATATGGTCAGATAACTGATATCTGAAGAAACCGAATACTTTCTCTCCATATTATCTGTTCCTTGGAAATGCAGCCTCATTTCCCAAATCTCTTCATCTAAGCTGTAGGAGATTAAATTGACAAACATTTATTTTTCAAGTAGCTAAAGCTTAAAACAATGACAAACTACACTGAACATTACTAAAATGCAGTAGCATGCCTGTCTAATACAACCACTTACACTGAACATCACTGACACAAAACAACTACACTGCTCATTCCCAACACTGCACTATCTTCTAACCCTAACTAAAGTACTTTTTTCCTAACCAAATCTCAACTAAAACTGTAAATGGTACTAAAATTTCTTACCTCACTCCACCAAATGCGGACGCCCACCTGTGGCCGCCATCTGGATTCACGTGGATGAACTTCACCACTGCCCTAGCCGCGCGGACTTCCGGATCTGAGCTCTCCGGATGCACCCGAGCCTCGGGCGGTGATGGCCGCGGCGACCACTGCGTTGGGAAGCTAGAGCTGCCTAGCCAAATGCCTGAACCTCTGAATGTCCACCGCCCTCGTCGCCGGTGACGCCTTGGCTCAAAAGCTCGCCGACCGGACCGACCGCGTGCTTTGGTTCCGACCGGACCGCACGGGCTAACGGCCGTCAACGGCCGCGCCGTGAGCGCGCGTAACCACGTGCCCTGACAGGTGGGTCCAGGCGGTCAGGAAAATGGTTAGATCGCTAGTCACGGGCATTTTGGGTTTTTTGAAACAGTCGACCGCTCGATTGGTAGTTTTTTGAGAAAAAAATAAAAAGTGGTAGTTTTTTGAAACCCTAGCCTGTAAACTAGTAGTTTTATGCTATTTACTCCGGCCAAAGGATTTACCATGCTTGCCGAAGGAATTTTAAAAAGATTTGCCAGGCCGAGGCGTAGTGTGGCCCGAAGAACAATGTCATGCCAAATTAAGAAGTTAAGTATGTTGTGGGTAAGAAATTAAGTATTCTTGGACAAAAGAAGGGTGTCCGAAGCTAAAATAATAAAAAAAAACCAAGCGCAGAGGTAATCTGGTGACAATGATTTTAGACTTGATCATTTGTTTAATTGCTAATTCTGCAATGCTGCACAATGGGTCACCGTCTCACCAATTGGTGTGCTCTTTTATGGGCACCTATTGATAGTCATGCTCCTCCCTTGTAAACAAGGCCAGGTATATATGCTTAGCTTGCCGACGTGGGACTAAAACAAGCGCCTTCTGTGTTTGGCGGCCGTATATACCTGTGATGCTTGTGTGATCCGATCATGACGGGGATCTCATCGGCATGTACTATAAGCAGACTGGGCAGGCTAGGCATGCGTGATACTTGTGAGAAAACTCACCGGTGTGGTTTTGTCATTCTTCTTGTTTGGAAGACGTGCATATATTAGTGAATGAATGCAGTTTGACAAGAAAGGGGTTTCTCGCTTTTATATATTATAAAGCAACCGCACCAACAACCAACATCCGACAACATCAACGGTACAAGGTTCAAACAAAAGGTCTAAAATAGATTTAGCTGGGGCCACAACACAACAAACCCCTACAAATAAAAAGAGCCTAGTAGCTAATCCGGCCCTCGTTGTCGATGCCATGGCCAGCCATATCATCTACGCATCCGGCTTGGTGCTCGTCCCTATCTTCGTCTCCGAAATCAACTGAAAGGTCTAGTATTTTGAGTCAACCGTAGAGTAATAATTTCTCCAACAAATTTTCTTTTGAGCAATATATGTTTGCAATATATGTTTTTCCATGCAATGCTGGATGAGGCAGGAATTTGACAAACGCCAACAGTAGGATCCCCATCAGTGCCGTCCATACCCGCATGACCGGCTGACGATTGGTTCTGTTCACTGCCTCCCACCGGATCCTACCTCTGACTCATCTCCTCCCCTCTCCCCTCTCGCCTTGACGGCTTCTCCGGCGACCGGCGGCCGTCCCTCCCAATCCCAGCCCCCAGGTGATGAGATCCACCTCCCACCCACCTTATCCTTGCCTCTGTGCCTCCACGTTCTCTGGTTGGGTGGTTTCATGGATTCCACGCCGCCCTGCGCCCTCGCTGGCGACGCAGATCCTGAAAAACTGATTGAAGCCGATTCGCCCACCCAAAATGCGTATGGTGTTTCATGGATTCTCCGACTCAGTCAACCCGGGGCCTCCGATTCCGAAACACGTTCTAGGTTTTCCCCTCGTATTTTCGCGATGATGCACTCAAGTTTTTTTTTTGTCGACAGAGGCATTTTTGTATGTGCACATGAGGTGAAGTTCAGGATGTGTTTGTTTTGGCTATCACAACCCGTTCAAATGTGTTTGGTTTGGTCGAGACGTAATCTGTTAGGGAAACGTTTAGGCACGGTGCGCCGGCCGAACTCTTTGGCCGGCCGCTTCACGCGCGAACGCTTCCAGCGAATAAAGCTGCGACACGTGGGGTGCGAGTGTTCCACCCGCGATGCGTTGACCATGACGCTGGTCTGCGCACGGCCGAACCCATCGCTAACCTCTCCCCTTCTTCTCCGCTAACCCCGTGCCGTCCAAACCACGGCTGCCGCCGAGAATGCCATGGACGACCTCCGCACCTCCTCCCTTCCCCCATCTGCCCACTTCCTCCCCCCCCCCCTCTTGCAGATCAGCGACAGCGGTCACACGGCCGTCGGTGTCACACATCTACTCGGAGCTCACCGGTGATCCTAGTAGCTGCGTAGCGACCACGGTGGCACCTTGGTATGAGCGAGTGCTCTTTTGGGGAGTGCACGGCGATGCTGTGGTCCTGGCACCCATGGTCGCCGCTGCCGGGGGTGTCGTATACCGGCGAACCTGCAGGCGAGGCATACTGGAAATGCTACAACCTTTGACGAAAAAAGCTTCAACCGAACGATAGAGGAAGCTTTCACCCAGGTGCTGCGCAAAACGAAAAAAGTTTCAATCGTTTACAGAAAAGCTTCTACCGTAGAGGAAAAAATGCTTCAACCTTTGAGAGAGAAAGCTACAACCAAACTCTGCACAATCAGCGAAGTTGCAACCGTTCGACAGAGAAAGCTTTTGAAATCGTATGTGCAAAAAAAGTTTCAATCGTTTACAGAAAAGCTTCTACCACCGGCGACGGGATTTGCTACAACCAATGGGGGCCATCCCACGGCGGTGGTGACCACGGCCCGACGGTGGTGGTGCAACCAGTTTGTTTTTTGCTACAACCAACCCTATTTTTTGCTACTAATGTCCTCGGATTTTGCTGGAAACAACCCCATGTTTTTGCTGGAACCGATGTTTCATGTTTTTGGTTCCACCCTGTTTGAGTTTTTTGCTGAAACCGATGCCTCATTTTCTTTCTTTTTTTTTGT
The DNA here is from genome assembly GCA_904067115.1 of Aegilops sharonensis. NCBI lineage: Eukaryota > Viridiplantae > Streptophyta > Magnoliopsida > Poales > Poaceae > Aegilops > Aegilops sharonensis. The sequence goes on along the minus strand of LR880972.1, from coordinate 12,157,526 downwards.
TTCCATGGTGTGTTTGATTTGCTGGAATCGGCACTGGTTTTTGCTACCACCACTTTTTTGGTTGTAAGCGACGCGACTATGCCATTTTGATGCTGCAACCGGCGACGAAGATGGCCGGCTGCATCGGAGTTGTGCCGCCGCACGGAGCTGCGGTCGTCGCCATGGGGAGCTGCAACCACGGGAGCAGGCTGCTGTATGCACGAAGACGGCGACGGCGACCGACAGCGACGACGGTGACCGGCAACGAGGGCAGCGACGGCGACTGGGCGACCGGCGACGAGGGCAGCGACGGCCGGAGAACGTGCGGGCGGTTCTTCAAGGCCGGGCGCGTCGTGCGGTGTTGGTCTGACTTTTTATTTTGTTTATTATGTGCAGGCGAGAGGTGAACTTGTTTTTTTTAGCATCCGGGGGAGAGGTGAACGAAGACGAAGACGATTTCGCTCGATTAGATCGTAATCGAACGGTTATTAGTAGGCCTATCGGACGGCTGTGGGCCGGCAGGCCCAACGGTTGGGCCGGTGCGCCGGCGCAGATCGCTGCCCAATCTGTTAACAGGGGTATCAGATCCGGCATAGTACAAATCTGATCACGCCCGAAATTTCCTGTATCGGAAACCGTCTCTTTCCCGCACGAAGCCCCTTCCCACGATGTCGTCTTCCTCGCGGTCTCCTCCGCCAAAGACGCCACCGCCTGTGCACCTTGATGGCCGCCGGCGAGCCGCCGACCACCGGGAACCTACACAGGTACATGGCGTACGTCGCCGGAGCCGCTGCTCCCAACCACGGCCGCACGTCGGCTGCATAGACCAGGCCACCGGCCGGCCAGCCCGCCCAGTGCTAGCCCTGTATCTAACCTACTGATTGGAGCCCGCACATGCACAGGAGCGCCGCTGTCGACCACCGCTAGAAATTTGCTGGAATCAGTTAACGTTACAGTTGATAGAACCGAACAGAGTTTGATTTTCACCCATACCGTTTACAGTAACGGTGTAAATTGATTACGTTTGCGTTTGCATTCGCGCCACCGCTCACGAACCAAACACCTCCAGTGATAAGTACTCCGGGAGTACCAATCAAAACCATTCGGCTCATTTTTAACCCAAGTGTAGTGAAATAGCTAATTTGCTTGGTGAATAAGCACTTTCTTAATTAGCTATCTCTTGTTCTTTTGGCTAAACAGAGCAGTAGGAACTGCAAATGTACAAATCCTGATGCAAACCCTCGCTAGTGTCAGGTTTGTGCTGTAGTGTATGACTCGGAGTGTAATGAGAAGGTTTCACTATGCTGAGTTGCTATTCAGGTTGTCAAGTATCCCATTTATGTGGATTGTCTTTTCGGGTGTGTTCAGGGGCAAGGGAGGCTTTTCTACAGTACCCATACTGGATTAATTTAATCTCCTTCCTTGCACCAATGATTTATTTATTTATACCGAGGATATCCAAATTGCTTCCTCGCTTGCTGACTTTTATTCTTCTTGTTTATGCCCCGCTGGCATGCCTTTTAGAAGGAACTTCTGCAATCATGATTGTTATTGTGGACCTGACTTTATTTCTGGCTTTCTGTCAATGTTCACTTCACCTATCTTTTCTGTTATGATTCTTAACTAAATCAACTTCTTTTTCTTTTGTTTTGCTGCTTTCTTAAGTTGAAAATTTGCATCTACATAACAAAGTCTCCGCCATTGTGACTTACTGCTTTAAATCCATGGCTTGTGAGCTTGATGAATCGGTTAGTCGTACTGGTTTCCATAGGGAATCAATCAGTCTTATGGAAGGAGGGGAAGCACACCAATCCACATCTAATTTGTACTCCCTCCGTCCCAAAATAAGTGTCTTGACTTCAGTACAAATTTGTACTAGAGCTAGTATAAAGTTGAGACACTTATTTTGAGACAGAGAGAGTATTTGTTTTAACTTTCTCTGCATTCCGATCAAGTGTGTCCAGGCTGTAAGACATTGCTAGAGGCAGAGCAATGGAAGCTAGCCAGAGCAGAAGAATTGCGGAAGTTGTCCCTTCCTGCTAGGCCTAGTGCTAACCATTTCGCTCTTTCCTTTCCTTCGTAGTTAGCTAGCACAGGTTCCATCTGTTTTGCTTTGCCTTAGTTTTGGTTGTTGTAAGTTTCGTAGCCTGTATTTTTATAATACAAAATCACGCTCACCTACATGTGTGTTTGAGATTCTCTTTCATGTATAGTCTTACTGGCTTTAATGGGAAATCAGCCAATCTCATGGAAGGAGAGGAAAGCCTACACTGAGCAGGTCTACATCCAATTCTGATCTCCGTCCTTCACGATCCTTATGTTCCAAGTTATAGGAGTGACTTTTTTGATTGGTGGGTTTTCAATCTTAGGCAACTTTTTGTGATTGTGCCACATGAACATAAAATTCCACATTAACCTGTTTTTCTCTACATCCAATTTATTGCCATTTCCTGTAAAGTCATTGGAACATTTCGACGTTTGAAATTATGTCCCTTCAACTTAATGGCACATGACATCGCACTAGTCATTTTCACTCTTTTCCCCCTCTTGTGATAGAGGTATTTGTCACTTTCTGATTGAGCTGATTGCTCTGTGTAAACCTAATAATTATGTATGGCCTTTTCTTTTCTCCCAACATCTAACATATTGCTATCACACTGTAACATCATTGGACTATTTCAACGTTTGAAATTATGTCTTTACTTTAGATGTGTGTCACACACGACATAACTCTAATCACTATCACTTGTTTTCTGATTGTTATATTAGCCATTAATAAAATTCAAAATTAAGGAAAACTCCATCTTAATCAACTATTTGGACACACACAAGGGAAGAGGCAAGAATATAATAATCACATCCACCTCTACCACCTATTAAGCTTCGAGTTAAAACTACTATATGATAGGCAATGCATCTAGTGAGATGGGTATAATATCCGCCCGAGTTATCTGTCCCAAGACCAAGAGGTGGATAACCAATTAGTGGTACTGGGAAAAAAATCGTAAATAAGTGGTTGCCAACGTCCATTACTTTTCTTCTCTTAATGAATAAAAGCTGCTCTGCTCCTTTTGTCAAAAATACATTCGTTAGCAGATCCTGGAGAGCGATGAGCATTACCGCCTATTTAACGACTTGCACCCAAGGAGAGTAGTGCACAATCCAATAATTAAGGACCTTCCACCTCCTTGCTCAACTATGAAGACATGGCAGCTTTTCATGGTCTATCTTCTCACTCATGCCCTCTTTTTTCACACATCCAGCTCCTCCCAATCCACGAACAACCAAAGTAGCAACTACAACGTCAATCTCCGTGTGCTCCTATCATTCAGATCCTTCATAACCAGTGATCCTAAACAGGCACTGTCCTCTTGGTCTTGGGATCATGTCGGCAACGGCACAAGCACAGCACCATTGCCTGATTACTGCGAGTGGACGGGTGTCGCCTGCATCAACCGCCGGCACCCAGGCCATGTCACTGCCATACGTTTGCAGGGCTTGGGACTCGTCGGCACCATCTGCCCGCAGCTCGGTAATCTGACCCGCCTCCGCACCCTCAGTCTTTCATCCAACAACCTAGAAGGTAAGATCCCGGGTAGCCTCAGTGGTTGTATATCGCTTCGTGCCTTGGACCTAAGGATGAACTACCTTTTTGGCTCCATGCCTGCTTCTTTGGGTCTCCTATCAAAGCTCACATCACTCAGCGTTAGCCATAACAATCTGACTGGTGATATTCCAATGTCATTCTCCAACCTCACAGCCCTCACTAACCTTAGCATGAGTAGCAACCACTTCCATGGCCAAATCCCGAGCTGGCTCGGCAACCTGACATCACTGACACACTTAGAATTAGGCCAGAATGGTTTCAGTGGCCATATCTCTCCGGCTCTCGGTAAGATGGCTAATCTTGTTAGATTCGACATCAGGGCTAACAAACTGGAAGGCCTTTTTCCCACGCCCATGTTCAATATTTCTTCCATCACATACTTCAGCATCGGCTTCAACCGGTTCTCGGGATCTCTTCCGCTTGATATTGGCTTTAAGCTTTCCAAGCTAAATCTTTTGGCCACACATGGGAACCAATTCGTAGGACGAATACCATCTTCCTTGTCAAATGCATCTGCACTTGAATATTTATTTCTTCGCGAAAATAAGCATCATGGTCCTATTCCACGGGACATTGGCATCCATGGTCATTTCCGGAAATTTTCGTTAGGACACAATTTGCTTCAAACCACAGAGCCTAGGGATTGGGATTTCCTCACATCATTGACAAACTGTAGCAACCTGGAAATACTAGACCTTGAACAAAACAACCTTGAAGGTGTTATGCCAGTTACCATTGCTAATCTATCTACAAAGCTCGACTGGATTACAATAGGTAGAAACAAAATAACTGGGACCATACCTGCAGGGCTAGGAAAGTATAAAAAACTTACAAAGTTTAACATCGCAAATAGCCTTTTCACAGGCACCTTGCCTCTAGATATTTGCCAGATTCCTAGCCTACAGTATCTCGATCTATCCCATAATAGATTCTATGGAAAGATTCCACAATCATTAGGCAATATCACGCAATTGAACAACCTCTCTCTTTCTAATAACTTTCTGGACGGCATCATTCCATCGAGCATTGGAAATCTCACAAAACTTATATCTCTGGATCTTTCCGGTAACTCATTGAGGGGGGAAATCCCATATGAGATACTTAGTATTACCTCTCTGACCTTACTTCTCGACCTCTCCAGCAATGCTCTTAGTGGCTCCATTCCAACACAGATAGGAAAGTTGAACAACCTTGTCACAATCGACTTATCAATGAACAAACTCTCTGGTGAAATCCCAGATGCTCTCGGAAGTTGCGTCCAACTGAATTTCCTATATTTGCAAGGAAATCTTTTGCATGGGAAAATACCAAAAGATTTTTCTTCTATAAGAGGCCTCGTAAAGTTGGATCTTTCCAATAATAATTTAGCAGGACCCATACCTGAGTTCCTCCAGAGTTATGAGCTCCTAACGTATCTAAACCTCTCTTTCAACAACCTATCTGGTCCCGTGCCAAATACATGGATCTTCCGCAATTCCACTGTAATGTTGCTCCCTGGTAATAGCATGCTATGCGGAGGTCCCCCATCACTGAAACTGTCTTCATGTCCATATATACGTTCTAACCAAGCTTCACAGCATCGACGTCGGGTCATACTCTTTTGCATGGTTGGAACTTTGGTCTTATCCATGTGCTCCCTAACTGCATGCTACTTGATGAAGCCAAGAATCAAACCAAACATTGTTGATCAAGAAACCAGATTTCACCATGAGAGGGTATCCTATGCTGAGATAGATGCAGCAACGGGATCATTCTCACCGGAAAATTTCATTGGTTCTGGAAGTTCTGGCAATGTGTACGTTGGAACTCTAAATCTTGATGAGAGTTTATATACTGTAGCAATCAAGGTTCTCAATCTTGGCAAACGAGGAGCTAATAGAAGCTTCTTGAGAGAGTGTGAGGCCCTAAGGAAGATTCGACACCGGAAACTTGTCAAAGTGATCACTGTGTGTAGCAGTTTGGACCGTAATGGTGATGAGTTCAAGGCACTTGTCTTAGAGTTTATCTGCAACGGAAATTTAGATGAGTGGCTGCATCGAAACTCCATGACTAACAACAGGAACTTTAGAAGGCTGAGTTTGATGGAAAGGCTATGCATTGCTCTTGATGTTGCTGAGGCATTAGAATATCTTCATCATCAAATTGAGCCATCCATAGTTCACTGTGATATCAAACCATGCAACATCCTTCTAGATGATGACTTTGTTGCGCACGTCGCCGACTTTGGTCTGGCTAAGATAATGCATACTGAAGAATGTGAGCACGGTGGTGGTGGAACTGCAAGCAGCTCATTTGTAATTAAAGGCACAATTGGATACGTCGCACCAGGTCAGCAACCTCTTTAATTTTACTAGGAATATTTATCATTTTATTATTTAATTCAATATCAAATTGTCAGATTTCACTTGGCAAGCTAAATACAACTAAAATATGCCAAATATCAACTTGGCAGATTTCACTTGACAAGCTAAATAGAACTGAAATATGCCAACTTTGTGTCTACCCATTACGTGGCCCCTAACATCTTTGTTTACATGTTTGTCAGAGTATGGCTCGGGATCTGAACCCTCCACAGAAGGTGACGTATATAGCTACGGGGTGTTGCTATTAGAAATATTTACTGGAAGGAGGCCAACCGACAATTTCATGGATGGTGTGATAAGCCTTGTCAAATATGTCAGGGTGGCCTATCCTGATAAGCTACTGAATATATTGGATGCGAGTGCAACCTACAGCGGAGACACGCAGCGTATTGTAGATATGTTCTTGTATCCTGTGTTTAAGCTTGGCCTAGCTTGCTGCGAGGATTCCCCAAGGCACAGAATGAAGATAAACGACGTAGTCAAGGAATTGAACGCCATAAAGAGAGCATGTGAGGCTCATATGGCTGTCCATGAATTTTGAGCAACCGCTTAATCTAGGCGAACAATGAAGCGTTACGATCATCTTTACGGCCCTGCGGTTGCCAGTTGTTATCCTGTGGCCTGTTTGTGGTCTGGGAAGCCTGTTTGCGGCTTTGGGGTGATTCTGAAGTCAGCATTTCCATTTTTCATACATTATTATATGTTTGTCCAGTATACATGTATTTGTTTCTATAATATGGAGTATCCATTCTCCCTGAAGTTGTATTGTCTTTACTTTTAAGCCTTAAAGAAGTGCTAATCTGATTCGGAGCACTAAAATTCAAAGTGCTACTCCGTGCCGCAATCTGGTTGCTTCTCAGATTCTTGACATCAAAACTCAGCTCTTTGGTTTTCATAGTATATATATACTGATGAATTTTGCTGCACAAATGAGGGGGGTTCTTGGATCTTGTCATCTCCAGGCCTCTATTTAAGTCAGTCATATCTTGCTGCTGCTTTGATTTCGGACCCATTGGTTACTGCATGAAAGTTGTGTCTTTGCCTCTACCAATATTCTCCAGCCTCTCAATTGCAAAATATAGGGCTCATTTTGACCATTCAACTTTAAAATTTTGGTTGCAAATGCTTTGGATATTTTTTTTTGATAATTATGAAATCACAATAATTTTTTGAATACGATCCAATGGTATAGTTTAATTATGTGACATACATAACCCACATATTATTAGATTAATTTATGGTCAAAGTATGTCGAACAAGCAAATTTTGAGTTAGTAATACTACAGTTGAGAGGGATAAGAAAAGATTTGCAGGTATCATGTGGCACATGTGGTAGGTGAGCATCTAGAAAATATGAAAAGAAAGAAAGAGAGTATTTTGAGGTCATTAGTCTGAAGAAAAAATAGAGCACCCATTTGAACCATCATCAGTGTTCTTTCTTGCCTCCCTCTCTTCAATCAGACCCAACACCAATGTGCTCTAGAGCTGCCGCTCCACAGCACTACTCCACCCCGCGCGCGAAAATCGCTTCTTTCGATCCACCTCGTATCAATCATGTCGGCGAGAAAAGAATGCATACAAGGTGCTTGACAAAATGCATACAAGGTGCTTGACAAATTCTTCACTGCCGGGAAAATATATTGTGAAGTTTAGGCTCAGGTGCATCTCCTTATCTAGCCATCCATCTCTGCATCGCGATTCCTCCAAGGAGTTTTGTCTTTTTTGTTTCTTCCAAATAAAACAACATATGAACTTCAAACTTTGCGGCACAACAAAACATTCTAACTAGAATGTGGGAAAAAACTTTCAGAATTTTCTCGTGCATCATAAATAGTAAAAATAGCATTTTTAGTAGAGAAAATCTCATTTTGTATATTTATGTCGTCAAAAAAATCTATAGGTTTTTTCTCACATTATAGTAAGAATGTTTTGCCATCTTACAAAGTTTGAAGTTCATATGTTGTTTTATTTGGAAGAAACAAAAAAAAAAGAAAAAAATTTCACGTAGTAAGTTAGTTGTCTAGCACGGATCTTAACGCTATATTGGAGGATAAGGATAGGAGATGTCCATGAGCCCATGCTCTAAAAATCCACGTCCTTCGCCGCCGCCATGCGCCAGCCTCCCTCCTTGATTCCTAATCTCTCTCTGGTTCTCCCAAGGCCGCCGGACACCTCCACGTCGAGCCGCGCTTCCTCCAGTGCTTCCCCGCGTCGCCATGCTCCGGCGGCATGCTCTGCGATGGCCACCGGCCGGTCCGCTCGGTCCGGCTTGGGCTTTGTCGCTGCCGGTTGTTAGCCTTTTAATCTTGGTTATGTATCTACATGTTTAGTTTTGTGTCTGCATGTAACTTAGACGGTTTAGGGAGTAGCAGTAGCTAGTTGTCGAAGCTTCGGTTTTTAAGACGATTGTGATTGTGGTGAGATGTCGATTGTGGTGTGAAGCCGCGGTGCTGTGAGATGTGGCACGGTCGCATGAAGCGGTAAGGCGCACTGGAGACAGACCTGCTGTCTGCTTAATAGATTAGCTGAACTAGAGCCGAGTGAATCAGTGTACTAGTTTGTTAGTGTGCACGCATGTATAATTTGCTTGGTCAGGTGGTTGCCGAGTAGTATGGGTAATGGAGGAAGTCTAGGACCTGGTTAGTGCGTGGAGTGGTCAGTGGAGTAATGGGTCAAAGTAGTTGCATGGCGTGGTGGCCGTGTGTGGTGGCTCGTGTGAGTGGGTGTGTCCTACCCCTGGCGTGTATATATGTACTGCATTGAGTTAATGAAAAGTAAAAGCCGTGAGGGCTGTACAAAAGATGTTGTGTTTGTATGTCCTTGTGTTTATGAGAGAAGGAGGAGTTGTGTGAGGCAGCTCAAGGAAGAAGAAGGTGTGCTGCGAGGAGAGGCGGCGGCAACACCGGTCCGGTCCCTGAAAACAGGACTGCGGCACTGCTCGGTCCGGTCCGGTCCGGAACGCCGACGACTCGGTCAGGGACCGGACCGGCCGTGTCCTCCCTGACTGACGACGGTGATGCTTGCGGGCGCCGCTGGCCTTTGAGAAGGCGTTGTTATCCAGTTGCCTCCATCTTTCTATTCTGGACTCTGGAGGAATGCCTGGTTACATGTCTTCCTGGAACAGGCAGCGGTAGCACAACTTGGGGCGCGTACATTCCTGAAGAAAGGCGTCGTTTTTGGGTCAGCTTGGTTAACGCGGTCCGAAGGCTGCAGATATTCTTTCCTAATGAAAGTGGTGCATGGTGTGGCACAAGTATTGACGATAAAGGATTTTCCCCCGCTTTATATTATAAAGCAAACACCCAATACATCCAGCTTACTAGGGCCGCAGCACAGATAAGCCCAAAAAAAAAACAAAAGAAGAATAAAAAAAAATAAATGCCGACACCGGTAGATCAACAAAGAGATGAAGACCAGCAACCGCTGCACCCGGCACAAGTATTATTGACAGAGTGGACAAATCACGGCCGGCATACTTTCCTATGGGAAAAATATTAGAAGGATGCAGACGTTCTTTCCTATGGAAGGTTTCTCTTGTTTCTTCTTTTCCTTGGCTTTGGTTTGTTGTTTTCTCTTGGCCGGCCAACGAGCAAAGCTTTGTACTCTTCGACCCATGCGGCCAGTTTTCATAGAGACCTCTACCTTCACCTCATATTCCTTGGCCGGCGCTCCCCTCTCTTCTCCTCTGACCATCCAGCGCCTTCCTCTCTTCTCATCGGCTTCCTTGGCTCTGGCGTCGCTCTCAGGTGCGAAGATCCTGTTTGCCTGAGAAATGTACGTCGGGTGGCCTTTGCCAAGTGCAACTCTTGGCAAAGTCTTTACCGAAGGTTTTGGGCCCTTTGCCGAGTGTTCCTGGCACTCGGCGTATGTAGTGGATACAGGAAAAGATTGGCTACTGAATGTTCTTGCAAGTTGTTGAGAAGATGTGCGTGGTTGCATGATTATGTTGGTATGGAGGATTTGGTCTCTACGGTTAGATTCGGTGCACGGCAAGGACGTTCCGTCTTCCTCTGTCTCAATTGATTGTCTCAAAAGCTATATGTGCTCACTTCATCTATCCACGGAAGACATTATTAAGGGAAAGATGTCGTTGCTGGAGGACGGCCCGACTACACGTGCTGATGTGGTTCCCATGGCGTTGTCGTGGTCACCACTGCCGGCGAACCGGGTTGCACTCTCTGTTGGTGGGGCATTTTATACGACGGCGGCAGCCGACATGATCATGAGGAGACATGATGGATGTGTTATTTTTGCTGCGTATTGGTGCCTATTTGACTGCAACGATGCACTGGAGACCAAGATGCACGCACTGATGCAAGGTATGGCTCCGACGGTTCAACACACTAATGATCCTACAGTCCAATAGGACTCCTCGGAGGCATTGACGGCCTTAGCATGACAATCTGTCCCGGTCGTCATATGGGCATTTGGTAGTTGAGATAAACATCTTATGATAGATCAATAGTTTATTCCATAGAAAATTAAACGTGACGGCTTTTCCTATGAAAAAAAAGAAGAAGAAGGATGCACCCGGTGGTCACTATCTCACCGCCTGGGAAGATTTCTCTGGTTTCTTCTTGTCGTTGGCTCTTGGTTCGTAGCATCCTCCTAGCTGGCCAACGAGCAAATCTTTGTGCTCTCCGCCCCACGCGGTCAGTTTTTGGTGTACCTTCGTCTCATACTCCCAGTCGGCCAGCGGCTCCCCTCTCTTCTCCTCTGACCACCCAGCGCCTTCCCTCTCTTCTCGTCGGCTTCCTCGGCTCCGGCGTACCTCAGGTGAGAACATCCATCTCCCTCCCACCTTATCCTTGGGCATGTAGTACATATGTTTATGTTCTTGGGCTGGGTGGTCGGCTCGAGGGACAGTGGATTCCACGCCATTGAGACCCTCCACCCCGCTGTCCAACTCCTTCACTTTACAAGTGTCGCAGGGGTAGAACAGAGTCGCTGGCAAGTAGTACTCCCTCCGTTCGAAAATACTTGTCATCAAAATAGACAAAAAGGGATGTATCCAGATGTAGTATGTGTTTTGGACTTGGTGTACGCCTCAGAACATAATAAGAAGGTTACCTGAGATTGTATTCGCTGCATGCAGCATCCGTTCATGGAGATTGCATTGTATTTTAGCTTCAACTTGATCTCCTTGCACCAATGATTATGTGATTTGTTATTACCGATGACATCAAAATTTGCTACTCTTGCTGAGTTTTATTCATGTTCTCTCTGCTTGTAGCTAGGTGTACATGATATACAGTAATTTTTGTGCAAAAGTAAGTGTTACGTATGTCCCGATTGCCTTGTACAATCATCAAGACAATATCCAGCCAATAGCTGCTGGTGGATAGCAACAATACCCGAGGACTAGAAAAATTCAGAGAAGGATATGGACTAGGAGAAGAAGCATGTTGTTTGGCGATTTCTGCCTCCTCTCATTCTCTTGTACTATTTGAGAGTATCGCTGCCTGCCTCATGGCTGCACCGGCTCCTACAATGCTGCTTCTCACTTCTTTATCTGGTGTAAGCTCATCACTATGTTCTCGTCTGTTTTCCTCTACAAATCTTGCTCTTGGGTTCTGTTGTTATATTCGTTCTTGCAACCAACTAATTTATTTGATTTCCTATTCCTTCAGGCTTTTCAGCAATTGCCATACTCACTGGCGGTATCCACCCCCAATCAATAAGGACTATCCTTGCTGTTCATTCAGCACCACAAAGGAATCATAACTTCCCTCCATAGAAATATAAACCAGAAAATATCGCAATCCAATGGCAGAAGTAGCATTAGCTAGTGCTGCCTTAAGATTGGCCGCATCACCCCTCTTGAAGAAACTCCTTGCTGATGCTTCAACATACCTTGGAGTGGACATGGCGCGTGAACTCCATCAACTGGAGACCACTATCATACCGCAGTTCGAGCTAGTGGTTGAAGCAGCCGACAAGGGAAATCACAGGCCCAAGTTGGACAAATGGCTTCAAGAACTCAAGGATGCCTTCTATATGGCTGAAGACTTGCTAGACGAGCATGAGTACAACCTCCTCAAGCGCAAAGCAGACGGGAAGGATTCTATGCCGCCTAATGACTCTTCCATTAGCAGCATATTTATGAAGCCTCTACATGCTGCATCAAGCAGGATGTCCAATGTGAGATCAGATCATGGTTTTCACTTTCAGTGAGATTTCGGTGAAATTCACTGAATTTCAATAATTTCATTAGACACTGAAATATTACGTTTCAGCCAAAATATTTCAGCAGTTTCAGTACAACACATGAATTCAAATATTTTCAAAATATTTTTTCAATTTTTTCAAATATTAATTGAATTTGAGTGAATATTTCAGTCATTTGGCTGAAACGAAAACTGAAATCACTGAAATTCACTGAATTTCAGTGATTTCGGTTGGTGCTGAAATTTTTCTGAAACTGAAATTGAAAACCATGGATCAGATAACAGAAATTTACTTCGCCATCTCAATGAACTTAAGGCTACCCTAGCGAAAGCTAAGGACTTTCATGAACTGCTGTACTTACCAATTGGTTATAATGCAGAGAACCCCACCATACCATCATCCATTGTTCATGTGGCTACATCACTGCCACCTCTGAAAGTGATCGGTCGTGATAAGGATCGTGATCATATAATAAATCATCTTACCAAGACAACTGGTACTGCTGAGTCTAGGACTGCTATGTACTCCGGATTGGCCATTGTTGGAGTTGGAGGCATGGGAAAGTCCACTTTGGCACAACTTGTTTACAATGACAAGCGGATAAAAGAATATTTTGATGTGACGATGTGGGTAAGCATCTCACGCAAACTTGATGTTCACCGTCATACACGGGAGATCATCGAGTCTGCTTCTCAAGGGGAGTGCCCACGCATTGATAACCTTGATACACTTCAGCTTAGGTTGAAAGACTTACTGCAAGAATCCGGAAAATTCCTGCTTGTTTTGGATGATGTTTGGTTTGAACCTGACAGTGGAAGGGAATGGGACCAACTATTAGCTCCTCTAGTTTCCCAACAAACAGGAAGCAAAGTTTTGGTAACCTCTCGAAGGGATACATTTCCAGCTTCTCTTTGTTGTGCGGAAGTGTGTCCTCTGGAAAACATGGAAGACGATCAATTCTTGGAACTCTTCAAACACCATGCATTTTTTGGACCAGAAATTCAAAATCCACGGTTGCGTGAAAAGCTAGAAAAAATTTCAGAGAAGATTGCTAAAAGGCTTGGACAATCTCCTTTGGCGGCAAAAGTTGTGGGTTCCCAGTTGAAAGGGAAAACAAGTATCACTGCTTGGAAGGATGCTCTAACTATAAATATTGACAAATTAGGTGAGCCCATTAGAGCTCTACTGTGGAGTTATGAGAAGTTAGATCCATGTATGCAGAGGTGCTTTCTATATTGCAGCTTGTTTCCAAAAGGCTACAAGTATGGCATTGATGAGTTGGTTCAACTTTGGATGGCAGCGGGACTTGTTGATTCGTGCAACAAAAACAAGAGAGTGGAAGACATTGGGAGAGAATGCTTCAAGGAGATGATGTCGGTTTCATTCTTTCAACCAGTACATGACGATTACACACCCATGTACTGTGTTATCCATGATCTCCTTCATGATCTGGCAGAATCACTATCCAAAGAGAACTATTTCAGATTGGAAGATGATAGCATAACAGAAATACCATCCACCATCCGACACTTGTCTGTTAGCGTCGGTAGTTTGAAGGAACACAAGCAAATTATCTGCAAGCTTCGTCATTTACGTAGTATTATCTGCATAGCCCCCCTAATGGATGATGTAAGTTACCTTTTCAATCATATACTGCAGAATTTGAAGAAGTTGCGCGTACTATATTTGTCATCTTATAGCAGCAGTATGTTGCCAGAATCAGTTGGGAAGTTGAAGCACCTTCGGTATTTAAACATTGTCAGAACGTTGATTTCTAAATTGCCAAGATCCCTAGGTACTCTTTACCACTTACAGTCACTTATGTTAAATGATAAAGTTGAGAGTTTGCCTGAGAAACTCTGCGATTTAAAGAAGTTACGACATCTTGAACAACATGATTACAGAATATACACATCAAACAAGAAAGCATTGTGTCAAATTCCTAACATTGGCAAGCTAACTTCACTTCAACAATTTGAGGAATTTTCTGTGCAAAAGAAAAAAGGTTATGAGTTAGAACAACTGAGGTATATGAATGAGATTCGTGGCAGTTTAAGTGTCACAAATCTTGAGAATGTCAGTACGAAGGATCAAGCCCTAGAATCGAAGTTGTATCAGAAAATTCATCTTGGCAGCTTGCTACTTGTCTGGAGTCACATTTATAACACAAATGAAGAGGATAATTTACATTTGGAGATTCTAGAAGGCTTGATACCACCACCTCAACTTGAAGATCTTACAATTCACGGTTACAAATCTTCAAAATACCCAAGTTGGTTACTTGATGGTTCGTATTTTGAGAATTTGGAATCTTTGAGCTTTGTTAATTGCAGCACATTACAAAGCCTACCATCCAATTCTGGGCAACTTGACAATTGCACTTCACTTTTACTCGACAATATGCCAAACCTGAAGGCATTACCTTGTCTTCCGCTAGGACTTGAAATACTGAAAGTATACAAATCCCCATTGCTTATATTTATATCCAGTGATGAGATGGAACATCATGATCAGAGAGAGAATATTATGATAGAGCACTTGGCATCAATGCTTGATTTAATTTGGAAGGTGCATTCCAGATCAGATATTACAAGGGTACTCTCAAAGGAACAATCATTTATGATGCAGTTGGGGATAGTGATGCATGCTAATTTGTCAAATATTCGGAACCTTAAAGGTGCTCTAGGAATACAGGATGACGAAAAATTTAGAAAAAACTATCTTATCGATGCATGGATAGACAGTCACAAGCAAAGGATCAGACTCATGTATGAAAGGGGCATTGGGTTGTCGCTGGTTCCACCAACAGGGCTTCGTGAACTGACTCTTTCATCATGCAATATTACAAATGGAGCTTTAGCAGTTTGCCTTGATGGCCTAGCATCACTTAAAACATTGGTCTTAGAGCAGATTATGACTTTAACTACACTTCCTTCAGAAGAGGTCCTCCAACACTTGACAAAACTTGACCGCTTGTTCATCAAATATTGCTGGTGTCTCAGGTCATTAGGGGGTTTACGAGCTGCTACCTCTCTTTCAGATGTTAAATTGATTTCCTGCCCTTCTTTAGAGTTGGCATGTGGAGCAGAATGTTTGCCATTATCCCTTCAGAGCCTGAGTATAGACAAGTGTGTGCTTGCAGCTGACTTCCTGTGTGCTAATTGGCCACACATGCATGATATTGAAATAAGAAAATGTAGAAGCACCACATGCTTGTCTGTTGGTAGTCTTACCTCTCTTAAATCACTCTCACTGGAGCACTTGCCAGATTTATGTATGCTCAAAGGATTGTCTTCACTGGAACTTCACCATGTACAATTGATTGATGCTTGGAAACTCAACCTCATGTGTATCTCACAGTTTCGTGTCCAGTACTCATTCGTTGTGAGCAGCTCTACAATACTCAACAACATGCTTACGGCAGAAGGCTCCACGGTTCCAGCATTTCTCTCTCTTGTATCATGCAATGAACAATTCGTTTCATTCGAAGCATCCGCAAATTTCACATTTGTCAAGAGGCTTACGTTCCGGGACTGTCTAATGTTTTCCCTGCCATATCTGAAGTGCTTCTCCAATTTGGAGCATCTAGATATCTATGACTGCCCCAACATATCATCTTTACCAGATCTGCCATCCTCCCTCCAGCTCATAAGCATACGTTCTTGTGGTGAGCACTTGATGGAAAGCTGCCAAGCACCTCATGGAGAAAGTTGGCCAAAGATCGCACATATTCGCTGGAAGCTATTTGAATAAAGCATGATTTAGATGACCTCACACAAAGAAATGGAAAGGTAAATTAGCTCCTGTCAGACACCTTTGCACTCTCAAAGATCATGGGCATTTCGTTATTCTTTTCAATCTTTCAAATAGTCAGCACAGTTTCCTTCATTTCTTTTACATCAATTATAGCTGGCTCATCTTACA
>LR880972.1:12116620-12136968 GCA_904067115.1 Aegilops sharonensis | reverse complement strand
ATCTCCTACAATTTTGCGAAAGGCAGCAAAATTATTATTTTTAATTCAGAATGGCTTTAATTTGTCTGCGATTCTCGAAAATGTTTGTGAAGCTCAGTCCGTCATAGCAGTAATTCAATTCTGAATCTGAATTGCCTGCTGATCATCATTCATTGAATTTCCGTCTCTTCTTTCCTTGTTCGTTCCATGTTGTGCCAAGAACCCATTAGTTCTTACCATGCTTCTACAAATTTTTTCCTTCTTTGCTCATGGATTGAAGAATTACAATTTGAACATACGGTGATGCCAAGATAACGAAGCAAGCAAGAGAGCCACGGGGCTCATTTTTTGTTTGACTACAAGGTGGAGGAGCTCCTGTGAGCTTCCCGGATGCAACAGGAAAGCAAGACATTCATTTTTTTATTTCCCAATGATTGTTTTAGAAGAAAAAAGGAAATGAATCATTCGTTCATTTGCCTAGTGAAGTTCAGTCTATTGTTTGGGCTTCTGGGACCAATTCTGCTGTGAACTAAGATGTGAAATTAGTCGTTTTCTCAATTGTGGAAGACAACGGCATGCCCAACAGGCCAACGGAAAAACTCAGTCAAGGGGAGGCCAACCGGATGGAGATGGTGGCCACCGGAAATGATGATCCCGCAGAGAGTTGGAGTGTGAATATGCTCTCTGTGTATTGCCTTCCTCAACAACAGTACAATATATACAGGGAGTTACATGAGTGGCCCGATCTAGGTGGCACGCAGGCCCGGGCGAGGGCTCCGATCCTAAAGATTAGGAGCGACCATGAGTACATATGCAGTAGAATACAACTGGCGTATATTACGGGCTAACACAGAGGACAGTGTGCAGACAGTAGAAGGCTGAAGCGAACGGACGCATCACGATACGGTTTTCCCTGACCTAGCCGCCAGGAGCGGCGACCAGGCAGGCGACCAGCCTACCACTGATCTTCACCGGCGAGATTGTTGGTCCCCTCTCCTTCCGTCTGCTGCTCCGGCGGCAGGAGGGAGGGGGGACCCCGTTCCTCCGCTCTGTAGTTAGCTTTTTGTTTTGTATGTCGTGGTGCGTCGCTGGGGTGGTGGGTGCGGCGTCCGGACGAATAAATCNCCTAGTGCCGCACGGTCCTGGACGAAGTGAAGGTCTATCTCGATGTGCTTGGTGTGTTGATGGTGCACGGGATTGGAAGCGAGATACGAGGCACTGATGTTATCATAGTAGACAATGGTTGCTTGAGTGGGAGGGCGCCGCAGCTCGTGTAAGAGTTGGCGAATCCAACACGACTCAGCCACACAATTTGCCACACCGCGATATTCGGCTTCAGCACTAGAACGAGACACAGTTGGCTGCCGTTTTGAGGACCAGGAAAGCATGTTTGGGCCAAGAAAAACACAAAAGCCGGAGGTGGACTAGCGTGTATCGGGACACCCGGCCCAATCGGCATCGGTATAGGCCACAAGATCATGGGAGGGAGACTTGTAGAGTTGTAAGCCGAAGTGAGAGTGCCACGCAAGTACCTATGCACGCGCTTGATGAGCTGCATGTGGGAGTCGCTAGGGGAATGCATGAAGAGGCATATTTGTTGGACAACATAAGAATGTCGGGGCGAGTCAACGTGAGGTATTGCAGGGCACCAGCGAGGCTGCGATAGAGGGTGGGGTTCTGCAAGGGGGTGCCAGCGCTAGCAGAAAGCTTCGAGGTAGTGTCGATGGGTGTAGAAACAGGCTTGCAATCCAGCATATGAGCGCGGTCTAATATCTCAAGTGCATATTGTTGTTGGCAGAAAAACAAACCGGATGCATTGGGTGTGACGTTGATGATGAGAAAATGATGGAGAGCGCCCAAATCGGTCATAGCAAACTCGGTTTTGAGGGAGTGAATGATATGATGGAGAAGGTGTGGTGAGCTAGCGGTGAGGATGATATCATCAACATACACGAGCAAATAGGCAATAGATGACCCACGGTGCAAGATGAAAAGAGAGGAGTCACTCTTGGATGCAATGAACCCAAGGGACAAGAGAAACGATTGGAAGCGATGAAACCATGTGCGAGGAGCTTGCTTGAGGCCATAGAGTGACTTACGAAGGAGACACACGTGGTCGGGCGAGAGACATCAACAAAGCCGGCCGGTTGGGCACAATAGACTGTCCCCTTGAGATCACCATGAAGAAATGCATTCTTGACGTCAAGTTGATGAATAGGCCATGAGCTCGACGTGGCAATGCTCAAGACAACACGGATCGTCGCCGGCTTGACCACGGGACTGGAAGTTTCATCATAGTCGACCCCTTCCTTTTGAGTGAAACTGCGGACCACCCAACGCGCTTTGTACCGTGCCAAGGAACCATCAGTGTTGAACTTGTGGCAGAAAATCCATTTTCCTGTGACCACGTTGACACCTGCAGGTTTGGGAACCAAAGACCAAGTCGAGTTCTTTGTTAAAGCAGCAAATTCATCAAGCATTGCGTGGTGCCAATTTGGGTCTTTTAGTGCAGAGCGGTAGGTGGCAGGTATGGGTGAGATGGGAGGTGTAGTCGTGGCTGTTAAGAAAAGACGTTTTGGTTGGCAAAAGCCGGACTTGGCATGAGTGTGCATTTTGTGAGAATTGTGAGGAGGTTGGACGGGTTGGGCACGAGCTTGTAGGCGAGGAGGCGATGGGGTGGTTGGCGCAGAAAGGGAGGTGGATGCAGTGGCGCCATGAGCGGGACGGGCAGGTGCGTGATCCAAGGAGTACACGTGGCAAGAGGAGGCAGGTGCGCGGGACGCGGGATCCGAGGGCGATTCATGGGCAGGGGAACCGGACGTGGTGGGCGCGTGATCCGAGGGAGAGGCGTTGGATGGGGATAAGGTAGGTGCGCGCTAAATGGGCGGGGAGCACGAGGTGGATGCGGGGGCCCAGTGGGATTTACTGGAGGGTGGACCTGGTGGGGGGCTGTCGGGTGGATGGGCGATCCTGTTGGGGTGCATGGGGGTGTCGCGTCAGGTGGGGTTGCCTGGGGCCGGTACAGGTAGGTGGGAGGGAGCCAGCCAATGGGGAAGGCGGGGGGGGGGGGGGGGGGAGGGGGGGGAGGCGCGGGGGGGAGGGGGCGTGGGGGGGGGCGGGGGGGGGGGGGGGGGGAGGGGGGGGAGGCGCGGGGGGGAGGGGGCGTGGGGGGGGGCGGGGGGGGGGGGGGGGGGAGGGGGGGGAGGCGCGGGGGGGAGGGGGCGTGGGGGGGGGCGGGGGGGGGGGGGGGGGGAGGGGGGGGAGGCGCGGGGGGGAGGGGGCGTGGGGGGGGGCGGGGGGGGGGGGGGGGGGAGGGGGGGGAGGCGCGGGGGGGAGGGGGCGTGGGGGGGGGCGGGGGGGGGGGGGGGGGGAGGGGAGAGGTTTTGTTGGATCCGCTGCGAAGGACTGGTTTGTGGACCGGTTTGTGGGAGGCACGTACGGGAAGATGGTCTCATCAAAAATAACATGACGAGAGACGATGACGCAACGCGATGTGGGGTCGTAGCAGCGGTATCCTTTGTGTTCTAAGGGGTAGCCGAGAAACACACAGGGTAGGGAGCGTGGGGAGAGCTTGTGCTCGGCGGTGGCGGAGACATTGGGGTAACAAAGACACCCAAATACGTGAAGATGGTCGTAAGTAGGATGAACACCGTGAAGGAGAAAGTAAGGCGTGTGGCCATGGATGGCACAGTAGGGCCGACGGTTAAGGAGATAGGTGGCGGTGTGAAGTGCTTCGACCCAAAAGGGAGGAGTTAAGTTGGCTTGGAAAGTGAGTGTGCGGACGATGTCATTTGTGGTGCGAATGAGACGCTCGGCCTTACAGTTTTGGGGAGAGGTGTGAGGGCATGAGAAGCGATATGCGATGCCGTTGGTAGAGAAGAAGGAGCGAAGCGTGGAGTTGATGAACTCGCCACCGTTATCACATTGGAGGGCTTTGATGATGACATTGTATTGTGTACGCACGAAAGAGAAAAAGCGTAAGAGGGTAGTGGATGTGTCGAATTTGTTGCGTAAGGGAAAGGACCACGAGAAATGAGTATAATCATCAAGCAAAATCAAATAATATTGATAACCGGAAAAGCTTACAGCGGGGGATGTCCATAAATCACAATGAAGTAAATCAAGTAGAGCAAACGTAGTGCTACTTGAAGAAGGAAAAGGTAGGCGTGTGCTACGTCTTGAGCTTGCGTTGGTTTCCTCAAAGAGGAGAGGGTGATGCAACAAAGTGTAGCATAAGTATTTCTCTCAGTTTTAAGAACCAAGGTATCAATCCAGTAGGAGGCTCGTCAAAAGTCCCACGCACCTACACAAACAAACTGAGAACTCGCAACCAACTCAATAAAGGGGTTGTCAATCCCTTCATGGCCACTTGCGAAAGTGAGATCTAATAAAGATAGTATGATAAGATAAATATATTTTTGGTATTTTTGATATAGATGCAAAAAGTAAAGATGCAAAAGTCCCACGCACCTACACAAACAAACTGAGAACTCGCAACCAACTCAATAAAGGGGTTGTCAATCCCTTCATGGCCACTTGCGAAAGTGAGATCTAATAAAGATAGTATGATAAGATAAATATATTTTTGGTATTTTTGATATAGATGCAAAAAGTAAAGATGCAAATAAAGTAGATGGAAAGCAAATATGATAAGAGATAGACCCTGGGGCCATAGGTTTCACTAGAGGCTTCTCTCGAGATAGCATAAGTATTACGGTGGTGAACAAATTACTGTCGAGCAATTGATAGAAAAGCGCATAGTTATGAGATTATCTAGGCATGATCATGTATATAGGCATCACGTCCATAACAAGTAGACCGACTCCTGCCTGCATCTACTACTATTACTTCACACATCGACCGCTATCCAGCATGCATCAAAAGTATTATGTTCATAAGAACAGAGCAACGCATTAAGCAAGATGACATGATGTAGAGGGATAAACACATGCAATATGATATAAACCCCATATTGTTATCCTCGATGGCAACAATACAATACGTGTCTTGCAACCCTTTCTGTCACTGGGTAAGAACACCGCAAGATTGAACCCAAAGCTAAGCACTTCTCCCATGGCAAGAAAGATCAATCTAGTAGGCCAAACCAAACTGATAATCAGAAGAGACTTGCAAAGATAACTCAATCATACATAAAAGAATTCAGAGAAGATTCAAATATTATTCATAGATAAACTTGATCATAAACCCACAATTCATCGGATCTCGACAAACACACCGCAAAAAGAGATTACATCTAATAGATCTCCACAAGAGAGGGGGAGAACATTGTATTGAGATCCAAAAAGAGAGAAGAAGCCATCTAGCTAATAACTATGGACCCGTAGGTCTGTGGTAAACTACTCACAACTCATCGGAGGGGCAAGGATGTTGATGTAGAGGCCCTCCGTGGTTGCTTCCCCCTCCGGCAGAGTGCCGGCAAGGGCTCTAAGATGGAATCTCGCGGATACAGAAGGTTACGGCGGTGGAAATTGTGTTTCGTGGTGCTCCTGGATGTTTTCGGGGTACGTAGGCATATATAGGAGGAAGAAGTACGTCGGTGGACGCCCGAGGGGCCCACGAGACAGGGGGGCACGCCCTACAGGGGGGCGCGCCCTCCTATCTCGTGGGGCCCTCAGAGCTTTCTTGACTTGCACTCCAGGCTCTCCGGATCAGATTTGTTCCAAAAATAACGCTCCCGAAGGTTTCATTCCGTTTGCACTCCGTTTGATATTCCTTTTCTTCGAAATACTGAAATAGGTAAAAAAATAGCAATATGGGTTGTGCCTCCGGTTAGTAGGTTAGTCCCAAAAATGATATAAATGTGTAAAATAAAGCCCATAAACATCCAAAAGGGGTAATATAATAGCATGGAACAATAAAAAATTATAGATACATTGGAGATGTATCAAGCATCCCCAAGCTTAATTCCTGCTCGTCCTCGAGTAGGTAAATGATAAAAAAGAAAATTTTGATGTGGAATGCTACCTAGCATAATTCATAATGTAATTTTATTTATTGTGCCATGAATGTTCAGACCCAAATGAATACAAAATAAAAGTTCATATTGACATGAAAAATAGTAATACTTCAAGCATATTAATCAAAGTAATCATGTCTTCTCAAAATAGCATGGCTAAAGAAAGTTATCCCTACAGAATCATATAGTCTGGCTATGCTCTATCTTCATCACACAAAGTATTTAATCATGCACAACCCCGATGACAAGCCAAGCAATTGTTTCATACTTTAATAATCTCAATCTTTTTCAACTTTCACGCAATACATGAGCGTGAGCCATGGACATAGCACTATATGTGGAATAGAAGGGTGGTTGTGGAGAACACAAAAAGGAGATAGTCTCACATCAACTAGGCGTATCAACGGGGTATGGAGATGCCCATTAATAGATATCAATGTGAGTGAGTAGGGAATGCCACGCAACGGATGCACTAGAGCTATAAATATGTGAAAGTTCAATAAAAGAAACTAAGTGTGGTGCATCCAACTTGCTTGCTCATGAAAACCTAGGGCACTTTTGAGGAAGCCCATCATTGGAATATACAAGCCAAGTTCTATAATGAAAAATTCCCACTAGTATATGAAAGTGACAACATATGAGACTCTCTAACATGAAGATCATGGTGCTATTTTGAAGCACAAGTGTGGAAAAGGAGATAGTAGCATTGTCCCTTCTCTCTTTTTCTCTCATTTTTTTCTTTTTCTTTTTTTCTTTCTCTTTTTTTTTCTTCTTTTTTTTCTTTGGCCTTTTTTTTTCTTTTGGCCTTTCTCTTTTTTTTCTTTTTTTTTTCTTTTTGTAAAGTCCGAAGTCTCATCCCGACTTGTGGGGGAATCATAGTCTTCATCATCCTTTCCTCACTAGGACAATGCTCTAATAATGAAGATCATCACACTTTTATGGATTTATAACTCAAAGCTAGAACAAGATATGACTCTATATGAATGCCTCCGGCGATGTACCGGGATATGCAATGAATCAAGAGCGGCATGTATGAAAATTATGAAGGTGGCCTTGCCACTAATACAATGTCAACTACATGTTCATGCAAAAAGCAATATGACAAAAGTAATGTGTGTCATATGAACGGAACGGTGGAAAGTTGCATGGCAATATATCTCGGAATGGCTATGAAAATGCCATGATAGGTAGATATGATGGCTGTTTTGAGGAAGGTATATGGAGGATGTATGATACCGGCGAAAAGTGCGCGGTATTAGAGAGGCTAGCAATGGTGGAAGGGTGAGAGTGCGTATAATCCATGGACTCAACATTAATCAAAAGAACTCATGCACTTATTGCAAAAATTTAGAAGTCATCAAAAACCAAAGCATTAAACGCATACTCCTAGGGGGATAGATTGGTACGAAAAGACCATCGCTCGTCCCCGACTGTCACTCATAAGGAAGACAATCAATAAATAAAATTGTGCTCCGACTTCATCACAAGCGGTTCACCATACGTGCATGCTACGGGAATCACAAACTTCAACACAAGCATTTTTTTAATTCATAATCACCCCAACTAGCATTGCTTTGATATTATCACCTCCATATCTCAAAACAATTATCAAGCTTCAAACTTATCTTAGTATTCAATGCACTCAAAAGAAAGTTTCACATATCTTGAATACCAAGTATATTAACATTAAGAAAATTACCATGCTATCAATAACTCTCAAAATAATCTAAGTGAAGCATGAGAGATCAATAGTTTCTTTAAAACAAATCCACCACCATGCTCTTAAAAGATCTAAGTGAAGCACTAGAGCAAAAAATATCATGCTCAAAGGTATAAGTGAAGCACATAGAGTATTCTAGCAAATTCCAAATCATGTATGGCTCTCTCAAAAGGTATTTCCTCCAGTTTTGAGAACCAAGGTATCAATCCAGTAGGAGGCTCCTCAAAAATCCCACGCATCTACACAAACAAACTGAGAACTCGCAACCAACGCAATAAAGGGGTTGTCAATCCCTTCACGGCCACTTGCGAAAGTGAGATCTAATAAAGATAGTATGATAAGATAAATATATTTTTGGTATTTTTGATATAGATGCAAAAGGTAAAGATGCAAATAAAGTAGATGGAAAGCAAATATGATAAGAGATAGACCCGGGGGCCATAGGTTTCACTAGAGGCTTCTCTCGAGATAGCATAAGTATTACGGTGGGTGAACAAATTACTGTCGAGCAATTGATAGAAAAGCGCATAGTTATGAGATTATCTAGGCATGATCATGTATATAGGCATCACGTCCATAACAAGTAGACCGACTCCTGCCTGCATCTACTACTATTACTCCACACATCGACCGCTATCCAGCATGCATCTAGAGTATTAAGTTCATAAGAACAGAGCAACGCATTAAGCAAGATGACATGATGCAGAGGGATAAACACATGCAATAGGATATAAACCCCATCTTGTTATCCTCGATGGCAACAATACAATACGTATCTTGCAACCCTTTCTATCACTGGGTAAGAACACCGCAAGATTGAACCCAAAGCTAAGCACTTCTCCCATGGCAAGAAAGATCAATCTACTAGGCCAAACCAAACTGATAATTCGAAGAGACTTGTAAAGATAACTCAATCATACATAAAAGAATTCAAAGAAGATTCAAATATTATTCATAGATAAACTTGATCATAAACCCACAATTCACCGGATCTCGACAAACACACCGCAAAAAGAGATTACATCTAATAGATCTCCACAACAGAGGGGGAAAACATTGTATTGAGATCCAAAAAGAGAGAAGAAGCCATCTAGCTAATAACTATGGACCCGTAGGTCTGTGGTAAACTACTCACAACTCATCGGAGGGGCAAGGATGTTGATGTAGAGGCCCTCCGTGGTTGCTTCCCCCTCCGGCAGAGTGCCGGCAAGGGCTCCAAGATGGAATCTCGCGGATACAGAAGGTTACGGCGGAGGAAATTGTGTTTCGTGCTGCTCCTGGATGTTTTCGGGGTACGTAGGCATATATAGGAGGAAGAAGTACGTCGGTGGACGCCCGAGGGGCCCACGAGATAGGGGGCACGCCCTCCTATCTCGTGGGGCCCTCGGAGCTTTCTTGACTTGCACTCCAGGCTCTCCGGATCAGATTTGTTCCAAAAATAACGCTCCCGAAGGTTTCATTCCGTTTGGACTCCGTTTGATATTCCTTTTCTTCGAAATATTGAGATAGGCAAAAAAAGCAATATGGGATGGGCCTCCGGTTAGTAGGTTAGTCCCAAAAATGATATAAATGTGTAAAATAAAGCCCATAAACATTAAAAAGGGGTAATATAATAGCATGGAACAATAAAAAATTATAGATACATTGTAGACGTATCAGCGTGGCTGGCGCTCAAGCTGACATGCATGACAGGGGCTATGTGCCGCATTATTACATGGAACAAGAGAGTTATTTGCTAAAGTGGAAAGGGCCTGAGAGCTGGGATGGCCGAGTTGACGATGCCACACATCAGCAGGTGCGACGGTGGCAGAGTGAGTAGCACGCCAGGGCTTGTTTTCGCTGAAAAACAAGTAGAGGTCGCCGAAGCTAGTGGAGATCATGATGCTTTCCTCGTTCAAAGATCCTTCACGAGAAATCCAAATGGGTAAAATTCTACAGTTTGTCTAATTCGCATCTAGATGTTTTCTAAGGATGTCACATCTCAATTCCCACAAATAACGCAGCAACAAGAAACAAAAAAGAGATGGAACAAAAAAATAGACCACAAATATAGTGGACATGAGGTTAGATGTGACATAACTATGTCACATCTAGATGTGTCCTAGGCAGACCCAAAATTCTATGGAACAAGAGTTATCTTTGGTAAATTGATGAACAGAGATAAGGGAGGTGATGACGGTAGGAGAAAAGAGAACATCACGAAGGTGAAAATTGGTGGGGGGGAGGGGGGTAGGGTAGTGGAACCAGTGGCGTGGATAGGGAGGTGAGTGCCATTGCCAACCACAATGCTAGATAAATTGTGCTTTAAAGAAGAACTAGGCATGGAGAGGTTACCGGTGTTGTCGGTGACGCGGGACGTGGCGCCGCTGTTGAGATACCATTCATTCGAGGAAGAGCCGATGTTGGGGAGGCCTTGGGGGCTGTAGGCGGCCTGGAGCATGGCTAGATGATCCCATGAAGGTGGTTGTGGTGGTGGTGGCGCCTGGTAGCCAGAGAGCTGCATGGGGTAGGCCTGCGCATGTGCGCCCGGACGAGGCCTGAGGACGCCGGCGGAGTTGGGAGGAACCCAACCGGCGCGAGGAGAGGGCAGGTCCATCCCATACGGCGCGAAGAATCCCATGTACGGGTTGTACGCCGGGGCGGTGAAGTTGTTGGCGCGGCCGCCGTGGTCAGCACGGCCACGGCCACGATCGCCGTTGTCCTGGCGAGAACCGGAGCCGCGGCCTTGCTGCTGTCCGTTGGTGCGCTCGGCGGGGCGGTTGCCGCAACCTCCCGAGCGGGTGGCGCGCTCGGCAGTGTGGCCGGAGGAGCCCCCAGGAGCAGCACCGCCGCCGGTGACGGCGAGGATCATAGCGCTCTCGTCGGCGGTGCGCTGAGCTGGATTCTTCTCCGCAAGTTTGAGGAGGGAGAAGACCGTCTCGAACGGGGGCAGAGGGACGGTGTCACCGAGCACAACGTGGATGGTGTCGAGGCACTTGTCGATGCCGTGGAGAAACTAGGTGGTGAGATCCACCTCCGTGAAGGCGTGGTCGATGTCGGCGAGGCCGGCGGTGAGCAGCCGCATACGGGGCGCATATTCAGAGACCGAGAGGTCCCCCTGCTTCAGGTTGCGATACTGGCGGTTGAGAAGCATGTATTGCGCAGCGCGATTGGCGAGGAAGAAGGCATTGATCCGAGTCCAGAGTTCGTAGGTGGTGGTGGCACCGATGACATGATCTATGATGGAGTCCGCGAGGGTGGCATACATCTCCAGGGCGACATGGGTATCAAGCTCACGGTATTGGTCGTCAGCGTTGGGGGGTGGTGGGTGCTCGATGAGATAGGTCACGCCGTAGTGGACGAGAACCATGATAAGGAAGGATTTCCACTTGTGAAAGTTGTGTTCAGCGGGGTCTAGGAGAAACCGGATGTGGTTGGAGATCTGATCATGAAGGATAAGGTTGCGAGGGGGGTCGCCGGCGGCGGAGGCGGCGGCGGGTGCTGGGAGGAGAAGAGGGGTGCAAACTGAGATCCGGACGAGGCGGAGGTGCCGTTGAGGGAGGCGGAGGTGCCGGTGATGCCGAAGATGAAGGCCGGCAGGGTGGCAGGAGCAGTGGTGGGAGTGTTGCCGGCGGCAGGAGCCGCAGAGGGGGAAGAGGAGAGGGAACTGGGCGAGATGGCGAAGCTAGTCGCGACGAAGGAGGAAGAGCCATGCTCGGCGCCCATTGTAGGCGGCGGAGCGGGGAGCGATGGCCTGGTCGCTGATACCAAGTTGGAGTGTGAATATGCTCTCTGTGTATTGCCTTCCTTAACAACAGTACAATATATACAGGGAGTTACATGAGTGGCCCGATCTAGGTGGCACGCAGGCCCGGCCGGGCGAGGGCTCCGATCCTAAAGATTAGGAGCGACCATGAGTACATATGCAGTAGAATACAACTGGCGTATATTACGGGCTAACACAGAGGACAGTGTGCAGACAGTAGAAGGCTGAAGCGAACGGACGCATCACGATACGGTTTTCCCTGACCTAGCCGCCAGGAGCGGCGACCAGGCAGGCGACCAGCCTACCACTGATCTTCACCGGCGAGATTGTTGGTCCCCTCTCCTTCCGTCTGCTGCTCCGGCGGCAGGAGGGAGGGGGGACCCCGTTCCTCCGCTCTGTAGTTAGCTTTTTGTTTTGTATGTCGTGGTGCGTCGCTGGGGTGGTGGGTGCGGCGTCCGGACGAATAAATCTGCCTCAGCTTCACTCCCACACCGGCGGTGTCCTTCATGACGGCGTTTCGGAGTTGATGGCATCGTGTGTTTGCCGATCCTTTAGATCGGCGAAGTTAGGGTTCATGGATGGTGTCGACGAGGCGGTGGTGGCGACTCCATCAGGTGTGTCTCTCCTTCTGCTCTGTCCCTGTTGCTGTGGCGTTGTCTTTGACGTCATGGTGGAGCAGGGAGGTTTTGTCGTCCGGGAGTATGCGCAGACGGCGGCCTGCACAGTTGACAGCTGGAAGATGGTGCATCCTGTGCTGGGTGTGTGGTTGGAGGCTGACAGCTCTGGTTTTCTCCTCTGACGTTGTAGTCGTGTGGGGATGTCAGGTCTGGAGTTTGATGGCGTGTCCGGGGACACGTTGCCCTGGTCTGATTTTTTCAACGGCAATGGTTTTGCTTTTGGCAAACTACTTTAGAGGTCCGTAAAACTGCAGATCAGTGATGAAGCCGCGTCGAGCTCGGGTGAAGAGGTGATTTGTTTTCTCTCTCTTGGTGGTCGCTTCGGTGATGCCGAAGGAGAGGAACATGCGCTGGTTTTTTGTGTAGGATTATCCTATCCTTTTAGTACTGTAATGTCGGTGATTACGTGTCTTGTAACCGGATTTTTATTTTATGAATGAGAAACGTATTACCTTGCAAAAAAGACAGTAGAAGGCTACGTAGGCGATCAGCTGGTGGGATAGGCATGAAAAGTGAGACAGGGATAGGAAAATCACCGTTGAACCGGAGAATTCCCGGGATATTTGATACTATTACCTTGTTGAACTGCTGCTTCTTACTTGTTCATCCGTGTAAGCTCACAACTAATCTCCTCTGTTTTTCTATACAAATCTACCCTTTTACTATATTATCTTCCATGTTGCAACAGGCTAATCTATCTTGTGATTATCCACAACAACAGGTGTTCATCCATTGCTATATTCACTGGTTGTTTCTACCTCCGATCCAGAAGCACTTTTATTGCTCTTCTATTATTTATTGAGTTAGTTTCCACCCTCAAAATAGTGTGCTTACTTTTTTGCCATTGTCTACAGATCGGATCTCCCAGCGCGTTTCCTTTTTCTTGTCACCATTAGAGTTTGCTAATTTTACTCGTGGTTTCCGACTTCAACAGGTTTTTATCCATCAGTGGTTCGAGAAGTAATTGCAGTCCTGGTATTTCAATATATTCAGGCCATTCCACACTAAAAAAAATCCAAAAAAGAGAGTGGAGAATTCAATTGTGTGCTTGTCCATCTTCATACTAGCAACCGGATACATGATATAGTTGCGTTCCATCATTCAGTATCTGTTCTCTTGTTTTCGAATTTTTTTCAAAACTATCATGTTTTTTGTAGCAATTTCGGAAACTATAGTGTAGAATGAGAAAAATGCAAAACTAGTAGCCCGTCGGCAGGGGTGGGCCGAAAAGGGGGTTTTCGGCCAGGGCATGGCCGAAGTAGGCTTTTCGGCCGCGCTTGGGCCGAAAACACGCTGTCGGCTGGGGCCCGACCGAAAATAGTAGCTTCGGCTGCTGGGCGGCCGAACTGGGCCGTTTTCGGCCCACCGGTGACCGAAGCAGTGCTTTTCGGCCAGGCTATGGCCGAAAAGGTGCGGATAAGCCCCCGTTCGCCGACGCGAGCGCTCTGTTCTTCTTCGTTTCCCTTTCTCTCTCTCAGTTCTTCTCTACCTCGCCCCCCGCGCCGATCTCCTCCATTTGCCACTCATTTGCAAATCCAACCCACAGAATCGGTAGATCATCGCAATCTCCACCGGCCTATGGTGTTATTTTTTGCTATGGGATAGTTTTTGATGTGTTTGGGGAGGAGTAGCCATGGTGGGGAGGAGGAGCCATGGTGGAGAGGAGGACGGGTAGTAGGTGGTGGTGACTAGTAGAAGCTGCTGCAGAGGAGGAGCAGGTTAGGGGCTGACCGGAGTTGAACCTCCGGTCGTCGGGGGCGGCGTTGTCGTTCTCCGGTGGTGCAAGAAGCGTACACACACTTCGAAGGTATAATCACGGCGTCACAAATATTATGTAAATTGTATAGTTTAGTTAGTGTATATAAGTCATATTGTGAATTTTAGTGTCAATAAATTTTTGGAGGCATTTCAGCGCATAGTTCGTGTAGCGGATAATATTAGTGTTCGTTGTGAATTGCAGTGTTAATATAATTTTGGAGGCATTTTAGCGCATAGTTCGTGTAGCGGATAATATTAGTGTTCGTTTTGAATTTTAGTGTTAATATAATTTTGGAGGCATTTTAGCACATAGTTCGTGTAGCGGATAATATTAGTGTATATTGTGAATTTTAGTGTTAATATATTTTTGGAGGCATTTTAGCGCATAGTCCGTGTAGCGGATAATATTAGTGTATATTGTGATTAATGAGAAGATGGCAATGTCTGACAGGTGAAAATGTCTGAATCAGTAAATCTGAATGTTTACTACGGCGCTGGTAATGTTCGATATAATGAGTTGGGGGTTGATCTTAGCGAGTTTAAAAATGGCGTCATGACACTAGCTGACCCGGACAGACTGGACATTAGACAGTTGAAGTACTGGTTGACAACTAGTTTCGGTCTGGATCCTGAAGTATGTTCTGTCAGTATTCATGCATTGTGGACCAAATCCTGTAAAAATGTCAAGTGGGAGTTGATGCCGGTAGATAGGAGCCAGCATTGGTTGTCCCTGTTAAGACGCTGTCGAGACCGAAGAATCCACCCATATGCACTTGTGCAACCTGTGCCGAAGGAGGAGAATACCGTAGAACTCCACAGGGGGTATGAACCCGGCCAAGGCAGTGAAGTGGCTAACGAGATTGTTTTATCCGGGTCACAGCCACAAGATGTGGATGCTAGCCAACCCGAGAAAGAGTCAGACTACGTGCCACACAATGTTTGTGGTCCTGATACTGGGCAGAGCAGCCAGTCGATAATATTAGCTGGTTCAGGTTTTGCTGATGGGGATGAGGAAGGGGATGAAATGCAGAGGGTGATGGAGGAAGAGGACGAGGATGGATTGGTGGAGGAACTGGATTCTGAAAATTCTAAGGATGAAGTTGAGGTACCGATTCCTTCTGCATGGGAGCAGGACATATCCACCGGCCTTACGGTGAACGATGGCCATGAGACTCCATGGCAGTATAATCTGAACCAAGTACAAATAGGGGCTATGTTTGATACAAAGAAAAAATTGAAGTATGCGGTGATAAAGTGGGCTATGTCTACGCAGAGGGTTTTTAAGACACACATATCAAGTCCAACAAACTATACCGTGAAATGTGTTGAAAAAGGTTGTCCAGGGAAGGTGCACGGGCACGTGCCGAAGTACGACATCCACTGGGTTGTCACCATTGTCATCCCACATAATTGTGTGAGGAAGAACCTGCTGGTGAAGCATCCGAACCTGACTTCAAGTCTCATTGCGCAACTCATGTATACTGAGATAGTNACATAATTGTGTGAGGAAGAACCTGCTGGTGAAGCATCCGAACCTGACTTCAAGTCTCATTGCGCAACTCATGTATACTGAGATAGTAGAGAAGAAAGATATGGAAGCAAAACACATCCAGACAGCAGTGAAGGTCAGATGGAAGTATGTCATTCCTTATGGGAAGGCTTGGAGGGCTAAGCAGAAGGCTATGGAGGAAAGGTTTGGGACGTTCTTCGACTCATATGATAATGTTGTCCGTCTCCTGGGCATACTGAAGGAGAGGAATCCCGACACTTATGTGAACGTACAACACATGAGGTTGCTGAGTATACCAGATTTCAAGGTGTTGAAACGAGTGTTCTTCTCTTTTGGTATGTGCATCGAAGCTTTCCGGCATTGTCCTCCTGTTCTGTTTGTGGATGGTACATTCCTGGCCGGTCAGTATAGAGGGCAAATCCTGACTGCTATTGGTGTGGACGGGAACAATCAAATCATCCCACTTGCCATGGCATTTGTGGAGGGTGAGAACTTTCTCAGCTGGGTATGGTTCTTCCGCCAAGTGAAAATTGCCATTGTGAAGGACCGACCAAACGTGTGTGTCATTCATGACAGACATGCTGGTATATTGAAGGCCGTGAAGACACTTCGTAATCCAACAGATGACGAACGAACACCTTGGAGGGACTTGCAGAGCCGGTGGTGCATGCGCCATCTTGGGGCTAATTTTTTCTCACAGTTCAAGAACAAGCGGTTGATGAACTTGTTCAAAAAATTATGCAAGCAGAGCCAGCAGCGCAAATACGAATTTATTTGGTCAAAACTAGATGAGTTTACTAAGAAGCAGGTCCGTGCGAGGAAGAAAATGGAAGAAGATCAAGTTAAATTAGCAGCACTCATCGCGGAGCTAGAGGAGCCAGTAGGTCTTTGTGACTTGCCAGGAATTGACCCTCCTAATACTACGAGAAAGAAGGGAAGGGCAATAAAGAATTTTTCTGAGTGGATAGAGAAAGAGCCTCCAGTGAATTGGTCTTTGCTGCATGACACACATGGAGCTAGGTATGGCCACATGACAACCAATCTTGCAGAGGTGTATAACTTTGTGCTGAGAGGGAACAGAGCATTGCCACTCACAGCTATTGTGGAGGCTGTATTCCATGGCACTTTGAGATATTTCAGAGAAAGGCACGAGTTAGCACAGAAGCATATTGAAGATAATCAGAACACACCTTATTGTAGCCGTGTCATGGAATACATGGCAAAGAAGATAGAGAAAGCAAAGAAGCACACTGTCAGACTCATAGGGAATCAAGAAAGGAGGTATGAGGTTCAGCTTCCTACCGATGGTTTTGGTTCTGGAAATGAGGTGAAGACACACGAGGTAAAAATTGGAACGGAATTTTATCCAACGTGTGAGTGTACATGCAACAAACCGAAGTTGTTGCACCTACCTTGCTCTCATGTGTTGGCTGCCTGTGGGCAGATTGAGTTGGATGCTATCTCCTTCGTGTCCCCATACTATTTAAAAGAGGCAGTGCTCAACACCTGGACAGGCGAGATGACAGGGTTTAGAGTCGTCGGCAATTTCAACAAGGTAAACGACGGTGAGAGAGTATATATCCCGCATCCAGACCTTCGGCGAACAAGTAGGGGCAGACGGAAGGCCCGTCGCATCCGGAACGATATGGACCAGTCTGAAGCTGGTGGAGCAACCAGGCAATG
This sequence comes from Aegilops sharonensis, assembly GCA_904067115.1. Taxonomy (NCBI): domain Eukaryota; kingdom Viridiplantae; phylum Streptophyta; class Magnoliopsida; order Poales; family Poaceae; genus Aegilops; species Aegilops sharonensis. The sequence goes on along the minus strand of LR880972.1, from coordinate 12,119,919 downwards.
TTTGTTATGCGCGGCTTATGGGCATAGGATGAAATATTGTCCCGACCTGAACAAAGATGGTGCTTCCGCATCGACGAGTGCTTCCACATCGACGGCTGCGACAACAAGAGGAAGAGGCGGACGTGGTCGTGGCAGTCGAGGCCGAAGGGGCGGACGAGGGAGAAATAACTCACAAGCTATATAATGTTTCGTAGTGGGTTTTAATATGTCAGGACTATGTTTTAATTTGTAATATGTCAGGACTATGTTTTAATTTGTAATATGTCAGATCTATGTTTTAATTTGTAATATGTCAGGACTTTGTTTTAATATGTAAATCCTCATGGACTATGTTTTAATTCGTACTATGTCAGGACTATGTTTTAATTTGTAATATGTCAGATCTATGTTTTTATTTGCGCCTGAGATTTGTTGTTTGAATTGCAGATATGTCTTTGTATCCGTTGCTTAATGGCAACATCGATAGAAAGCACCGGGGCGCCCTATTGGAAGCGGGCAACAACTTAGACGTGTTGGTCACTCGTACCCCAAAGACTAACTGGCTGATACACGATTCATGGGTTGATAGGTATGTGTGCATATAATGGAGTCCATATAATGACTTACTATGTTTTACATACTTTTTATAGCCGCTAACAATCTTTTTATTTTGTAGGTTAAGTTGGGCTGGACTTCTACCCTTGGCACGGCTGGTTCAGGGTACATTGGATGAGTGGATTGATGGTCCGGACTTAGATGAGGCAGGTGAACCAGTGCAGTTACACAAGAGGCAAGTGAAACGTTTCTCTTACGACAAGTCACTCCTTACCTGCTTAGTAGATAGATGGAGGCCAGAGACACATACGTTTCACTTTCCATGGGGAGAGATGGCGCCTACTTTACAGGATGTGTCGTACTTGTTGGGATTACCTCTGGCCGGTGCTGCCATAGGTCCCTTAGAGGCAGAATCAGGGTGGCAAACAGCGATGCAGACCCGTTTTTTGGCTGCGGTCCCGACTGCTAGGGCCATAGACAACGATCCTCATGGACCTCTTTTTAGATGGTTGAGCCAGTTTCAGGTAACCATCACGGCCACTTAAACAAATGTTGTTTTTTAGTTGCCCGATTTTCATACAATTATTACGTTTCTATGTAGATTGTCTCGTTAGGACATCCCGATGTTGAGTTGTCGGAGGCACAGATTGACCGGTCCCTAGAGGCATATATTCTTTGGCTGTTCGGCAAGACGATGTTTACGGAGAACCACGTGACCACTGTCGATGCACGACTCATCGGTATTGCACGAGAGATAGCTGACGCACGTTGCCCCGCGGATATTCTACAGAGGAGTTTTGGTTCTGCTGTGTTAGCGGCTACGTACAGAGGCCTGTGCAAAGCTTGCTTGTTGAAGTCTAGAAAATCTGGTGTTGTTGGATGTCCATTATTGTTGCAGCTCTGGTCATACGAGAGATTCCCTATTGGACGACCCTATGTCTACATTGATAAACCTTTTGGTTTGGAGGACTTAGCTGGGGCTTATGTGCCTGCTATCGGCGACTTACCTACTATGGGTTCTGTTTGGGCACGGCGAGAGGTACTTTTATATTAAGTAACAATTAATTTAATTATTTTTTGCCATTCATTAGTATTACTAATGCTTATTTGTTGTCATGCACAGAGACAGTTTGCGCATAGTCAGGTTAGGGGATGCTACCCGTCCTTCACGGCGCAGTTTGATAGTTTGCACGAGGATCAAGTTATCTGGGAGCCATACTCGGCTGAGGCTATATCATCGAGGTACCCAGTTGGGATTTCTGGATTGTGCACTAGAGATCGGCATTTTTGGATGACCAAGGCCAAGTTGGTGTTCGATGTGACGGTTGAGGAGATGTCTCTTCATAGAGTAATGAGACAGTTCGGTCTATATCAAGAGCCTGAGATTCCAAAAATTCCACAGTTGCCAGAGCACGTGCACAAGTAAGTACTAATACTATTTTAGTTGTCAGCTATACATTCATAATATACCTAATTATGTATCGCGCATGTCAATATCAGGGACAGTCGCCTAGGAGGAAACAAGTCCATGGATTACTGGCTTAAGAGCATTACCCCTTACGTTCACGAATGGACTACCGCTGCGACAAATACCTGGGGTGAGGGTCGGGCCTTTAACTGGCAAATGTTCGGGTTGTATCTGCAGCGTTACCGGCATACAACAAGGATCTACTTGGTTCCATCAGCTGCTCCTGATCAGATCGAAGCCCCTCTCACCAGCGATATGTACCCAACTGCCTCTGTTGTGGGAACCAGACACCACGCGGTAAATGCCTTGGTTCTTATATGTTGAGTCTTTTGTTAATCTGGACATATTCGTTTGGGTGTCTATTCGTGGTGTCTATCATACAACGAGGATATAATTGGTTAACTCTTCATCTACAGGGTGACTTGACAGTACAGGCGCGAGAGGAGGTTTCCGCTTTAATGCGGCGCTTTCAGAGGGGAGAAACTATCCCACCGCGAGAGGGCGTCTCATGGTTGAGGCGTCTTGATGACAAGCTACGGGGGATTTACACTGCTGTTACGTGTAGACGGTCTTCGGATGTTGCACTTCCTCCTCCAGCACATCGTCCGCCACGTCCCTCTGTACAGCATTCAGAACCACGACCCTCTGTGCAACGTTCACAACCACGACCTTCTGTGCACCGTGCAGAACCTCATCCTTCACAGCCAGGGAGCTCTTCCAGGCATGAGCCACCTCCTTCACAGCCAGGGAGCTCTTCCTGGCATGAGCCACCTCCTTCACAGCCAGGGAGCTCTTCCTGGCATGAGCCACCTCCTTCACAGCCAGGGAGCTCTTCCTGGAATGAGCCACCTCCTTCACAGCCAGGGAGCTCTTCCTGGAATGAGCCACCTCCTTCACAGCCAGGGAGCTCTTACTGGCATCAGCCACCTCCTTCACAGCCAGGGAGCTCTTACTGGCATCAGCAGATGGAACTAGGTAACCCTACTCACTACATTCTTTTGAACAGAGTAGTAATCGTTCATGCATTTGTATCAATTTTACAAGTTTTTTACTTTACCGCAGGCGGCAACCTGTCGCAACCGTTCATGCATTCAGAGCAGTCACCCATCCTTAGTGGTGGTGCTGATTACTTTGAGGGCGACCGCGAGGATGATGACCATGCTACAAACATTTATGGCTTCTCGCAGACAGTGTTTCACACTCCACCACCACCACCGACGCAGGAGACACAGACCGTGACAGACGAGGTTAACTATGGTCGTGGTTATCGCGAGCCTCGTCCACCGCCTCAGCGCTT
>LR880972.1:12095989-12109739 GCA_904067115.1 Aegilops sharonensis | reverse complement strand
CCCTTGGCCATCCAATATCCCTCTTTGTACCGCATTGTTCAACGAAGGGAGGTGTTCGTTGCTTCGGTCTTCCAATCTACCCCCCTTAATATTCAGTTCAGACGAGTGCTAGCGGGCAATCGTTGGGAAGAATGGCTCCGTCTAGTTAGGAGACTGATGGACGTCCAGCTTTCTCAACAACCCGATGAATTACGCTGGAAGTTGACTAAGTCTGGAGCATTCACGGTTAAATCAATGTATATTGATGTTATTAATTCGAACTCCATTCCTACGTCCAAACATGTTTGGGATGTCAAAGTTCCTTTGAAAATAAAAGTGTTTATGTGGTTTGTCCATAAACAAGTAATTTTAACTAAGGATAACTTGATGAAGCGTAATTGGACAGGACCTACTAGGTGTAGTTTCTGCGATCGGGATGAGACGATTAAACACCTCTTTTTTGATTGCCCGCTGGCCAAGGTACTTTGGCAGACGGTCTACATTGCTTTCAGTATCAAACCCCCGAATTCTGTTAATGTGTTATTTGGGACATGGCTTAATGGGATTGAGCCTAACTTAGCGAGACATATTCGGGTTGGGGTTTGCGCTTTGCTGTGGACTATCTGGAATTGCAGAAACGATTTGGTCTTTAACAGAATATCATGTATACATTTTTTGCAGGTTTTATTCCGGACTACGGAACTGATCCGTTCGTGGTCGCTACTCACCCAGCCGGAGGTCAGGGAGCATTTGGTTACTGGGTCTGTCCGCTGGGAGATGGTAGCTCGGGATATTTTCAACCGGTTTGGATGGCGGTCATGTAATAGGATAGGCATTTAGTATTCCTATCTAGCTTACCCAACCGGTTGTGGCATCTTGTTGTGGCTAGTTGATGTTTCTAGCCTCTTTTGGCTCTGTGTGAGCTTTTTCTGCTTTTTTTAAGATTTATGAGGACCTTTGGAACCATGTTGGCACTACTTTATTTTGTTAATAAGAGGGCCGTATGCATCGTACTGATGCACTGGCCGGGGTTTTCCCCCTTTTCGAAAAAAAAAAGTTGCTCTTTGTTGTGAAGAAGTGTGTCATCTGAAAAACATGGCTGATGCTCAGTTCTTGGCACTCTTCAAACACCATGCATTCTCTGGGCCAGAAATCAGAAATCCGCAGTTGCGCAAGAGGTTGGAAGATTTTGCAGATAAGATTGCTAAAAGGCTTGGACAATCTCCTTTGGCGGCAAAAGTTGTGGGTTCCTAGTTGAAAGGGGAAACAAATATCGTGGCATGGAAGAATGCTCTTACCATACAGGTTGACAAATTAAGTGAGCCCATGAGAGCTCTGTTGTGGAGTTATGATAAGTTAGATCCACGTCTACATTGGTGCTTCCTATACTGCAGCTTGTTTCCAAAAGGCCACAAGTATGTCATTGATGAGCTGATTCATCTTTGGATGGCTGAGGGCCTCATAGATTCATGCAATCAAAACAAGAGAGTTGAAGATATTGCGAGAGATTACTTCAAGGAGATGATCTCTGTTTCGTTCTTTCAACCATTTTATGAGAAATGCTATGTTATGCACGATCTCCTACATGATCTGGCAGAATCACTCTCCAAGGAAGACTACTTCAGGTTGGAAGATGATAAGGTGATGGGAATTCCATCCACTGTTCGACATATATCTGTTTGTGTTGGTAGTATGATGCAACACAAGCAAAGTATATGCAAGCTACATCATTTACGCACTATAATCTGCATAGAACCGCTTATGGAAGATGTAAGTGGCATTTTTAATCAGTTACTACAAAATTTGAAGAAGTTGTGTGTACTATATTTGACATCTTACAGCAGCAGTAAGTTGCCCGAATCTGTTGGTAAGTTGAAGCACCTTCGGTATTTGAACATCATCAGAACACTGATTTTTGAATTGCCAAGATCATTGTGTACTCTTTACCACTTGCAGTTACTTCTTTTTAGTCACAAAGTTGAGAGTTTGCCTGAGAAGCTGTGTGATTTAAGAAAGTTACGGCATCTTGAATGTCATGATGATACAATATACGCGTCAAGCGAAGAAGCACTGCCTCAAATTCCTAACATTGGCATGCTAACTTCACTTCAACAACTCAAGGAATTTTCTGTACAAAATAAAAATGGATATGAGTTGCAACAGCTAGGGGACATGAACCAGATTCGTGGCAGTTTATGTGTCACAAATATTGAGAATGGCATGGGGAAGGATCAAGCTTTAGAATCAAAGTTGCATCAGAAAATTCATCTTGGCAGCTTGCGACTTGTCTGGGGTTCCAAGAATAAAACGAATTCAGAGGATAGTTTACATTTTGAGGTTCTAGAAGGCTTGATGCCACCGCCTCAACTTGAGAATCTTGAAATTGACGGTTACAAATCTTCAAATACCCAGGCTGGTTACTTGATGGTTCGTATTTTGAGAATTTGGAATCTTTGAGCTTTGTTAATTGCAGCGGTTTGCAAAGACTACCATCCAATACTGAACTATATAGGAATTGCTCTTCACTTGTCCTCCGAGATGTGCCAAACCTAAAGATGTTACCTTGTCTTCCACTGTGCCTTAAAACGTTACTAGTACACAAATGCCCGCTCCTTGTATTTATTTCCAACGATGAGTTGGAACATGATGATAAGCGAGAGAATTTCATGAGGACAAACCACTTGGTATCACAACTTGGTTTACTCTGGGAGGTGGATTCAGGATCAGATATTAGGAGACTACTCTCACAGGAACATTCATTTCTAAAGCAGTTGATGATATTTATGCACCTAGATGTGGCACATGTTCAAAAACTTGAAAATGCTATAGAAAGAGAGAAAGATGAAGTATTGGTAAAAGAGGATGTCATCATGGCATGTTTATTGTGTCATGAGCAGAGGATGAAACTCATCTATGGAAGGAGCATTGGGCTGCCGCTGGTTCCACCATCAGGACTTTGTGAACTTGAACTTTCTTCATGCAGTATTACAGATGGAGCTTTAGCTGTTTGCCTTGATGGCCTGGCCTCACTCAAAAGATTGGTCTTGGTGGAGATTATGACTTTAACTACACTTCCTTCAGAAGAGGTCCTCCAACATTTGACAAAACTTGACTCTTTATTCATCGGAGATAGCTGGTGTCTCAGGTCATTAGGGGGCTTACGAGCTGCTACCTCCCTTTTAGAAGTTGGACTGGGATCCTTCCCTTGTTTAGAGTTGGCACGTGGAGCAGAATGCTTCCCATTATCCCTTAGGAGCCTTAGTATAGACAACTGCGTGCTTGCAGCTGACTTCCTCTGTGCTGACTGGCCACAAGTGAACTATATTAGCATAAACAATTGCAGAAGCCCCGCAAGCTTGTCTGTTGGTAGCCTCACCTCTGTTCGTGCACTCATTCTGTATCACTTGCCAGATTTATGTAGGCTTGAAGGATTGTCTAGCCAGGAATTTGATTTCGTACATTTGGCTGATGTTCCGAAACTCATCCCTGAGTGTATCTCACAGTTTCAAGTCAACCACATACTCCAAGTTAGCAGTTCTGCACTACTCAATAACATGTTCTCAGCTGAAGGTTCCACAGTTCCACCATCTCTCTCTTTTGATGAATGCAAGGAACCACTCATTTCACTAGACGAATCCGTAAATTTCACATCTGTCAGGACCCTGTCGTTCCGTGACTGTCAAATGAATTCCCTGCCAACAAATCTGAAGCGCTTCCCCAATCTGAGGAATCTCTTGATCACTTGCTGCCGCAACATATCATGTTTACCAGATCTGCCGCCGTCCCTCCAACAGATATCCATATGGGATTGCAGTGAGCTGTTGAAGGAGAGCTGCCGAGCACCTGATGGAGAAAGTTGGCCAAAGATCGCGCATATCCGCTGGAAGAACATTATATGAAGTGTAATTTAGATTCCCACCTGCAAATAAACGGAAAGGTAAATTAGCTCCGGTCAGCCACTTTTGCACTCTCAATGATATATGTAGCCTTTCCTTATACATATGCATTTTATTTAATTTTCTATCTTTCAAATACGCCCTTTCTGTCGAAGTTTTTTTTCATTTGTTTGCTTCAACTTTATAGCAGGCCATAAAGGAAATTCAACCAAGTGATGTGTTCGCTCTAGGCTCCAGCAACCTGTTACAAGGTGGAGCACTCCAGGCTGGCTGACTGTACAGTTCAACTCTGTCTCCTACTTCACCGGTCGGTTCTGATCCCCTCTGATAGTCCTCCTCCTGCTTTGGAGACTGTCTCATTCATTGCCCTCTCACACTCTACCACCTACTGTCCTCTGATGCCACAATCACTGACGGTGGTTTTTGTAGTTGTGCTGTTGGTTATGTTTTTTTCAAGCTATTATCCATTCACTGGACAATTTCCCAAAAATAGTATCTATTATGTATCTTGTTATTATTGTCCTGTTCTGCTACAGTATCTTGGAGTATGTTGTATTTTTGGTTTGTACTGGATTGCGATCGTTATCTCTTGTGTGCTGTCACACGCCATGTAATTGAAGATCTCATTTATCATTCACTACCATAATGAGTAATGGTTATGTATTTGCAGTACTTGGGTTTCATATCTGGCACAGTTTGCCATGTGCCAACCATTTTTCTTGCATGATGAAACTTTTCTTGCTCCAGAAAGCTTGACGCTTCAGATCTGCAGGGCATTGCCATCATCTACAGATTTCTGTTTTCGATTGAGGTATGTCTGAATTAATGCTCATACTGTTGGTGCATCATTTGGACGTAGCGACATACCGGTTGGCGGATAACTAAAAATGATCACTCCCTGCTCAGCTTATTTATCGTACGTATTCTGAATGAGCACTTTAATTTTGTACATATGGGGGTTGTCTGGTCTATATAGGATGACGGTTTGGAAAGGCCTGGGTTTTGCGATATATACATGAGCACCAGCTTAAGGAATGGCTGAGCAAGATGATAACTGTTGTTCTGCTGTTTTTCCTTCTAGTATGAGAAAACAATGTGGACATGCATGGTGTGTCGGCTGGGGGATATTGCATTACAGGCATGTTAATTGCCCTGCTGCATCTTGGTTGATATACCATCTTGATGCTATTCCTCTCAAACTTGGAAGCAAGAAGTGATGACCTGACTACCTGATCGAGGGGTGTTCTAATTAGTTACAGAGAAGCTCACTATCTTCAATACTCTTAATATATTATTTTTTTGTGTGTAACCAACACAGTTATTACCCATCCATTTAGCCGACCGCCACCATCCGAGTTCCTCTAGGAACGACGACAGACCTGTAATTTGTGGTTTCTTCCGCTCTGTGCTAGGACCTTGTAATTTGCATTGCGACTTATAATGTGTTAAGCAGGCCATGTCTTTGTATGTCTTGTCCTAAAATATATAACGCCAAAAAGGGATGAATAAAAGCATCACGGCTGTCACGCGATTCTTTTCTTTTCCTTGTGGCAAGGCGACTAGGGGGCAAAAAGCCTTCCTCCCATTGGTCCCCTCCCCCCACCACCCCCCGGGTCTGCCTGCTGCTCTAGTAGTCGGTGGCAAAGAGGGACAACTCCAGCTGGTAGATAGGTTAGGGTTTAGCCCTTTGCCGAAGCAACGTTGGATGGATGTCGGCACTTCATCTTGGGAGCTCCTACTGAGCGCTTTAAGCGCCACAGAACTTAACCGGCGCCTACAGCAAACGCAAGTGGGCCGGCCCACGACTGCACCAGCGCAGAAAACTGTTTCCGCGAAAAAAGACACGCAAAAACCTGTGACTACAAGGACTCGAACTCGCGTCCATCCTTTCAAAAGAAGGTTCAGCTAATCACTACAGCAACTAGATCACTATGACTATGTGCAATTGCAGCCGCGATATTTATTACGTAATACAACTTACATTTTTATATATTTTTGATGAAAAAAAGTTTATCACCTTTTTCAAAAAGTTTACGAATTGGAAAAGACCATCATTTTTGAAAAAAGTTCATCAATTAAAAAAATAAACCATCATTTTGGAAAAAAGTTCACAAAATATGAAAGAACTTCATTTATTTTGAAAAAAAAGCTAATAGATTTTTTAAAAAAAGTTCATCAAATGAAAAAAAAGTTCATCTAATTTTGAAAAAGTTCACCGAAGCTATAAATAAGTTCACTAATTTTCAAAAAAGCTCACTAAAATTGAAAAAAGGTTAATCGAATTGGAAAAAAGTTCACAGATATGAAAATAAGTTCATCAATTTGAAAAAAAGTTCATCGCATTTCAGGAAAATGTTCATAAAAAAAGTTCATTACATTTGAAAAAATTTCATCATTAAAAATAAGTTTATCAAAATTAAAGAGCGTTCATCGAATTGGAAAAAGTTCAACGAATTGGAAAAAGTTCATCGAGTTCGAAAAGAATCATCGATTGTTAAAAATAGTTAACTAAAAAAGTTCATTGATTTTGAAAACAAAATTTCATCAATTTTTTAAAAAACATCATCGATTTGGAAAAAGTTCACGCATTTATGAAAATAAAAAACATGAAAATCGTTGAGGGAGGAAATCTGCAAGAAGAAAAAAAAAGAAAAACAGAAAATGAAACTGGAGAAAAGGAAAAAGAAAAAAGGAAACAGCGAAGGAAGGAAGGAATAGAAGTCGATAAGAGTTCAAGCATAACAAATCCTTCTTTATTGCCCGGTGGTCGTACGAAGGATGTTTGATGAGTAAGGTCGCAGGTTCGATTCCTATTGATGGTGCTTCAATTTTTGCAAATAACTTGTATAGTAACGGACCGGCCCAGCCCGTTTGTAAATTTGCCTGTAACGAGCGCCTGCAGCGCCAAATAGGATTTGCCCTTCATCTTTGAGCCGGTCTTTCGGGCTCTGGTCCTCCTCGAGTTTGTTCATCTGGACGAATTCAATAGACCTTTAACATAAATTCCTGCCGGCTCTTCGAGGCGGCAAGGTTATGGTTTCTGAACTTGCGTATGCGACAAGGAGATTTCGTGTCACATTCCTTTGATTGATTCAAGATTTCACTGACGGATACAAGGAGATTTCGTGTCACATTCCTTTGATTGATTCAAGAGTTCACTGACGGATATTGTAGTTCTGGGGGCTGGTCCTTCAGGGCAAGTGCAAGACGACTACCTGATTGTCGTTAGAAATATTAGGCCAACTCCAATATGGCAGCGGCTCATCGATGGCTCGTTATGATGGCGGCAATGGTCACTCGTTTGTTCAAGGACATTGGTGTACTAATTTTATTATCTTTGAATGTGTGCTTTTGTTCTTCTGGTGAACCTTTATAATAGACCTGGGTCATTTTAGTGAAGAAGATGAATAAAATATGATGAGAAAAATTGATATTTTCTAGTTTTTTCATACCTTTTGTTTTCATTTTTGGTTTCTTTTATCGATTGAGTTTCCTTTTTCAGTTTTCGTATTTATTTTTCCTATTTTGTGCTCCTTCTTATATTTTCTTTTAACTTCCGTCTTCTGGTTTTTTTGTACATTTTTAGTTCATGTATATGTTTTCAAATTCACGAATATTTTAAAAATTATAAACACTTTTTAAAATTCATGATTTTTTCAAATTTATCATTTTTAAATTTTTGAACATTTCTTTCAAATGCATGAGCATTCTCTAATTCATCTTCAAATTCGTATATGGTGAACTTTTTTCAAAGTCGCCAATATTTACATTTTTTGAATACCTGGACATTTGTTTATTTACAAGCATTTATGAAGTTCAAATAAAATCCAACTTCACAAATATTTTCTAAAATTTGTAACATTTCAAAAAAATCACAAACACTTTTCAAATTCATAAACATGTTTTGAATCTCCTAAAAAAATTGCAACCTCTTGAATATTTATAAAATTTCAAAACATTTTATAAATTCATAATACTGTAATTTGTGAACTTTTTACAAATTTACGAACACTTTTAAAATTTTTTTAACCAATAGCCATGTTTTCTTACAAACCAAGAGGTTGTTGGTTTTCTTAGAGTAGTGAACGGGATGAAAAAAAAGTGAGTAGAGATGAGCGAGTGAACCCGCACGTGGAAGATCGCATCTACTAGAAGGAAAAATGAGCCGGCTTTTACACTAGTTCATTTCTTTTTCCTATTTTTACTCATTTTTTATTTTATTTCATTTCTCCTCATTTTTATTCGGGTTTTTCCTTTTTTTTCATTTTCCTCCTTTTCTATTGTTTTTGTTTGTTTTTCTTAATTCATCTCCAGTTCTTTGTTTTTCTTTTGGTTAGTTCGTTGTTTTTATCGGTTTTTCTTTTCTTACTCATTTTCCTTGTTTTATTATTTGGTTTTTTTAGTTTTTCTCTTGGTTTTAAATGCTTTTTCTGTTTTCTCTTGTTTCTTTTCTTTTTCTTCTTCGTTTTTTTGTTTTCTTCTCCTCCTTTCTGCAATTGTTTCTTCAGTTTTATTTTTTATTTTCTTTTTTTGATTTTTTTGATTTGTTTGTTTCCTTTGGCTTTCCTTCTACATTTATTGTATATGTGAAAAACATTTTTCTAATACACACTTAACTTTTTTCCAATACAAATTTATGATTTTTTAATATATGGTCTATATTTTTTCTATAAAATAAAAAAAACTCAAATACTTGATTAACATTTTTTTAATATATTGTTTTAAGACATAGTCAGTATTTTTCCTATGCGCACTTTTAAATATTTTTTGAATACAAGATTAACAATTTCAAATACATGGTCAACATTTTTTCTATGCACAGTTAACATTTTTCAAATAGTTGATTGACATTTTCTAAACACAATATTAACATTTTATGTTCATATGGTCGATATTTTTTCTATACACATTTAACATTTTCCAAATGCTTGATTAAGATTTTCCAAATACTTGTTCAATATTTAATTCAAATGCTTGATTAACACTTCATATATGATCAAAATATTTCATAATTTTTTAATACATGGGAAACATTTTAGCTATACATATTTAACATCTTTTAAATGTATGATAAAAATTCAAATACTTTGGGTATGTACATGACTAGACAAGTCAAGACCATGTCGTAGAATGCAGGGTGAGGGCTTGCCGGAGATGACATCTGGGGCCAGGGGTGGAGCCAGGATTTGAACATGAGGTGGTTGAAGAAAATTTTTATTGCATAAAACTATCTTAAATTTTAATTACAACGCTGATATTAAGTATTAATAGCATATGCTTTCTAATAAATTGAATGAATTTATGAACTGGGGGCGATCGATGCGGGGGTTTTAGCCCTGCTCGCCCTATGTCTGGAGCTGGCGGCGAGAAGTGTTGCGGCAGCACTGGTTTACGGTGCTTCTAATGCACTGTGCCGCTTTGTCTTACCCCACATCATTACAGCATTGCGGTCCAATTCTTGTGCATGATATTGAGTGAATCATTACAAACAGAGCTTATGTAAGACCAAGAGGAGCTAAAATCAATTGTTTCTTATCTATTTATAATAAACTATTTTACTTCAAAATGATTCATATATTGCAACTAAATATATGTTGTTCGTATAATTGATACACATTTCAATGTACTATCTTATAATTATATATTTACATACAAACAGTGGAATTTAATGGCAGTACATATTAATATAGATATTTCAACATATAATTCTAATATTCATTATTGATCTTTTCTGTTAATATGCAATGGTATTATCTCGTAAAAAATGTTTTCATTCAATTTGGCATGTTGTATCTCTTACTACCACATATCTACTATAAATTTATGGAAACCCAAAGTATCACATTAATCTTGAAATTAGTTAATGCACTTAATTTATTAGAACATGTTTATATATATGGTTTTCCATAGTATCCGTAAATATCTACATACTTTCAAACTTAGCTGACTATTTTAGATTCTACGAGTGTAACAAATTATCTAGAGAAGCAATACAGGGGGCCGACTCGGAGTAACATTATCTTTTGTATATGATGTGCAAAAGATGATCAGGTGTTGAATTGCAGATTTGAAATATGGTTGTAAAAAAACTTTATTTTAAAGTGACTAATATTCGGTTCAATTTGAAAATTTTATTCTAGAAGTATTAAAATCATTTGTTGTTACAGAAACTATGAGAACACTTGCCTGTGATTTCATAAAGATTGGCTTAAAATTTATCTTTTAAAAAATACCCATTGAGACAAAATACAGAGCACAACACAGTTGGGGTACTTGGGCTTAGCCCAGCCCAGTACACCCCGCACGCTCGCACCCAGGCATCCCGTTCTTTTGTTAAAAAAAGGTATCCCGTCCTTTTCACTCAGAAAGGAAAACTGGCTCCCGTTCTCCGGCGTCTCCGCCGCAAATCGGTACCGGCGGCAAGTCCTCCACAATGCCGACTTCTGTGCCACAATGCCGCCTCCTGTCCAACGAATCCGGAGCAGATAGGAGGAGTTTCCCGCCGGGATGGTGGTGGTCAGGATGCGAGGGCTCATGCTGGGTGGCCAACAGCCGGCCACCATTAAACCCATTAAGCTACGCGTGAAGGGCGGCCCACCAGCTATGCCATGTGGCTCAAGCTGGCTGGCCGCGGTGAAAAAGCTCTTGGGATTTTATTTTTAGATGGAGGTAAGGAATGTTTTAAAATGTTTTTTTAGATGGAGGTGATGACTTCATATATTTTTTTAAATGGAGGATTACGTAAAGTGGCGCTTGCTGATAGGCTGCATTGGTGATTTTTTATTTTCCTTTTTACTTCTTTTTCTAGATGGAGGTGGGGATTTTTTTAAAATATTTTTCTAGATGAAGGTGACGACTACATGATTTTTTTAATGAAAACGTGCGCATAACTTCCTCTTAAGCGGCGCCACCGGGTGGCGCCCCACCCACTAGTTTGAGTCCATGCGAGCACGAAGCTTGGGCAGGAAGGGTCGCCATGTGGGCCGACCTTTTCCCCAGTTGCCCCTAACATGCACAGTAGCAGCAAGCACAAAGAAAAATGTTGGCATTTCTTCTTTGACCTCCCCGATAATGTGGATCTAGGCGGCAAATTTAGTTCACCGATGCAGAAAATCACCTCACAAAATAGGCGTTCGCCCCGCTTTATAAATAAAGCAACGGTCCATACAAATACAATCCAAGTTCAACCACACCTGACATCCAACGGCTGGGGCCACAGCACAGTCAAGCCCAAGAAAAGCATAAAAGAAGTAGAGAAAAAACGCCACCTAGTGGCGGCCGCATAACGGCACTACGAGGGTGAAAGTCGACGCGCCGATGCCAGAAGCGCATCCATCATCAAGCCGAGTCGGTCGCGATCACGCTGCCTCGAGAGCGGGTGCCAGTGCTGCAGGAAAGCAAGGAATTTGAAGAAGGAGTCAGACGCCTTCCTCGGAAAAGCCTTCACAATCACCATCTTATTCCTAGTCGTCCAAAGAGTCCACGACAACGCCGCGAAAATGAGCCAAAATAGGCGAAGATGCTGTGACGGGGGCACAGCTCTATGCTGGAGGAAGTCAGCGAGATTTAGGACCTCCCATTCAGGCCCCAACGCCTCACGGACATATGCCCAGAGTACCCTCGCCACGGTACATGAGAAGAGGATATGAGTCCCGGTCTCTGGTACCGCATATAGTGGGCACATACCATCACCAGGTCCGTTCCGCTTAAGTAACTCGGTCCCCGAGGGGAGGCGGTCCCGTAGTAATTGCCAAACAAAGATCTTAAATTTTAAGGGGGCGGGGGCTTTCCATAAAGGAGACAGCCAAGGAGGGGCCTGTGGCGGGCAAAGGGCGTGGTATGTCGTGCTCACAGAAAACTCCGCCGTCGGCGTGAGCCGCCAGGATACCGTGTCCGGATCGTCCAGGAGCACGAGTGGGAGGGCAACCTGCAGTCTGGTCCAGTCGTTATTCTCGGCTTGCCCAAAGGTGCTGCGAAACCCAATGTTCTACTATCCAGCTTGGAAAGCCGTAGCCACTAGGACAGCCAGATCCGCACATATCGAGAAGACGCCAGGGAAGGAGACGTGTAGGGGTTCAGCTTCCAGCCAGGGATCCAACCAGAATTGGATCCCTTTCCCGTTCCCTAAGGAGAAGGAGATCCCTAGTCGGATGTCTTCCTTGATAATTTGGATGGCGCGCTAGAATTGTGATCCTCCCGTCCGGTTGCAAGCTAAGAGCGGGTCACCCCTCAGGTATTTCGCTTGAATGAGCTGTAGCCATAATCCTCCCTCGCTGCGTAGGATGCACCAGACCCATCTTAACATGAGCGCCACGTTCATACGGCGGGAGGCAATGATGCCCTGTCCACCACGGTCCTTGGGCAAGCAGATATCCACCCATTTTACCATGTAGTACTTTTGGCGGCCATTGGCTGCCTGCCAAAAGAACGTGGCAAGATCCCTATCGAAGGCACTACGAACGCCCTCCGGTAGGATATACATCCCCATCATGAACATGGGGAGGCTCGCAAGGTTAGAACTAATAAGGACCGATTTGCTCCTTTTCGAGGTAAACCTTCCTTGCCAGGGTTCGGCCCCGGCAGCCACTCAATCCACTAACGAATCAAACGCACTAGAAAGGATCTTGGAATCTGCCAATGGCATCCCCAAATAGGTTGTGAGAAATGAGGTTAGCCTACAGTTTAGGTTATCCGCGATCCTCTGCTACTCCTCATCTGAATATCCCAAAATGATGACCTCACTCTTGTCAATGTTAATCTTGAGACCCGACATAGCCTCAAAGCAGAGGAGTAGGAACTTAAGGTTAACTATGTCGAGGGCGGATCCCTCCACCATAATCATGGTGTCATCGGCGTATTGGAGATGGGTGACCCCTCCTCCCGGAATGAGGTGACCAACAACTCCCGAGAGATGACCGACCCTCCTTGCTTTGTCCAGGATGCCATCCAGAGTGTCCACGACGAGGTTGAAGAGAAGAGGGGATATCGGATCCCCTTGCTTCAATCTCGCAGTGGACGGGAAGAACGGTCCCACATCATCATTAATGTTAATCGCAGTCTTGCCAGACCGTACCAACTGCATAATCTAGTTGCACCATCTGTCGTCAAAGCCTCTGCGATGCATAACAAGCCACAGGAAGTCCCACTCTAGCCAATCGTAGGCTTTCTGGAAGTCCAGCTTGAGAAAAACACCCTTTTGTCCACACGATCGCACTTCGTGTACAATCTCTTGAAGGGATCAGATCCCATCATGGATTAGTCTCCCTTTCAAGAAAGCTGTTGAAGAGGGTGATTCATCCTCTCAGTTACCGGTGCGAGTCTAGTCGCACATACTTTTAAGAAGATGCACTCCAGAACATTGATAACTATGATAGGTCTAAATTGGCGAATGTCCGTCGCCCCAATTACTTTGGGGATCAGGGTGATAACACCAAAATTTATTCGCGCCATGTCAAATGTTCCGATGTAGAATTCATAGAACATTGGCATGATCACAGGTTTTAGGACATTCTAGAATTTCTGGAAGAAGGCAACCGGCAAGCCGTCCGGCCGCGGTGCCGACCCCGCCTTCATTAAGGCGATCGCCCTCCCCACCTCTTCCGGCGAGAACGGGATAGTTAGCTCCGCATTCTCGTTGTCAGATACTCTGTCCGCTAGGGGCCAGAAGTCATCCACCAATGAGACCCCACTCCGGGGTGCCACCGAGAAGAGCCCCTTAAAAAAGGAGTAAATATGGGACCTAATCTCATCCGGGTGCTCCATAAGGGTGTCCCCTTAGCAGATACATGGAATGGAGCACTTCCCGCGGCGCCCATTAGCGATTGCCTGGAAGTAGGCGGTGTTAGAATCGCCTTGAAGGAGCCGCTTTTGCCCCC
>LR880972.1:12061831-12076789 GCA_904067115.1 Aegilops sharonensis | reverse complement strand
CGGCGATTAATTTGCCTGCCTGCTTGAATACCCAACAATCTCTGTTGGTGTGGTTAGCTGGCTTTTCGGGGGTTCCATGTATTTGACAGGAGCGGTCGAGTATTCGGTCCAAATTGGACGGGCCCGGAGTGGTTCTTTTGAATGGCTTCTTCCGTTGACCGGGCTTGGAGCCTCGGAATCCGGCGTTGACTGCCGTATCCTCATTGCTGTCGCCGTTAATGCGGCGTTTGTTTTTGTTTCGACGCAACCTGCCATTGCGGTCCTTGGTATCCGGACTGCCAGCATTTTTGCTGAGGTTGTTGCTGCGAGCTAGCCAGCTATCCTCTCCCGCACAGAAGCGGGTCATGAGTGATGTGAGGGCTGCCATGGATTTCGGCTTCTCCTGTCCTAGGTGCCGGGCCAGCCACTCGTCGCGGATGTTATGTTTGAAGGCAGCGAGGGCCTCTGCATCCGGACAGTCGACGATTTGATTTTTCTTTGTTAAGAACCGTGTCCAGAATTGTGGATTAGGTCATCTGCGTCCGGTGGTCGCACATACGTGCCCTGGAAGTTGTCGAGGAATGCGGCTTCCAGGTCTTCCTAGCATCCAATTGACTCTGCGGGCAGGCTGTTAAGCCAATGCCGAGCTGGTCCTTTAAGCTTGAGCGGGAGATATTTGATGGCGTGAAGATCGTCGCCGCGGGCCATATGTATATGGAGGAGATAATCCTCAATCCAAACCGCGGGGTCTGTTGTGCCATCGTAGGATTCGATATTAATGGGTTTAAACCCTTCAGGGATTTGATGATCCATTACTTCGTCAGTGAAGCATAGTGGATGTGCGGCGCCTCTGTATTGAGCAATATCGCGACGTAGCTCGAGAGAGCATTGTCTGCTGTGTTCGGCCCGACCGGAGTAGTTGTGTCTGGCGCGACGGTATTCGTCGTGGGTCTTGGGGCGCCCACGTGATCCATAGATAGATCTGGATTGTCTTGCCTTGTCCTCCAATATATCTCGCAAGTCCGGCGCGTTCCCCGTGGCTTCATGCTTTTTGAGCGATGCCGGGGTACGGTTTTGGTGGAGGGCTTGCACGCCTCTCTGTCACGGCCACGAGGTGGTCGGTCTGCCGTATTGTGCGCTCGTGATGCAGGTTTGCACGCTTCCTCCTCTAATCGGGGGAGCAACTTGCGTTTTGGGTAACTTTTGGAGGGGCGTTCGAGTTCATACTCTTCGGCCGCGAGGACCTCGGTCCATCTGTCGGCCAGTAGGTCTTGATCAGCTTGAAGCTGTTGCTGCTTTTTCTTTAGGCTGTTTGCCGTGGCCATTAGCCTGCGTCTGAAACGCTCTTGTTCAACGGGATCCTCAGGCACGACGAATTCGTCGTCGCCGAGGCTTGCCTCGTCTCCGGAGGGAGGTAAGTAATTGTCATCCTCGACCTCTTCGTCTGCCGCCCTCTCGTGAGGGCTTGCTTCTGCC
This sequence comes from Aegilops sharonensis, assembly GCA_904067115.1. Taxonomy (NCBI): domain Eukaryota; kingdom Viridiplantae; phylum Streptophyta; class Magnoliopsida; order Poales; family Poaceae; genus Aegilops; species Aegilops sharonensis. The sequence continues at coordinate 12,075,334 of LR880972.1, read as the reverse complement.
TCCTCCTGCGCTGGATCGTGCTGGAGGGAGTTGTCTTCGGCACTTTCTGGGGTGTTATTATCTCCTGTGCCGGAATCTCCATTTTTGCCGTGGCAGGATTTAGAGCGGCGCCGCTGACGTCGGCGCTTGGGCTGTTTCTTTAAGGAATCGGCCTCCGTTGCTTCTTCGCCGTCCCCATCTTTTGGGGTGTCCACCATGTATATGTCGTATGACGAGGTGGTCTTCCAGTGTCCTGTCGGCACTGGTTCTTGGTAGTCTCCGGCATCGTCGTCCATACCGTCGATGTCTTCGGAGTCGTAGTTGAGTACGTCGGTTAAATCGTCGACGGTGGCTACGAAGTGGGTGGTGGGTGGGCTCGGAATTTCTTTGTCGTCCGCGCCCCAACCGTCCTGGCCGTAGTTCGGCCAGGGCTCTCCGGATAGCAAGAGATGCTTCAGTGAATTTATGATATCGCCGAAGGGCGAGTGCTGAAAGATGTCCGCAACGGTGAATTCCATGATCGGCGCCCAATCGGATTTGACTGGCAGGGGCGCAGGAGGTTCGGAGTCCGGCAGGGAGTCCGGCACCTCGAAGTCATGAGCTTTATGCGGGACAATGTAAGTGTTCGGCTCCATCGCCGTAGAAGTTGCAGCTCCCGAGGCGATGTCCAGCCATCCGTCCTCGATCCGAGCGATCGGCTCCGAACTATGGGTCGGAGCGGATTCGTGTGCGGCCTCCAAGGTGCTGTCCGGCGGCAGAGTTAGGTCATGCCCATCGTGACAGCGCGACACTCTCGGCTGTGGCTCAGATCCATCGAAGATCAAGTCTCCGCGGATATCGGCCGTGAAGTTTAGGCTTCCAAACCTGACCTGACGGCCAGGGGCGTAGCTTTCGATCTGCTCCAGATGGCCAAGTGAGTTGGCCCGCAGTGCGAAATCGCCGAATACGAAGATCTGTCCGGGGAGAAAAGTCTCACCCAGGACTGCGTCGTTGTCGATTGAAGAGGCCATCAAGCCTATCGGTGACGACACAGAGGAAATCTCAATGAAAGCACCAATGTCGGTGTCAAAACCGGCGGATCTCGGGTAGGGGGTCCCGAACTGTGCGTCTAGGCGGATGGTAACAGGAGACGAGGGACACGATGTTTTACCCAGGTTCGGGCCCTCTTGATGGAGGTAAAACCCTACGTCCTGCTTGATTGATATTGATATTGTGGATGTTTACAAGAGTGGATCTACCACGAGATCAAGGAGGCTAAACCCTAGAAGCTAGCCTATGGTATGATTGTAAGGGTTGTTGTTCTGTCCTACGGACTAGAGCCATCCGGTTTATATAGACATCGGAGAGGGCTAGGGTTACATAGAGTTGGTTACAATGGTAGGAGATCTACATATCCGTATCGCCAAGCTTGCCTTCCACGCCAAGGAAAGTCCCATCCGGACACGGGGCGAAGTCTTCAATCTTCTATCTTCATAGTGTTGGAGTCCGGCCGATGATGATAGTCCGGCCAATGATAGTTCGGCTGATGATGGTAGTCCGGCTATCCGGACACCCCCTAATCCAGGACTCCCTCAGTGGGCGTTGGTCTGTTTATTCACATGTTCTTAAGTTTTGTGTATTTAGACTGTAACTCTTAAGATATCATTGTAGCTGTAAGTAGACTGCAAGTTACCAGCAGATTGTAATGGCAGTCTAATTATCACTTTAATTTTCTCCCAAATGACTGTAAATGGACTGTATGTTGTGACACCACTGATGCCAGACCTTCAAACGGTAGTTTGATGGATCTGTAGGTTTTTTTTGGGCTGTGGTATTACGATAGTTGTAGCTCACATGTTTGAAACCAGGTCCAGTTCCAGCCCGATTAGGATTGGCCTTTTAGCAGCATGGATTTACCAAGTTGGGATGTTGGGATAGTTGGATTCCTGTTGTCTCTTGTAGCACCAAATGCTAGTATGTGTTTTACTAAAGTCATCACATAGTTAACTCAGTGTGAGATGTCCACACTTGTTTTGTTAACAAACATGAACTGCTAAGTCATCTATTCCTGGTTGTTGCTTTTGTTGAGTATATACGTGTGCTTTCTGTTCTTTTGTTCTATTCACTGTGTGAGTACAGTTTCTTGTTGGCGCCAAGGTGTTTGAGATGGTCTTCCTGTTGGTGCATGAGGAAGAGGAAGAGGAAGTGAAGTCATTGATTTGTCCACCGAGGAAGAGGAAGCGTGAAGTCTTCGATTTGTCCAGAGGGTAAGTCCTCGGTCTGTCCCACTCTTCCTTTGCTATGTGATTGTGACCTCCATGTGTTATCTACTTATCTGGACACTTTGGTTCATATACTATTCTTGTGATTTTCCAATGCTATGTCAAAAAATGAATCTGTAACCTTTAATGAATTCAATGTATGATCGTGATGAGAATGAATGAATGAATGATATCATACCAACTTGTTTTTGCCCTTGATCAGTATCATTTGTGGTAGCTCCTAAGCAGCATGATCTTTTTCTTGCTCCGAGATCCCAAGTGTGGTGTTGTACTTTTGTTGTGCTTGATTGATGTCCTGCTAGCTGCTACTGTTAATTGTTACTGCCATGATGTTAAAACTGCTTAGAATATGTTCTGCGCCTTAATTCTAGTAGTATTTGTTGTCAAAAGCATGATTGTATTGTGAGCCATCAATTTCTTGGAGTCTTCTTAGAGCTTGCTGGCATTAGGATCGACCCCTAGCTGCTTGTGTATTTGTTTATTATTTTGTTCAATATTCTTTTCCTAGATGTTGTATGTTTGGGGATATTGCTTTCATTCTGAATTCACAGCCATGATAATGATCATTTTCTGTTTTTTACAGGAGCTCCAGGCTCAAGAAGTTAGAAAAAGGGAACGCTTCATCTTTGTAGCTAATTATATGTTCCTGGATGATGTGAATGGCTGTTATAGTATATCATAGCAGCACTTTTGTAGTTGTTCTAAATTCCTGGATGATGTGAACTATGGCATGATTGTAATATATATAATATACTCATTTTTGTCGCCATTTATGAAAATTTGTGTGATTGGGGCTCTCTGGACCAAAATACTGGTTACTTTACTGTTGATACTTTATTGTTGATATGTTGGAAATGAAATATATACTATTTGGGCCCTAAAAAGGCCACAAATCAAACAATTCAGGAAAAATGAACAAAATTACTAAAAGAATCAATTGTGAACAGGCGATGGCCAAGTAAATAAAAAGGCTTAGGCCCAAAAACGAAATAGATCACAAAAAGGCCATGATCCATGAAATAAAAAAGCCAAATTGTTGGGCCAGGCCCATGTAGCTAGAGAAAATTAATAGAGAAAATATATAGTAAAAAGGCCGAATTGTTGGGCTAGGCCCATGTAGAAAACCGAATTGGACCGGGCTGAATCTTGTGCCACATTAGCTTGCCATGCTAGATGCCTACGTGGCCTGGGGAGGTTGCTAGTGACCAAAACGCCAAAGTGGACATATTTTGGTCATAAACGTCCATGACCATTCCAGAAGAAAGGTCGCTATAGTCAGTTTACGACCGCCAGCTTTTGACCTTCTGTTTTTGGTCACAAAAAGGTCACAAATGAAAAACCATGACCTTTCAGTGACCAATAGTGGAGGTCACAAGTTGACATATTTCTTGTACTGTGCCGCCGCCGCCGCCACCTCTCCTCCTCGTGCGCCCTCCCTCCTCCGCGCGCCTTCCTCCCCACGCCGCGCCGCCTCTCCCGCCGCGCCGCCTACCTCCCGCCGCCGCGCCGCTTCTCTTCAGCCGCGCCGCCGCCACCTCCCCACGACCCCGCCGCCATGTCGTCCAACGCCTCCACCTACTCCAACCCCTTCGCCGTCGACCCTGCCGAGATCCGCGACATCAACGTCCACGCACGCGTCCCCGTCATCCTCGACGCCTCCAACTCCACGTACTTCGCGTGGAAGACGTACTTCACGCTGCTCTTCCGCGAGAACAATCTGGTGGACCACGTGGATGGCACCGTGGACTCCCGCGCCATGGTGGACGACGCCGAGTGGACCGCGATCGACGCCACGATCATCCGGTGGTTCTTCACCACCATCTTCAAGGACTTGTTTCACACGGTTGTGAGCGCCGGCGACGACGCTCGCGCCCTATGGGTCAAGCTGAACGGCCTCTTCACCGACAACAAGCTTCAGCGCCGCGGTTTTTTGCAGCAGGAATTTTTTGACTGTCACCAGCATGAACAGTCCATTGATGACTACTGCTGTCGCCTGAAGACGTTGGCGGACGAGCTCCGTGACATTGGAGCCAAGGTGGACGACGACCTCCTCCTCAGCACGCTCACCGCCGGCCTCAACGAGGACTTCGGCAACGCCGCTTCCAACCTCACCGGAGCCCTCCTTCCCCAAGTTTGTGGCATACTTGAGGTTGGAGGAGCGCCGGATGAAGGGAGTCAAGAAGCGCGTGCAGCACCACGCCCTCGCCGCCGGCACCTCCCGCGGCGCCCCTCCCCCGGCCGCCCCACCCACGCCGTGCCAGCAGCCGCCGCACCCCCGCGCCTCCGGGGTACTTCCCCCTCCCGCCCGCGCCTCCCGCTCCTCCCGCTGCCCCCCAGCAGCAGGGTGGCGGGCGCCGCGACAACCGCCGTGGGGGCGGCCGCAATCAGCAACAGGCGTCGGTGGGGGGGGGGGGGGGCACCATAGCCGCTGTAAGGAGCGGCGTTCTGCGCGGCGAAGAGGGCCGGGTGAGCCGCCGGGCGGGGCCCAAGGATGCCGGAAGCCGAAACCCGAGGGACCGGCGTGGAGTACGCGTGGACGACGCCTGTCCACGGGTTGGTGCCGTACGTCCATGGGGGAGTCACCTGCTGCTGCTGCTGCTGACGAGCCCTCCCTCCCCCCCCCCCCCCCCCGCCGCGGGGGGGCCCCCCCCCCCCCCGCCGCGGGGGGGCCCCCCCCCCCCCCGCCGCGGGGGGGCCCCCCCCCCCCCCGCCGCGGGGGGGCCCCCCCCCCCCCCGCCGCGGGGGGGCCCCCCCCCCCCCCGCCGCGGGGGGGCCCCCCCCCCCCCCGCCGCGGGGGGGCCCCCCCCCCCCCCGCCGCGGGGGGGCCCCCCCCCCCCCCGCCGCGGGGGGGCCCCCCCCCCCCCCGCCGCGGGGGGGCCCCCCCCCCCCCCGCCGCGGGGGGGCCCCCCCCCCCCCCGCCGCGGGGGGGCCCCCCCCCCCCCCGCCGCGGGGGGGCCCCCCCCCCCCCCGCCGCGGGGGGGCCCCCCCCCCCCCCGCCGCGGGGGGGCCCCCCCCCCCCCCGCCGCGGGGGGGCCCCCCCCCCCCCCGCCGCGGGGGGGCCCCCCCCCCCCCCGCCGCGGGGGGGCCCCCCCCCCCCCCGCCGCGGGGGGGCCCCCCCCCCCCCCGCCGCGGGGGGGCCCCCCCCCCCCCCGCCGCGGGGGGGCCCCCCCCCCCCCCGCCGCGGGGGGGCCCCCCCCCCCCCCGCCGCGGGGGGGCCCCCCCCCCCCCCGCCGCGGGGGGGCCCCCCCCCCCCCCGCCGCGGGGGGGCCCCCCCCCCCCCCGCCGCGGGGGGGCCCCCCCCCCCCCCGCCGCGGGGGGGCCCCCCCCCCCCCCGCCGCGGGGGGGCCCCCCCCCCCCCCGCCGCGGGGGGGCCCCCCCCCCCCCCGCCGCGGGGGGGCCCCCCCCCCCCCCGCCGCGGGGGGGCCCCCCCCCCCCCCGCCGCGGGGGGGCCCCCCCCCCCCCCGCCGCGGGGGGGCCCCCCCCCCCCCCGCCGCGGGGGGGCCCCCCCCCCCCCCGCCGCGGGGGGGCCCCCCCCCCCCCCGCCGCGGGGGGGCCCCCCCCCCCCCCGCCGCGGGGGGGCCCCCCCCCCCCCCGCCGCGGGGGGGCCCCCCCCCCCCCCGCCGCGGGGGGGCCCCCCCCCCCCCCGCCGCGGGGGGGCCCCCCCCCCCCCCGCCGCGGGGGGGCCCCCCCCCCCCCCGCCGCGGGGGGGCCCCCCCCCCCCCCGCCGCGGGGGGGCCCCCCCCCCCCCCGCCGCGGGGGGGCCCCCCCCCCCCCCGCCGCGGGGGGGCCCCCCCCCCCCCCGCCGCGGGGGGGCCCCCCCCCCCCCCGCCGCGGGGGGGCCCCCCCCCCCCCCGCCGCGGGGGGGCCCCCCCCCCCCCCGCCGCGGGGGGGCCCCCCCCCCCCCCGCCAGCGCCCGCCTACGGGTCCGGGCCGGCCTATGGCGCTGCCGCCGCGCCGGCTTATGGGGCCGCGCCCACCTACGGCGCCGCCGCTCCCAAGCCGGCCTACGGAGGGTTCTACTCTCCTCAGGTGTCGCCGCTGTGGGACCCGGCCTTGCTCGCCGCACTGCACTCCGCCCCGTCACCGAGCTCCTATGGTGGCGGTGGTGACTGGTACATGGACTCGGGCGCCACTTGTCACATGACTGCTCATCCCGGTAACCTCACGTTTGCCACTCCCGTTCATACTCCCACCCGTATCACTGTTGGTAACGGTTCCTCCCTACCCATTACTCATGTTGGTCATATGTCTTTTCCTTCTACTTCCACTCCTGTGCATATGTCTAATGTTCTTGTGTCTACTGACTTAGTCACTAATCTCGTTTCCGTTCATCGCCTTGCTCGTGAGAATCCTATAACTGTTGAATTTGATGATATCGGTTTTTCTATGAAGGATGCCCGTACACGGATGGTGCTCCACCGATGTGATAGCCTGGACGAGCTTTACCCAGTGCATCCCTCCGGCGCCACCACCACCCGTCGCCCCGCCACCTTCGCCGCCAGTGTCGATCTTTGGCATGCCCGTCTTGGTCATCCCAACTCCACCGCTATGCGTCAGATTCTTCAGAGTTTTTCCTTCTCATGTAATAAGGTCGACGATCACACTTGTGAGGCTTGCCGTCTTGGCAAGCACGTTCGTCTTGCCTTTAGCGAGTCTACAAACATTTCCACCTTTCTGTTTCAGTTATTGCATAGTGATGTTTGGACGTCCCCGGTTGCTAGCAACATGGGCTATTTATACTATCTAGTGATATTGGATGACTTTACTCAATATGTGTGGACCTTCCCTCTCCGTTGCAAGTCCGACGCTCTTGCCACACTCACCGCTTTTTATTCATATGTCACCACACAGTTCGGTCGTCCTATTCTCGCCTTGCAAACTGACAATGGCAAGGAGTTTGACAACGTCGCCGTCCGCAATTTACTTGCGTCCCACGGCACCATCTTTTGCCTCACCTGCCGCTACACGTCTCAGCAGAATGGTCGTACTGAGCGCGTCCTTCGCACGCTGAATGACTGTGTCCGCACGTTGCTCTTCCACTCCTACGTGCCTCCTCGGTTCTGGCCGGACGCGCTCGCGACCGCCAGCCTCCTCATTAACATTCGCCCCTGTCGTTCCCGCTGGAACTACACCCCTCACCAGCTCCTCTTCGGTGTGGTTCCATCTTATGATGGTCTTCGCATTTTCGGATGTCTTTGTTATCCTAGCACCGCGTCCAGTGCTCCTCACAAACTCGCGCCCCGGTCCCTCCCTTGCATCTTTCTTGGCTATCCTCCCAACACCAAAGGTTACCGGTGCTATGATCCAGTCTCCCACCGCGTTTTCACGTTGCGGCATGTGTACTTTGATGAGCTCGTGTTCCCGTTTCAGCAGGTACCATCACCTTCGGAGTCTTCTACGGCGCAGTTCGTCCCTACCACCACCTCTGGCGGACCGCCCAGTCGCGCCCCGGGTTCGGCCCTACCCGCGCTCCCCGCGCCGGCGGCCCCTGGCGTTGCGGCTCCTGCCGCGGCCCACGACGCAGCGGCCTCCTCCGCCGAGGCCCACGCCACGGCCCCCGCCGCAGCGGCCTCCTCGGCGGCCCCCGCCGCGGCCCCTGTCGTCGCGGCCCCGTCGGTCGGCCCCAATGCGGCTCCCGCGGCCGCCCCAAATGCGGCTCCCGCCTCGGCCCCCGCCGTGGCCCCCGCCACTGCGGCTGCACCCCTCACCGGTGTGGTCACTCGGGCTCGGACTGGGACGCTGTGTCCTAGCACGCGCTACCCGTCGGACGAGTACGCGTGCGCGGCTTCGACCTCGACACCATCCCCGCTCCCCACCTCCGCTCGCGCAGCCCTTCGGGATCCGAACTGGCTAGCTGCGATGCGTGAGGGGTTTGACGCCCTGCAGCGAAACCATACGTGGCAGCTTGTCCCGCGGCCCCCACGTGCCAATGTCATCACTGGCAAGTGGGTTTTCCGCCACAAGACCCGCCCCGATGGTTCTCTCGAGCGCTACAAGGCGCGTTGGGTGGTGCGCGGCTTTCGCCAGCGTGCCGGCGTGGACTTCACCGACACCTTCGCCCCGGTTGTCAAACCGGGCACGATTCGCATTGTTCTCCAGCTTGCTGTTTCTCGAGCTTGGCCTGTCCACCAGCTCGATGTTTCTAATGCCTTCTTGCATGGCCATCTTGACGAGCAGGTGTTCTGTCAGCAGCCGACTGGTTTTGTTGACGCCGCCTATCCGGACCACGTGTGCTTGCTCTCCCGTTCCCTATACGGGTTGAAGCAGGCGCCTCGGGCCTGGTACCAGCGGATCGCGTCCTTCCTCCAGCAGCAGGGGTTCCGGTCCACACGGTCCGATGCCTCCCTGTATGTCTACCACCAGGGCCCCGCCACCGCGTACCTCCTACTATACGTCGACGACATCATCCTGACTGCGTCCTTGCCAGCGCTTCTTCAGCAGATCACAGCTCGCCTCGGCACCGAGTTCGCCCTCAAGGACTTGGGGGCTCTCCACTACTTCCTCGGCATCGAGGTCGTGCGCCGGGCTACTCGCTTCTTCCTGCACCAGCAGAAGTACACCTATGAGCTTCTGGAGCGAGCGGGCAAGCTTAACTGCAAGCCTGCTTCCACGCCTGTCGATACGAAGGCTAAGGTGTCCGCCGTCGAGGGCTCTCCGGTGTCCGACGCTCCCTTCTACCGCTCCATCGTCGGTGCGCTTCAGTATCTCACACTGACGCGTCCGGACATTCGGTATGCTGTCCAGCAGGTGTGCCTTCACATGCACGCTCCGCGTGACACTCATTGGGCTCTCATGAAATGTATACTTCGGTACATACGTGGCACCACAACCATGGGTCTCACCCTGACGGCCTCGCAGGACACCAGCCTTGTCGCCTACTACGACGCCGACTGGGCTGGGTGTCCCGACACTCGACGCTCCACTTTCGGCTACTGTGTCTACCTCGGGCCCTTTCTGATTTCGTGGTTGTATAAACAACAACCCACGGTATCACGATCGAGCGCCGAGGCCGAGTATCGGGCTGTGGCCAACGCCGCCGCGGAGTGTTCCTGGCTACGACAGCTACTTCAGGAGTTGCTATGTGAGGTCACCAAGGCGACGCTCGTCTTCTGCGATAACGTCTCCGCGGTGTACCTTGCTGCCAACCCTGTCCATCACCGATGGACGAAGCACATCGAGCTCGACATCCACTTCGTTCGTGTTCTGCATGTGCCCACCGATCAGCAGTTCACTGATGTGATGACGAAGGGACTACCTACCTCGACTTTCGAGGGCTTTCGGTCCAGTCTTTGCGTCACCGGCGACGCTTCGACTGCGGGGAGGGGGGGGGGGTGTTGAACATGTGTACATGTTTGTAGGTCTGGGTCCTGTATGCAGTACGTGTAGTATCTGTCTGTCTCCCTCTGTATGTATGTGTATCTTAGGAGACAAGATACCGGTCGCACCCCTTGTACCTATATATATGTGCCTAGTGCACGATCAATCAATTATCGATGCACCAAATCATTCTCTACAATGACCAACCCCACTCCGAGTGGAGGCGGCGAAGCGGCCATGCCCAACCCCACGCGTGGTGGCGGTGGCGTAGAAGGAACCATGGCCGGGGAGCCCACATCTGGTGAAGGTGGGGTCCCCGGCGAGTGAGAGTAGCACACCACCTCGGTGGAGCACGGGGAGGATGACGGGCACACCTCCATCCCCACAGTGTCAACATCATCCTCCAGATCCAAGGTTGTCGAAGGCGCCGGCGAGGTAGGCCTCCCCACCACAGGAGTCGGCGACACCAGACCGGCCCCCAGTGAGAACAAGAGTGGCAGCCCTGGAAGGCCCCGGCCCCCCCCCCCCCCCCCCCCCCCCCCCGCCCCCCCCCCCCCGGCCCCCCCCCCCCCCCGCCCCCCCCCCCCCGGCCCCCCCCCCCCCCCGCCCCCCCCCCCCCGGCCCCCCCCCCCCCCCGCCCCCCCCCCCCCGGCCCCCCCCCCCCCCCGCCCCCCCCCCCCCGGCCCCCCCCCCCCCCCGCCCCCCCCCCCCCGGCCCCCCCCCCCCCCCGCCCCCCCCCCCCCGGCCCCCCCCCCCCCCCGCCCCCCCCCCCCCGGCCCCCCCCCCCCCCCGCCCCCCCCCCCCCGGCCCCCCCCCCCCCCCGCCCCCCCCCCCCCGGCCCCCCCCCCCCCCCGCCCCCCCCCCCCCGGCCCCCCCCCCCCCCCGCCCCCCCCCCCCCGGCCCCCCCCCCCCCCCGCCCCCCCCCCCCCGGCCCCCCCCCCCCCCCGCCCCCCCCCCCCCGGCCCCCCCCCCCCCCCGCCCCCCCCCCCCCGGCCCCCCCCCCCCCCCGCCCCCCCCCCCCCGGCCCCCCCCCCCCCCCGCCCCCCCCCCCCCGGCCCCCCCCCCCCCCCGCCCCCCCCCCCCCGGCCCCCCCCCCCCCCCGCCCCCCCCCCCCCGGCCCCCCCCCCCCCCCGCCCCCCCCCCCCCGGCCCCCCCCCCCCCCCGCCCCCCCCCCCCCGGCCCCCCCCCCCCCCCGCCCCCCCCCCCCCGGCCCCCCCCCCCCCCCGCCCCCCCCCCCCCGGCCCCCCCCCCCCCCCGCCCCCCCCCCCCCGGCCCCCCCCCCCCCCCGCCCCCCCCCCCCCGGCCCCCCCCCCCCCCCGCCCCCCCCCCCCCGGCCCCCCCCCCCCCCCGCCCCCCCCCCCCCGGCCCCCCCCCCCCCCCGCCCCCCCCCCCCCGGCCCCCCCCCCCCCCCGCCCCCCCCCCCCCGGCCCCCCCCCCCCCCCGCCCCCCCCCCCCCGGCCCCCCCCCCCCCCCGCCCCCCCCCCCCCGGCCCCCCCCCCCCCCCGCCCCCCCCCCCCCGGCCCCCCCCCCCCCCCGCCCCCCCCCCCCCCCCCCCCCCGCCCACCCACGTGGGCCGGGCTCAACCTGGTGGAGTCCTGCGCCGGAAGGACGTCATCCTCCTCCGACGAAGTCTCCTCGGAGTACTCCGCTCCCCCGTCGTGTCGGTTGTCGGAAGGAGCCGGAGGTGGGGGAGGAGGGATCGCGCCTGACCGGCTCTCAAGGTCCTTGAGATCCACCTCGTAAGTGAGACGCCTGCCCTTCTTGCCAAAGTAGAAGATCAAGGACAGGCCGTCCACCTCGGCCGGCATCGGGCATAGAACCTCGATCGGGGCCGGACCATCCCCTTCCAGGGAAGCGAGATCAATGGACACGAGCTTGCCCACCGGCTCGGATACTGCCTTGAGAATATGCTCAAGCTTGCCTCCTCTAGGGGCCCTTTGGAAGCCCATAAACCAGCACCCACACCGGGGTGAGCGGAGGAACCGAATCCGGTTCGGCGACGGCCTCCTTGACGGAGATGAGGGACTTGTTGATCGGGCGCCTTTATACATCAAAACCCGGCTTGGTAGAAGGACCATTTTTTCATTGCAGAGCTGAAAAATTGTTCAGCGTTGCGTAAATTTGATCAACGCATTCACATTTCACACTGTATATGTTTGTCTGATCTGCATATGTGCGTTTTTTTAGGGCAACAGGGCTCATCTACCCTGTTCCATTTGCTTGCTGAAACCTGTGAGACAGGAAAGGGCTGATACAACAACAATGTTGGATCCATTTGGATGCTGCCCTTAATATTACCTGACGATGCAAGAAAAGGAGTTTAATTTAGTTCTTATATGAGTATCGGCGTGTCGTGTGCCCAACGGCTGTGTACTACCCATGTTGATTGGGTCAACAGAGGAGTGGAGTAGGAGCAGCAACTGTATAATACTAATGCTGGAGCAGGACAGGGCCAGATGCAAACCCTGGCTAGTCTCAAGGTTGCGCTGTACTGTATGACTCGGATCACAATGAGAAGGTTTCACTATGTTGAGATTGCGTTCACTGTGTCCAGTATTACCGAAAAAGGGTTGCCCCCCGCTTTATATTATAAAGCAAACATCATCACAAGCATTCGAGCGAACCGATACAAACACACCCATCATGATACACAGCACACACCCAAGGCAAGATACAAAGGTGCCGGGCACCGACACACCACTCGGACGACAACCAAGCAAACTAGATATGAACGAAGAAGAACTACTTGGAGCCACCGAGGAGGGGTGAGACGGACAATGACGGCGCAAGGACTCCAGGACGGTGCCTCCCAGAAGGGTACGACCACGGATAGCCGCCACCGTCCGATCCGAAGATCAAGTTTTCACCCGGAGCCACACGGAGGAGTGGGAGCACCGCGATGGAGCCTTCAAGAAGGATACGACGTCCATGGACGCCGCCGCCGCCGGCCAGTACGAGGACTGGGCAAGTGATGGACCCCGGCGATCACACCCCTCCGACACCTCGGCTCCGCCCACCACCCGCAGCCAAGCCCCCCACAAAGCCATGGCTACCCGCCCGCACCTGAGACGCAGGTTCCGCCCTCGAACACCACGCCTCCATCCACTAGGGCCGCCGCCCAACATCCAGGCACCCCCAAGACCATCCAAAGAGGGCAGCTTTGTACCAGAGGGACACCCCCGACCGATGTCCCGCGGCAGACGACCCGCCTTGAGCATCGCCGGAGTTGTGACAACCTGCACGAGGCTGGGGAAAGGGGGAGGTGAGGGAGCGGACGCATCCGGACCAGCACACGCCTGTGCCAGTGACGGGTGACCCGAGCACGTCGGCGCCGCCCATCCCTCTAGCCAACCTTCCCACCGGACACACCCCCGTGCCGCCCCATCTCAGCAGCCGTCACAGAACATCGCAAAGCCACCATCGCAGACCCGGCCACCGGCGAGGAGGACCCCCAAGGACCGCCACTGACCACCAAGAAAACTCACCGGGGAGCCCATCTGCGCTGCCGCCGTCGTCCACCCGGCGAGACGCCTGGATCCCGACCAGCACGCCCACCAGCCACCACTGCTGCGCCTCCAATACCACCAGCCGCGGCCACGGAAGAAGCGGACGCCCGCAGCCCACGCCGCCCTCGGCCCGCGCCGCCTAGGCCCAGATCTGGCCGTCCGTCGCCACCGGAGCCCACCGCGCACCACCGCTGCTACAGCCCCTTCACGCCGCCGCCCACAGCCCGCGTCTCCGCCGCCGACTGCTGCCGCCGCGCCGCCAAGCCCCAAGCCAACGTTGCACCGCCGCCCGACCAGGAGACCCGCGCCGGCCGGGCCGAGCAGGGGAAGGAAAGTGCCCCGCCGCCGCCAGCACTGGCCGGGTTTTGCCCGCCAGTACGTCGAGGCGGCGGCGAGGGGAGGGAGAAGGAGGAGGGGGGGAGCTGGAGGCGGCGCTAGGG
>LR880972.1:12049049-12061211 GCA_904067115.1 Aegilops sharonensis | reverse complement strand
GGTATTACTGGATGAACTTGATCTCCTTCCTTGCACCAATGGTCTAATTTATACCGATGATTGATACCCAAATTTGCTTCCTGGCATATTCTTGCTCGCAGAGTTTTATTCTTTTTGTTTATACCCTGAAAAGAGGTACCTTGTAAAGGAGTGGCTAAGGACAGGAAAGTGCGCGTCCATTAAGTAGAGTCCTGCTTAATTAAGTGGGTAAAGTAGGGCTGTGGAAATATACAGGAACGTGCGCTTCCATTTGAATGGCTTTTTCAAAGCTTCAAGCCTTTTGGAACCATGCTGCTGGACCCAAAACAAGTTAATTAGTGGCATTCATACTCACATTAGTTTTATGTTCCTTTTCTTGGTGATTATTTACATGTGTGCACACTAGCAACATTGAGAATGACTCCTCAGAGTCGACATGGGGATACACTCTGCTCCTTTTTTCTTTTTTACAGAATAGGTTGGATACTGCACACCTTTGGTTAGAAAACATTTAGCTGATTATCAGACTAAGTCTAATTTGGTGAATCAGGTTGGCCTACAAGAACAGAGATGCCTTCGGGAAACCGTGCGAACTGTTACAGTATGATGAAGGGGTCGATGCCTTCGGGAAACCGTGCGAACTGTTACAGTATGATGAAGGGGTCGATGCCTTCGGGAAACCGTGTGAACTGTTACAGTATGGAAATCAGATAGGCAGGTGGTTCAGGCAGGATACGGATAGCTCAACTGCCTTCCTATGCTAGTACGTGAAACTAGAAAACTCATCGATTTTTGTTAGGTATGTACATTCTTTGCAAACCTGGTTATATATTTAGTGGTACGTACACTAGTGCATCATCTAGAAACTTGCTACTTCCTTTATGGAAGACCTAGAAGCAAGCACTCCGTCAAAATATGTACAGAATCCCTTCCTTTTGAATATGTAATATATGGATGCAATTTGAAGGAAATTATGTTACCTTTCCCTGCAGGTTGAGCATCAATGGGGTCATATGTTAATCTTGGTCATAGCTTTCACATCTGTGAGGATGGTTCATGGAAATGAGCCAGTGATGGCGATGGGGTGAGATAAAAGATTTTGATGGGCTAACACGATGTCGACCAGACCACCACCATGTGTTGAAAGTTCTCCACTCCTGCACGCATGGTATGTATTTAGTGGTATGTACTCTAGTGAATTAGCTAGAAATCTGCTACTTTCTTTGTTGAAAACTTAGAAGGAAGCACTCCGTCAAATTTTGCTTGTACACTCCAATAATAATTTGAAAGTAATTAGGCTCTACAAAATCCCTTCCTTTTTTGAGTATGTAATTTACGGATACAGTTTGAAGGAAGTCCTATTTTTTCACGATTTCTTGGCGTGTGGAACGTCTACAAGGATGGTTCCTGGAAAGCATGAAGAGCCAGCGATGGTGATGGATACCAACTGGTGAGCTGTGTCCACGTTGGCTACTGGTAAGTTTATTAGCAAGTCCCTCTCAGCTAAACTTAAAGAAAGGGCAAGTAGTTGGATTAGATCTGCTATTGCCTTGTTTACCTGCTGTTTGGGGATTCTTGCACCACAACATTGTTAGCTCCTACTATCTGCGTCTCCTGCAACTTTGCCTCGTCTCTGCGCCGGCTCTTACAACTCTGCTTCTGTGTAAGCTCACCGCTATATTCTGATCTGTTATCCTCTACAAATCTGGCTGTAGGGTTCTATTTATTATCTTCGTTGCTGCAACAGGCTAATTTATTTCGTGATTTCTCAGTCGGACAAGTTGTTCATCTATTGTTATATTCACTGGTTATTTCTACCTGCGATCCAGAAGCACTTTCAGTTTCTCATCTATCGATATTCAGGTCATTCCGCAATCTAAAAATAGTATTCTTACTCTTTGCCATCGTCTACTGATCTACCAGTAGGTTTCTGTTTTCATATCACTGTTGCAGCTGGCTAATTTATATGTGATTTACTGCTTCAACAGATTTTTCACCCATCACTGAGTCAAGAAACAATTCCAGTTCTATCTTCAATTTATTCAGACCAAAAAATAAAACCCCACAACTCAATGGAAGTTGCATTAGCTAGCGCTGCCGTAAGTGTTAGCTTAAAAGTGGCTGCATCTCCAGCCTTGAAGAAGCTCCTTGCTAATGCTTCAACGTACCTTGGAGTGGATATGATGCGTGAGCTCCATGATCTAGAGACCACTATCATGCCACAGCTAGAGCTGGTGATTGAAGCAGCAAACAAGGGAAATCACAGGCACAAGTTGGACAAGTGGCTTCAGGAACTCAAAGAAGGCTTCTATATGGCTGAAGACTTGCTGGACAAACATGAATACAATCTCCTCAAGCGCTTAGCAAAGGGAAAGGATTCCTTACCAGCCAATGCCTCCTCCATCAGCAGCACTTTTATGAAGCCTCTGCGTGCTGTGTCAAGTAGGCTGTCCAATCTGAGCTCAGAGAACAGAAAGCTAATTCAACAGTTAAATGAACTGAAGGCTACCCTGGCAAAAGCCAAGGAATTCCATGAACTGCTCTGCATACCAGCTGGTTATAATGTAGAGAGCTCCACCATACCATCAGTTGTTCCTGAGACTACATCAATACCACCTCTGAAAGTGATTGGTCGTAACAAGGATCGCAACCATATGATAAATCGTCTTACCAAGACAACAATTACTACTAAATCTAGTACACCTATGTACTCGAGTTTGGCTATTGTTGGACCTGGAGGGATCGGAAAGTCCACCTTGGCACAACTTGTTTACAACAGCAAGAGTGTAAAAAAATATTTTGATGTGAGAATGTGGGTAAGCATATCACGCAAACTTGACGTACGCCGTCATACACGGGAGATCATCGAGTCTGCCTCTCAGGGGGAATGCCCACGCATTGACAACCTTGATACATTGCAGCGCAAGTTGGCAGACATACTGCAAGACTCAGGGAAATTCCTCCTTGTGTTGGATGATGTTTGGTTTGAACCTGGCAGTGAGGGGGAATGGGACCAACTGTTAGCACCACTAGTTTCCCAACAGTCGGGAAGCAAAGTTTTGGTAACTTCTCGACGGGATACATTTCCAGCTGCTCTCTGCTGTGAAGAAGTGCATTCACTGAAAAACATTGGAGATGCTCAGTTCTTGGCACTCTTCAGACACCATGCATTCTCTGGACCAGAAATAAGAAATCCGCAGTTGCGTGAAAAGCTGGAAGGTTTTGCAGGGAGGATTGCTAACAGGCTTGGAAAATCTCCTTTGGCAGCAAAAGTTGTGGGTTCCCAATTGAAAGGGAAAACATGTATCACAGCATGGAAGGATGCTCTTACTATAAAGATTGAGAAATTCAGTGAGCCCGTGAGAGCTCTGTTGTGGAGTTATGAGAAGTTAGATCCATGTATTCAGAGGTGCTTCCTATATTGCAGCTTGTTTCCAAAAGGCCACAAGTATTTAATTGATGAGTTGGTTCATCTTTGGATGGCAGAGGGCCTCATTGATTCGTGCAACCAAAACAAGAGAGTGGAAGATATTGGGAGGGATTACTTCAAGGAGATGATCTCTGTTTCGTTCTTTCAACAATTTATTACGGAAAAGGTGACTACTTCATATTGGAAATTTGAGACTCCCACATACTATGTTATGCATGATCTCCTTCATGATCTAGCAGAATCACTCTCCAAAGAGGACTACTTCAGATTGGAAGATGATAAGGTGACAGAAATACCGTCCACTGTTCGACACTTATCGGTTTGTGTTGATAGTATGAAGATACACAAGGATAGTATCTGCAAGCTACATCATTTACGCACCATTATCTGCATAGACCCCCTAATGGATGATGTAAGTGACATTTTTAATCAGGTACTACAGTATTTGAAGAAGTTGCGCGTGCTATATTTGTCATCTTACAGCAGTAGTAAGTTGCCAGAATCTGTTGGTGAGTTAAAGCACCTTCGGTATTTGAACATCATCAGAACACTGATATCTGAATTGCCAAGATCATTGTGTACTCTTTACCACTTGCAGTTACTTCTATTAAATGACAAAGTTGAGAGTTTTCCTGAGAAACTCTGTAATTTATGGAAATTACGTCATCTTGAACATCGCAAGGATTGGCATAATGATATAATAGACACGTCATACAAAGAAGCACCACATCGAATTCCAAACATTGGCAAGTTAACTTCTCTTCAACAATTTGAGGAATTTGCTGTGCAAAAGAAAAAAGGATATGAGTTGCAACAACTAAGGGACATGAACGAGATTCGAGGTTGTTTAAGTGTCACAAATCTTGAGAATGTCACTGGCAAGGATCATGCCTTAGAATCGAAGCTGCATCAGAAAAGTCATCTTGGCAGATTGCGACTTGTTTGGAGCTGCAAAAATAACACGAATGCAGAGGATAGTTTACATTTGAAGATTCTAGAAGGACTGATGCCACCGCCTCAACTTGAGGATCTTGTAATTGACGGTTACAGATCTTCAAAATATCCCGGCTGGTTACTTGATGCTTCATATTTTGAGTTTTTGAAATCTTTAAGCTTTGTTAATTGCACTGCATTACAAAGCCTACCATCCAATACCGAACTATTTAGGAATTGCTCTTCACTTGTCCTGTGCAATGTGCTAAACCTTAAGACATTACCTTGTCTTCCACTAGGCCTTCAAAAGTTACAAATAGAAAAATGCCCACTGCTTATATTTATTTCCAATGATGAGGTGGAACATCAAGAGCAGAGAGAAAATATCACGAGTATGGACCACTTGGCATCACAACTTGGTTTAATCTGGGAGGTGGATTCAAGATCAGATATTAGGAGTGTACTCTCAGTGGAACAATCATTTCTGAAGCAGCAGATGATATTGATGCATGCTGATGTGTCACATGTTCAAAATCTTGAAATTGCTCTAGAAGTAGAGAAAGATGAAGTATTGGTAAAAGAGGATGTCATCAATGCATGGACATGCTGTCACGAGCAAAGGATGAGACTAACATATGGAAGGAGCATGGCGTTGCTGCTGGTTCCACCATCAAGACTTCATGAACTTCATATTTCTTCATGTTGTATTACAGATGGAGCTTTAGCTATTTGCCTTGATGGCCTGGCATCACTGAAAAGTTTGTTATTAATCAACATTATGACTTTAACTGCACTTCCTTCAGAAGAGGTCCTCCAACATTTGAAAAAACTGGACTTCTTGTGCATCGAAGATTGCTGGTGTCTGAGGTCATTAGGGGGCTTACGAGTGGCTACCTCTCTTTCATATCTTCTATTGAGTTACTGCCCTTCTCTAGAGTTGGCACATGGAGAAGAATGTTTTCCATTATCCCTTGAGAGGCTCACTATACGGAATTGCATGCTTGCATATGACTCCCTCTATATTGACTGGCCGCAAATGAATGAAATTCATATAAGAAATTGCAGAAGCACCACATGCTTGTCTGTTGGTGGCCTTGCCTCTATTAAATCATTCATACTGGCGCACTTACCAGATTTGTGGATGCTCGAAGGATTATCTTCCATGCGATTGCACAACTTACATTTGGTTGATGTACCGAAACTCATCCCCGAGTGTATCTCACAGATTCGAGTCCAGAGCTCACTCTATATTAGCAGCCCCATGATACTCAATAAGATGTTCTCGGCTGAAGGTTTCAGTGTTCCGGCATTTCTCTGCCTTCAAGGATGCAAAGAACCATTTGTTTCATTTGAAGAATTCGCAAATTTTAAATCTGTCCAAAGACTGAGATTCAGTCTCTGTGAAATGATTTCCCTGCCAAAAAATCTGAAGTGCTTCCCCAATCTAAATATGCTCGACATTGTTAGCTGCCCCAACATATCATCTTTACCAGATCTGCCATCCTCCCTCCATCAGATAAGCGTATGGGGTCACTGTGAGCGCTTGAAGGAGAGTTGCCGATCACCTGATGGAGAAAGTTGGCCAAAGATTGCTCATATTCGCAGGAAGTACTTTTTATAAAGTGTGATTTTGATTCCTACATACAAATAAACGGAAAGGTAAATAGCTCCCGTCAGCCACGTTTGCACTCTCAAAGATATATAGCCCTTTGTAACATTACATTTCGTTATTTTGTTTTTCCAAAACTCCGTTTACTTCGAATTCTATTAATTTGTTTACTTCAAATTGATAGGAGGCCCATGATCTTCGTCCTCCAACAACCTGGTACGAGCTGGAGTGCTGCCCTCAGGCTGGCTCATCTTATAGTTCAACTATGTGTCCTACGAGTACTTCACTGGCCGGTTTTGATCCCTTCGGTGGGTCTCCTGCTTCGCTGCTGATATTCTTGACGCATTGCCTCTTGCACTCGGGCACCTCTTGTCCTCTGGTGCCACAATCACTGATGTTGGATTTTGTATTCCTGTTGTCGGTTATCTTCTCCATGCTTCATCAACTGAACAATTGCCGGAAGTAGTTTCTAATTTGCATCTTGCTTTGTCGTGCTGTCGTGTTACCATCTCCTGGAGTATGTCGTACTTCTGGTTTGTTCAGCGCTTGTATGCTCTTAGATACCATGTGACTGGAGGTCGCTTTTATCATTCACTCCTGTAACGATGTCTTGCAGTACTTGGGTTTCATAGTTCATACAGTGTGCCTTGTGCCATGACTATTTCCGTTGCATGGTGGAACTTTTGTTTTGGTCTTGTGCTTCAGATTGCAGGGCATGTGTGCTCTGTTTATTTTTCTAGTTGCTCATTCCCTGTTCTGTTTACTGATCTCATGTACTACATATACAGCCCTGACATCATGTATACAGTTTCCTGTGTTGAACATGATACACACATTTAGCTATCTTTTCGGTTGAGGTACGTCTGAATTAGTGCTGACCGGCAAAAAGCAAGAACATGCAGAAACTGTTGGTGTGCCATTTGGTTCAGCAGCGACGGGACGGTTAGAGGATATATAGAAACGGCCATGCCCTACTCTGTTTATTTGGATCGGCTGACCGGCAATCAGCCGATCCCCTACTTTGTTTATTTATCTCGTGTATATAGTATGAGAAATATCAGATAACTGTTTTTTTGCTGTTCCCCCTTAATTTGTATGAGAGCAAGGTAGCCATGCTATCACCGAAATGTGTATATTAACAACGTAGACAACGTAGACAATGTATGTAAAGATATGAGGTGAAGTTCAGTGATAAGTTCTTAACCCAAGTGTAGTGAAATGGCTAAATTGGTTAGTGACTAAACACTTCCTTAATTAGCCATCTCCTTGAGCATCAACTCTACAAATTCTGATTGTTTGTTTGTTTGGGTCAACAGAGTAGTATGAGCATCAACTGTACAAATCCTGATGCAAACCCTGGCTAGCTGCTAATTCCCTGCTCTGTTTATTGCCTCAAACATTAGGCTCTGTCATCACCTGTTTTCTGATGCCGAGAGACCATACGGCCTGTCAAACATGGCCTGTGTTCATATGGTCGTACGCATACAGCCTGATGCACAAGTCCCTTAAGCTCTCACAAAAGACGCAGAACTAGAGCGTCCAGCGACTGAGCGACAGCAACAAGGAACACCAAGTGAGGAAAGTCTATTTTAAACCTTGAATTTGTAGGCCTCGTCGAAAACAAACCTCCATCTCTAAATCCCTAAAGTTCATACCCTATACTCATGGATCCCGGTCAATCTTGACCTCAAACCTGTTTATATTGGTTTGGCACACTAGGAAAATAATGATCCCGGCCGGGATTACTCTCTAGTCTCACTGACTGCACGGGACCACATGTCATATTCATCTTCCCCAATCTCTCCATTCTCTCTCTCTCTCTCTCAACCACGACATCTCCTTCCTCAGGCATGGTGTCATGGTGACGGGCTGCCATTGGCTTGGACGCCGCGGTGTATTTGCCAATCGAGCCGTCGTTGTACCCAACCGGCCATGCTACTCCTCAGGCGCCGCTTGATGTCGTGCAATGCAAGCCACTCCGTGCTCCAATAGGCCGCACACGCGCAGCCGCCACTGGCCCTGCTGCTGCCGTCTCCGCCTGTCAGAGCGTTGTTGCTGCCTCCGCACTGCACACTGATGTGGAAGCTATGTTTTTGTGCCTGTTGCACAACACAGTGGGTCGAGCCACATCCACATGCCGCCCCCGTCGATAGTCTTGCTGGCCACACGGTGTGTGTGAATCACCGATGATTTTCATGTACAAGGGTAAGTGGGTAACAACAGAAATCGCAGCTAATTAGCATTACACAGGCGTGTGCGGGAGCATGGAGCGCTAGAGCACCGTGTTTGCATCGGCCGGCAGCATGGCGAGCGTCAGATTCGGGTGTGGCTGTTGATGGGGAACGACCGAGTCGATGGTGCCGTTCCAACAGCCGCGACGCGCCTTGCGGCACGCAGGGGCCCCCTGCCACGCCGAGGCGCCGCCGCGCTCGCCTGTTGCAAGCGTTCTTGGCCGCTGCCATCTCCGTCGCGTGGCTCGGCTCCATGCTTGCTGTGTGTGCACGCCAATCCGCCGACCGCAGTGCCATGCCGGTACGGCTACCTCCGCACGTCGAGCCACTTGCGGCCACGACCACGAGTCGCCGCCCCGTACGAGCTTGAAGCGTCACTATGCACTGGCGCGAGCACCTTTGTCGCTGCCTGCCGAGGGCTCACCGGCTCACATTTTTGAAAAATCATAAATTTAAAAAATTGTTTCAAATCTCTAAAAAACTAAGTCCTTCATAATTTTTTAAAAAATAGAATGAAAAGCAGTTGAAAAGATGGAGATAAATACACCAGTGGTACACCAAGTTGCATCGGATGAACACTTTGGTGCCTAAAGTTTAAAAATACATGAAACTGGCACAAACTTATCTCATGCTGCATATACGGTGCAGTTTTCATTTATAGATGTCGATGATGCATATGTGCGTGCCAGGGTGGCGTCTGGGGACATTGGCAGTAACTGGGCAGGGGTAGAGTGTCATTTTCTCAAACACCGCTAAACTAATACAAAAAATTGTAAAAAGCCCTCCTGGACAGTTGGGCCCACCGGTCAGTGTACGCAGGGATAATTGATATGCAAATGAAGGCCACACCGGTCAAATAGTAATGCACCAAAAAATTTCTCGCTACCAGCTTGCTACAATTAATCTGGATCAGCTAGCCAAATAGCGTGCGTCCGGTGCCTTTTGCCTCCGGTTTGACGCAACTAGTGTCAAATAGGAGGCACAAGAACTATTTCTCGCTTAAAGCGAGAGCAGCGTCCATCTTGCTGCTGGGTTTTCTCCTTCATGAGAATACTGAGCCAGCCCATTTATCCTTTTTTTAGTCGCTATGTTTTTAATCGAAGATGCTCCCTCGCGGGTCGTTTTATCATTCATTTGTACTGGTTTTGGCCCGATCTTTCTTCATGATTTTTTTCTTTTTGGTCTTTTCACTTCTTCACTATTTTTTCTCTATTTTATGTGGTTTTCTTTGTTTCCTTATCAGCTTTCATTGATTTGTTTTCATTTTTTCTTCGTTTCCTGTTTGTTTTCTTTGTTTCTTTCTTGGTTTTCACTAGCTTTTTCTCTTTGGTTTTCTTTGTTTCTTTTTTAGTTTTCATCAGGTTTCGTTTGTTTCTCGGTTTTCACTCTTTTACAGTGGTTTTCTTTGTTTTTTTTCTTTTGTATTTGTTTTTTTTCTGATTTCGTTAGTTCCTTCATCTTTCTTTGTTTTCTTGCTGGTTTTCTTTGTTTTTCTTATGATTTCTCTGGTTTCTTTGTTTCTTTTTTGGTTTCACTCATTTTTTTCTTTTATTTCTTAATTTCTTTGTTTTCTTTGGTTTAACTTTTATATTTTCCTTTATTACCTTTTCTGTTTTCAGTGTTTCCGTTCTTTTGCATTTATCTTCATTGATTGTTTCTGGTTTTATTTGCTTCTTTAAGTATTCATTGGTTTTCATCGTTTTTCTTTGTTGGTATTCATCGTTTATTTCTTTTCTTCAGCACATGTATACTTTGTTCGGTACACAATGTGCATTTTAAGTGTACATGTGAACATTTTTTTTGACACACATTCACCATTTTTCAAATACACAATGTACATATTTTGTCAAATACAAATTCTGAACACCTTTTTGAATAGATAGTCAAAAAAATCTAACTACCACTTAACTTTTTTAATGGCAACACTTTTTTCCCACACAATTTATATTTTTTATATACATCAGGAAATGTTTTATATACATATTGAACATTTTTAAATACATAACTAATTTTGAAAATATATGTTTTTGGATGTCTACTTTTATTTAATGTACATTGTACATTTTTTTGCATACATCCAGAACAGTTTGTATGCATGTTTAATATTTTTTAAATACATGATCAACATTTTATCATGCATACTGTATATTTTTTGTATACATTTATCATATGCATGAGATACGGTTTTTCTATATACATTTTTAAAATGCTTGGTTTTCAAAAGTTTGAGTAATATTTTTGGATGCTTTATTAACATTTTCTAAATACATGATCAAATTTTTTGTACTGTTTTCTTTATATATAAGAAAAAAAATTATATACACGTTTTAGATTTATAAAATGCTTGATTAATGTTTTTCAAATGGTTTATGTTAAGTGCTTTTTGTAATATATTGTTGCCATTAATTTTTTGGAAGAATCACTTGAAGGTGTTGTCCCCGGCTCTACAATTACAACATTCACTGCGATTCATGGTGGTGGCCCTGGAAAGTAAGTAGATACATGACTCCACATAGCTATTATATATGTTGGAGAATCATATATAGTTGGTCTATGATATATTTAAATAAGAATTCATGCATGCCCTATCTTCAACAGGACTGTATGTCCTTTTTGGACCGGATGAATGAACTGCCATCCAAAAATAAATGGCTCGAGTCAAAGGGATTACCATCTGTATTAAGTAAGCTGGGGAGACAGACATTTCAAAAACTGTTTGAGATGGTATCCTTATATCACAAGGGGAACAAGTGTTTTGCTGGTAAATTTGATTGCAATGATATCATATACTCCCTCCGTTCCATAATATAGTGCCTATAGATTTTTATAAAAGTCAAACATTACAAACTTTGACCATGTTTATGGAGAAAAATAGGTACGTCTAGAATATCAAATGCACATCATTGGATACATCGTGAGTTATATTTTCAGAATGTACATGTTTGGTATTGTAGATGTAGACAATTTTCTCTATACACTTGGTCAAAGTTGGTAAAGTTTAACTTTCACAAAAATCTATAGACACTACATTGTAGAATGGAGGAAGTACGTATCATGGAGAGATACTTACATGATTGATCCCTATGTGCATGCGCTTGCCGTGGATTTCACCACGACTGGATATAAGGAGGACATTAAAGCTTTGGGTAAAGTACTTGAAAAGGTGTGCATGGAGAAACTAGATCCTTCACAAGCAAAGATAGCTTACGTCGCCCATTTGCTGAAAACTATGAGGAAAATGCCATCGGGTGCTAAGTCATCTCAAACATTCAAGGCATTCATCAGAAATCACCCTTGCATGATGACATCCGCCAGTCGACAAGGACTTATATCGGAAGTGCACACTAGTAGAAAACAGGGCTTACGTTCGGGCCAGATAAGCCCATTAGTCCCGGTTCAGTCAGGAACCGGGACCCATGGGCCCATTGGTCCCGGTTTGTGAGGCCAGGGGGGCTGTCGGGCCTCGTGGGGGCATTGGTCCCGGTTCGTCTGGCCCCTTTGGTCCCGGTTGGTGCGACGAACCGGGACCAATGGGCCTCGCGCCTGGCCCACCATCATTGGTACCAGTTCAAGCCATGAACTGGGACCAATAAACCAGCCAGGGGAGAGGGCTTTTGTGTGTAAAACATTAAAAGCAAAAAGAATTTTCATAAAATAAATAAAAAAATAAAAAAAAAGTAGAAACAAAATAAAATAAATAAGTAGAAACAGAAAAAACTTTAATAAATAAATAGAAACAAAATAAACTTTAATAAAGTAAAATAAATAAACTATAATAAAATAAATAAAAATAGCAACAGTAAGTAGAAACAAAAAAAATAAAGAAAAAAAGTAAGAGTTTTCATAAAATAAATAAAAAAACAAAAAAGAAAAGAAAATAAATAAGTAGAAACAAAATAAACTTTAATAAATAAGTAAAAACAAAATAAACTTTTATAAAACCTCTAGTATTATTGAAACTAAAATTATATAAAATTTAT
>LR880972.1:12002343-12022950 GCA_904067115.1 Aegilops sharonensis | reverse complement strand
TGTGAATTTTTTTATAAAATATTTTTTTTCACAATCCAAGCAATAGTTTTTAAATTTGTGATTTTAAAAAAATTTAGTGAACATTTTTCAAATCCACGAAGTAAACCAATGAACTAGTTTCAAATCCATGATTTTTTCCAAATTTATTAATTTTTTAAATAGATGATCTTTTTGAAAAATCACAAATTTTTAAAAATTCCTCAAAGATGTTTTTTAAATTCGTGATTATTTTTTAAGAATAACCAACTTTTTTCAATTTCATGATTTTTTTAATTCGCGTAAACAATTGCTCCAATAGCCGCTTAAAAATAACATAACTGCAAGGCAGCCGCATCATCAATTTCTTGCCCACATTTTGCACAGGACAAAAAAAAATATGAACAACAACATATTATCATCTGCAGATGCTCTTAAAACCAACGTTCAAAATATCATTTTATTCACCGATTATCATCTAGTTTATCGCTTATCAATGGATGACCGCTAAGTTTATACCTTACCTTTTCTATTTATCATTTTAACCAATTTATCACTCCGATAAGCGATTAATCAGGAATCTAGGGATTAATTGGGCTGGTCCCTTTTGTTTAGAAACCCCAAAAGGGTCTCCCCTTCAATAGACTGCCGCACATAACACTTCATCCCCCATTCCATAGGCCATGCATTGCAGTGTTGTCCCATTTTATTTGTCAGTACTCATTGTTTGACATGTAATATGTTGTTATATATTTATATAGTGTTGTCATATTGAAATGCTTACATCACACTCATGGTTATTTCCATTTTTACCTTATAAGTGCCCGGAACCTAGGAATTACAAGAAAAACCGGACCGATTAATAGTCGATGGATAGAATTTATTATTAGTATTTCAAAAAGTAGATACGACGGAGACGTATCAGATATCCCCCGTGTGGCCTGAGTCAGAATCCCTCTCGAGGGAACCGAATATCCATCTGCGCAGACTTAGTTCCATAGAAAGGGTTCCACCAGGCCCATGATCGAGCCCAGGTGCCTCGGACATCCACTCGGAATTCGATGATACGCCCACATTCGGGCCGCATGATCTCCTCTGCAGAAGAGATTGAAAAATGGGTATCACCGAGTCTTCTTCCTAGCTGCTCAATGTTTATCCCTCCGCAGGCATGAACAAACTGAGTCCACCGAGGTCTCTTGCTCGAACCTCAGATCCTTGCCGGAAGAAAGCACACAACAACTCTCCAGCGAGACCTCAACCGATCGGGGGCTACTGTCGAGTTTATAAATGCGGGGTAGGCCCAAGTATACAAATGGCCCATCGGAGGCCCATGATCGTATAATACTAGATGATTCTCCGCGCGTTGCTGCGGGAAATGTTGCCCCAAATTATTGTTTTACTCGGTAAAATAACTCAAAAAAGGTTAAGAAAAATTATGAATATACGATTCTGCTTTGACAACAATACTTTAGAATGATACATGATGCGCAATGTTACATGCCAAGTATGATTGACCCCCCCCCCCCCCCCCCTCATTTCAATCACATTTTGACAACTAATGGACAATAAGAGGATTATATGGTTATTGGTACATATACGTAAGTATGATCAATCCTCCTACTGAACAACAGAAAATATCCTATTAGTTATAGGATTATGTTGGTCATCTACCCATTGAACAACTGATTTATTACAAAGTAATATCATCAGACATCTGCATCAATAGTTGATCGTAAGATGTGTGCAAATCTAGTCCTAAAAAGGGGATGGAAGAATATGAGTTGCATTGAGTGCATAATAGCATTGTCATTGCCTCACAAACACAAATGTCATGAAAAATCATCTCCATGAATAGTATTTTTTGCAGACATTGATCGATTATTTTGGGAGCTTGGGTGTACCTAGATAGCCGTTACACCTGTATCGTTATTTAATTTGAGTGAACTTGTGACACCATGGACCTCTCCAAGTGTGACTAAGAAAATAAAATAAGCAAAGTAACACTGGAATTGTTGCATGTGCGGGAAGTAGACTTCTGTAAGAAAAGGAAAAATAGAAAAAAAAATATTAGTTAGACTGGGCCAAGTAGCACATCTCTTCGNATTTATTACAAAGTAATATAATAAGACATCTGCATCAATAGTTGATCGTAAGATGTGTGCAAATCTGGTCCTAAAAAGGGGATGGAAGAATATGAGTTGCATTGAGAGCGTAATAGCATTGTCATTGCCTCACAAACACAAATGTCATGAAAAATCATCTCCATGAATAGTATTTTTTGCAGACATTGATCGATTATTTTGGGGATTTTGGGTGTACCTAGATAGCCGTTACACCTGTATCATTATTTAATTTGAGTAAACTTGTGACTCCATGGACCTCTCCAAGTGTGACTAAGAAAATAAAATAAGCAAAGGAACACTGGAATGTTCAGTAAAGTTAAATCCTTTTCTCAAGAGACCAAAATGATCATAATTTTAGGAATACTATTCTCAGTTTCATTGATCTGCAGTGGACCATACGAAAGATGAAACTCCAGAATAATCTATTTATGCACCAACAGTACATGATATTTATCTGAATCTACATGGAATACTTGCACAAAGGGAAGTATAGAGGAATTGTAATAAAATTACAGCAAAGAAAGGAAGCAAGCTACCATGATTAGCGGTAAACATACATTTGCATATACCTTACATTGTTGCGTGTGCGGGAAGTAGACTTCTGTAAGAAAAGGAAAAATAGAAAAAAAAGTTATGAGTTAGACTGGGCCAAGTAGCACATCTCTTCGAAATTTCTTGAATTAAAAACATTTTCCACGTACCATGCAATTCTTATGATCTATCCAACAGAAGCATGATAGAAGATAACGACTTCAGTGCACCATTCACGGAAGAAGACGGTAACTTCAGTACCTTTCAGGAAAGAAGCGAGAGGGTTTAGTGTGTAGTGTGTATGCATCAAGATCTTTAGCGAAAATAGATTGACAAAAGCAAGAGGCAACTTATAGATGGTGCCACGCCGGATGACACATCATAGCTAAAAACCAACGGTAATAGCTTGTTTCTCATTAATGTAAGATAGAGAACAACGAAGTATAGAAATACATTTATAAAAAATAAAGGTAAGTTTATTAACCAGGAGTAATCACCTTTCTGGCCTCTTATTATGAACTGTAAGTGTGCACATCATACCGAATCAAACTAATACGACATGATGTGTATATAGATTATTTAGTCGCGGGCTTTTTGCCATAACAATATAAAGTATACAGAATTAACTACTCGATTCTTGGTACTTCCTCTATGTTAATCTGGGATTTTTTGTACCATCATTGTCGCTTCCCTGTGTATATCCTCCGAAATAACATTTAAGGGATAACCTGTTCTATAGGTCATCATTGTAATGAACAGAGAATTAAGCCAACTTCTTCCGAAAAACCACTAACATGATAACTCACCTTACCATATGCAGAAGCTCATGATTCCACAACAATCCACAAATTCAGGATGAAATCTTGCAGTGACGCTATAGAAAACCAAAACCTGATGTATTTTACTCGCCTTTTCTTCGGGCTGCATCAAGGTAACAATTGAAGATGGTGAAGGGAGTGAGGGCGGAAGAGCTTGATTGCTGACGGGGTTGGCGAGACTCCTTGCCATCAAATCAGGTTGTGGCAGGGGCAGTCGTACCTGTTCGTCGTTGAATCCGTGGTGGTGGATAGAGTTGAAGGTGTCACATGGAGTTGAAGATGGGAAAGGGAGCGAGTATGGCAGAGCTCTGCCGCAGGAGAGGCTGGTGCAACTTCTCACCACTGAATCCAACATCCGCTCAGATCATTGCAGCTCCTCGCCGCTGAATTCGGCAGTAGTGTCGTTGTAGGCAGCCAAAAGATGAGATTGTTGCACGGATTCGTAGAAGGCCAAAAGATGGCTTGGGGTGTGGATGCCGATGGGCCACAGGAGAGAAATATAACATGGGAGAGAAGAGCAAACGAATCGCCAGGGAAGAGCAAAGGAATCACCAGAGAAGATGATACGTGCGTGCCTGGGTATCTTTTATTTTGCTCCAATTAGGATGTGCCGTGAATAGGAAACGTTGGCTTGCTTTGGGGGTGACCATGTACTACGGGAAAATATCCAACGAATTGTTGATTTTTTTACATGGCTGATTTGTTGAGGTGGAAGATTTGCTGATGTGGACATCTTGCATGTCAAGAGAAATAGGTTAGTGGAGATGAACTATTTAGATATTATAGATATGGTCCAAAAGGCAATGGGCCAAGGGGCTTCATCATCAGCCCATCTGAGACAAGGTGGCCCAAATACGCACTAAGCCCCAACAGTCGGATTGCGGCTCAGGCGACTGTCGAGTACCAGCACTCGGACAAAGATGAAGGAAGCTGTCGGCTAGACCATCTCTTGGCCATGATGTCTTGATGACGACCGTTACCCAACGGCAATATAACCTAGTTAAATACGGCAGTTACTAGTAGTAAATGTCATGGAACAGTCGGACACACCCGAGGTCATGGATAGCAATAATACCAGCCCTTTATGTACCCCTACATGGCGCGCTCTATATAAGCTAGGAGGGAAGCCCCGGGCTGAAGGTTGAACTTCCACATTTTGTACCTTACGCTAAGAGCTAAGAGCACGACAGAGTAGGGTATTACCTCCACCGCAGAGGGTCTCAACCTGTATAAATCCTTGAGCACACTCTCAACCGTGCCGTTCACTAGATACCATTGCCTCCACATTCCTACCCCTAGTATTGTCAGGATTATATCCACCGCAAACATAATAGCTTCTACAACAGCCAAATTGATTTCATTAGGTGCATCATAAAATATGTGTTCATAATGTAACTTATTTATCTTTCAAAAAAATGTAACTTATTTAGTTTTATAGATGGTGAAGCACTTTTCTATCGTAATGTGGAATGAAGTGGAAAAATCGATATTTTTTAGTACGATGGATCCTTTTTAGTACAAGGAAATTACAACAAACGGGGGCCAACCTATTGTACCTCTTACATTGTGGGGATATCCAGAAATACTCTAAAACTTTACATTACGTGCACCCATGCATCTGCAAGGAAGAGCTCATACTTATAAACTTAGAATCAATAAAAGAAGCTTAGACAAATTACACGGTACTGCTGGGTTGGTATTGTCATTCATTCATTCGATCCGCCGTTTGAGGATCTTGGCCCACAACCCATTCTTCATCTTGAGCACAACTGATGGCTTTGGCTCTACAACGTACCCTCCCACCATCTCAAAATCAAAGTTCCACACCATGGCGGCAACGACACTCTTCATCTGCACTACTGAGATGTGCTTGCCCAAGCACGATCTCGGCCCGGCGTTGAATGCTAGGAACTTGTAGGACGGTACATACAGAAGCTTGCCGTCTTCTTTCACCCACCTTTCTGGGCGGTACTCTGTGCAATCCTTGCCCCACACACCTTCCATCCTGCCCATTGAGTAGAGTGAAATCAGGATGGTTTCGCCCCTTTCCACCTTGTGACCACTTGGCAGTATGTCGTCGGTCATCACCGTCTTGCGCTCAATGGGGCCCGGTGGGTACAGCCTCATGGATTCGAACAATGCCGCGTGCAGGTAGACGAGCGGTTCGGTCTCCTCTGGCTCAAAGGTTACCATGGTGGTCGAGTTGTTTGCTTTGTGCATGGCAATGGGAGCTAGTTCTCTTCTAATGCTCGACACGATGTGTGGGTGTTTGATGAGGTTGTAGAAGAACCAGGTGAGGGTCGTGCCGACCGTGTCACGCCCGGCAAACATGTAATTGATCAGGGTGGCGTGCATGAAGCCATTAGGTTTTCCATGGTCGTCAATATACTCCGGGTCATGGATGTAGGAAGAAACTATTTCTACATTACTGTTCTCTTGCTCTTCATCCATGTGGACTGAGCCATCTCCCCTTTTCTCCATCATCTCCGTGACAAACTGGCACAGCTCCAATTGCGCCGCTGCGAGCTTCCGCTCTGGGCCAATTTTTAGACGCTTCATCAACTTCCAGCAAGATACTGGCACCATGTTCCGGAAGAAGCCTACATCCATGACAGCTTCCATGGCGTCCGGCACAATGACAGGTGGCATATCGGTGGTCAGAAGGCCAGGGTCGACCCCGAAGACCGACATGGCCGTCATGTCGAATGTGAACCTGGTAAACAGGTCCTGCATATCGAACGGGGTTAGGCTGTCCACGCGCGCCAAGAAGGGGAGGAGGCCCTTCTCCAACTTATCACGGCAGCAGCGGGCCATGTGAGCCAGCAGCTGTGGGCTCGACATGAGGTGCTGCACTCGGCCACGCTGGCGGCGCCATGACTCGCCGTCCGCGTTGAAGAAGCTGTTCCCCATGGCGTCGAAGATGGCACCGAACTCCTCGCCCTTGGGGTAATTTGTGAAGTTGGAGACGAAGATGTGGCGGACGTTGGCTGGGTCGCAGGTGATGAAGAAGTGCATGGCAGGCCCACGAAACACGAAGCTGCTGCCGGAAGCGGCGAGGAAGGCGGTGGTGTAGTCATGGAAGCGGTGGAGGTTGGCGACAACGGAGGGGAGCATGCCAACCAGAGGCCATTCCGTGGGAAGCGCTGGGACACTCTTTGAACTCCTCAACTTGATGAAGCAGAAGAGCAAGGTGAGAAGCAAGACAAGAAAGGAGACGACGAGGTGGTGTGGCTCGGGCGACGACCAGAAAGGTGCCATTGTTTTTCTTGCTACTCAATGATAAATGCTTGAGAATTATGTACAATTTATAGATTCTTGACGTGCATCTCTAGTGCATGTTTGTGCATGCAATATAGTACTTGTTGCAGGAAGGCCTTATAGATTATTAATGAAGGTCGTCGGAAGGAACATGACGCTGGGAAGCTTCCGGCCGGGGGCCGGGATCACTAACTGCCGGGTGTGTACGTGCTTCATGGGCGTGTATATCGACCATTCAGCCAACTCTCAACGCCCAGCTCCCTAACCGTACCGTGGCAACATTAACTTATGGACAGGCTGCTGCTACTCTACTCTACTTCTCCAAATCACGGATATACATTGACTATGTACGTGCATTCTACCTAGACTTATTTGTAAATGTCATTACATTTGGTCCACATTTTACTTTACAGTAATCAAATAATACTGTTCTCTTCTTCTTCTTCTTCTTCTTCTTCATCATCTTCTTCTTCTTCTTCTTCTTCACCTCCTCCTCCAAATTACTGCTCCAGTGATGATGAGGAGACCGATGACAAGCATGTATACCTTTTTTTTGCGGGTGATGACAAGCATCTATCCGGTACGGGCTAACCAGAAAATAAAACTAGGCTTCAAAATTTCACAATAATCAGAAACATCGGTCATTCGGTCCATCAGTTTGGTGGACCTTTATTTAACTTACTTTTACATCAGTTAGATCCTCGTAATATATATACCCACTTAATGTAATATGTAAACAAAATCTCAAGGTTATCCTTACTATTTCTTTTTTTTACTTTTGCGGGCGAAGGTTATCCTTACTATGTATGTGCCATCTACCTAGTCTTATTTGTAATTGTCATTACATTTGGTCCCTATTTTACTTTACAGTAATTAAACAATATGTTCATGTTATTAATTTTAAATTTCTGGTCCGCGCGTCGAGCGGGCCACTTTGCTAGTTTTTATAAATGGGAGCATAACCATTGCCTCAAAGCATCAACTAAATAATTGTTGCATATAATGACCATTAACTGGGAAATACAGTTTGGTTCATGTTTGTATATGCACCCTATATGAGGACTTTTTTTTTATATTTTAATAAAAAGTCAAAATAGGTAAGAACTATTTTGACAAAACACTTGACTTACTTTTGCACTAGTATATAAATCTCGTCGGAAAAAAAAAAAGTTGACGTCACAGCAAAAAAGACAAAAATTATTTGCTATTATAGGTCACTATTCACACTATTTTAACCCAAAATTTGTCTTTTTTGAAAAGAAGTCAAAGGGATATTTTTTGGTGGATTTTATTTCTCACGAGTACAATATAAGGTCAAGTTTATTTCAAAAATATTTTCAGGAATTTTTGACTTTTTGTTAAATTACTAAAAAAAATCCCATGTAGGGTGCATGTGTCCCATAGACTAAAAATTTCCCTCCCCATTAACTGAACGTCATGGGACTCCATGATTGCCATGCTGGAGAGAGAGAGAAATAAAGAGAAAGAGACTGACTTGTAGGTTGATGCTCTTGGAAAATAGACAGCACGTGGACCCATGCACGATTGAGGCGTTGGCACATGCATGCACAAAACCATGGCAGAAATACTCAGGCAATTAGCTGGTATATAAACTAGTATTTTAGGAAATCTCTTTGGATGAGCTCTCGCGACCCGCAAGGCGACTCGCCTGGCGGCCCGTGTGAGCCGCCGCCCGTCGGCGTGAAGCCTGCTACCGCCGCTTCCATCCCCCCACCACCTCCCACCGCCTTAGCCACCTCTCCACCCGCCCGGACCGCTGATGCTGCTGCTTCCGCCATTGGTGGTGACCCTGGTGCCTCTCGCGACAGCGGAACCCCCCCGTCCCGTGCCTGTACCGCCGTGCCGCCCCCAGGTATTGCCTTCCAAGACCGTGTGCTCGCCGCATTTCTCTCCGTCGTGCCGTTCGTCCCCCTCGTCCCTCTCGTCCCTCCGAGCCCGGTCAATCCCGGCACCTTCTGGGTCGTCGCGCCTTTCCCCGCGGCGTGCTTCTCCGAGGAAGGGGTGTCCGGTCTCCTCTCCTACTTCTTCTGTGCTCTTGGCGTTCGTCTGGTTGCCGTGTCCGTGGGCGATCTGGTCTTCTCTGTCCGGGTTGCTAGCGCCGCCGTAGCCAAGTTCGTCGTCGCCGTCGGGCCTGGGCAGATGCCCGCCATTAATCTCTCGTTGCATGCCTCTCTAAGAGGGGCCCGCAAGGCTGCCGTGCGTGCGAGAGCGCGCGCCGACCGCGTCGCGTTTGAAACGCCTCGGTATGGCGTGGGCGTGCAGGGGCGGCGTCCTAGGCAGCGTAGCCTTTCGGCGATCTGGTGTCCGGTCAAGTCCAGTTTTAACTCCCCTGGATTATTACCTCTGCCAACCGGTGACGTTTCGCCCTCTGGTTCGCTGGAAACCCATCTGCCGCTGGGTGCCCATCCTGTCGCCCATCCGCCAGCGAGCGCGGTCGCCCCTCCCTGCGACAAAGCGGGCGTCGTTTCTGGTTGTCTCTCTCGCATTGACTGCCTGGAGGCTGACCATCCCGCGACGCTGGGCCCCCCTGCGTTTACTCCCCCTTCTGCCACGGACGGGAGCCCCTACAGGACTGCCCTTCTTTCTCCCGCCCCTGCGCCGTGTGGCTCGCCTCCTCCCCGCCGTATCCCTCCGCTCTCCCCCTTTGGGTGCTTCCGCTGTCTCTCCCTCCGCCACTTCGTTCGCGACTGCCGCGACCCCGTTCGTTGTCGTCGCTGCCGTGCCGGGTCTCTGGCCACCGTGCCGGTTCGCCCCGTTGCGCCATGTCGTCCCGTCGTGCTCGTCCCTCTTCCCCCGCCGCGGCCGTCTCCCCGTTCGTCCCACGCCTCCACCCCCACCGCCTCCACCACCCCCCTTCGCCCGTAGGCCATCCACCCCATACCCATCCATCCGTGCCCGCGCCTCTGCCCATCTTACCAGCCTTTCGGAGGGCTCGGGCTGCTTTGCTCTGGGCGAGCCCAGCTCTCCTGCGTCCGCCGGGATGCCGGTCCTAGGGGAGCCGCGTTTCCGCGACATCTCGGTGTCGGCGGTCGTCTCCTCTCCCCCGCCCTCCCCGGTGCCGTCGTCGCCGAACGATGGCCATCCAGAGCCGGTCCTACCCCCCGCTGCAAACCCCGTGCTTCCCGCTCCTGCGCCTGCCATCGGCGGCGAGGTGGGGGTGGGGGGCTCGCCGGGCGGTAGCTCCCCGGCGATCCCGTCGGGCTCCTCCGTCTCGTCCCGCTCGTCCGGCCGCTCGGTCGTCGCCGAGTCCCAGCGTCCCGACTCCATTGAGGTTTTCATGCCGGAGGGAGACTATGCTGCGGCGCTGCGGCTGGCGGTGGTGACCATTGTGCCGCCAAATGCCTTCCACAACGACACCGCTGCGGTCCAGGCCGCGCTCCTTCGCTCCGTCGGCCACCTCCTCCCTGAGACTATCCCCTCCTCTGTCGGTGCCATGTACCTGCGGTTCGCCTCTGCTGCGGATCGGGAGGAGGCGATACGTCACGAACCCTTCATGCATGAGGGTGCGCGCATCAACCTCTACAGGGAGGAGGAGTATGGGCGGGTGGACATGCGGGTTGACACCTGCGCCCTCCTGGCGGCCACGGGGTTCCCTGCTGAATTTCTCAACCCTGTCGGCCTGCCCGCCGCGTTTGCCCCCTTCGGCAAGGTCCTCGAGATTGACCCCCTTGTGCTCGCTGGGAGGGAGCTGGCCACGGTCAGGGTGGTTGTTCGCCTCCGGAGCCCGCGCGACGTCCCCTGCGACATCTGGCCTCTCGGCGGTCGTTGGGACCCGAGAGCCGTCTCCGTCTGGCCTGTTAGGGCTTCGGCTGCCGCTGACTCCTACACGCGCGACGGCGTGTACATCTCCTTCTTCAATGCTCCTCCGCCGCCTTTTGCGCACAACCGTCCCGCCCTCCAGGGTCTGCCGCTGGGGCGTGGGCGCGGCGCCGGTGGAGGCGCGGCTGGCGGCCGTGGGCGTGGACGTGGGGGTGCCCGGCAACTTGCCTCGGTGCTGCGCGTCCTCGGCGCGCCGCCACTCCCTCTCCTCCCGGCCGTCGTTTCGCCTCCGGTTGTGCCAACTTTCTCGCCGTTCACAGGGTCCCCGCTCTTCTCCGATGAGGGGAGCTCCCGCTCCGGGGTTTCCATCACGGAATGGGTCGAGGAGGTGCCTCCTCCTGTTGTGACCACCGTGGAGGAGTCGGTGCGCGCCTTGGACGACCAGAGGCGCAGCGCTCGCCTCGCCAAGAAAGAGGCGGCCACCTGGATCAGCATGGAAGCTAAAGCCGTCAAGCTGCGGGCTCTGAAGGATGCCCTGTCTGGGTGTTCCCCGCGGCTCAAGTCTCGGGTCCAGAAAGACAGGCTCCTAGATGCTGTGGTTGCGCCCATGGGGGCGAAGGGCGTGTCTGAGCTTCGGGCTGCCGCCTCAGTCCCCCTTGATGCAGTGCCGTCCGGGGGTGATGTTTAGGGACCCCCTTCCTGCTTGCTGGCCTCTGGCCGTGTATCTCTCCCTGTGTTCTATGTCTGTCTCGGTCTGTCCTTGTGTGTGGTTTCCCGTTAGGGTGTGTCTGCTGTTCTCTCGTGTCTCTCTCGGTGTCATCCGTTGTAATGGGTAGCGCTGCAATTAGGCTCCTCAAGACCTTGTCCTGGAACGTCCAGGGCTTGGGTGACAGGGATAAATGTAGCATTGTCAAAAATGCTGTTTGTTCCTTTGAGCCATGTCTCGTCTGTCTTCAGGAAACCAAACTTGCGAATGTTGCTCCCAGTAAGCTGATCTCCTTCCTCCCCTCCAGGCTCTCCGCCTTTGCTGACAAGGGCGCGGACGGGTCGCGCGGTGGGATTTTAACTGCTTGGGACCCCTCTTGTTTCTCCCTTGTCTCGTCGTTCGTCTCCCGCTTCTCCCTCACGACCGTTCTGCGTTGCGCGTCGTCTGGGGTCCGTCTGTCCGTCACGAACGTGTACGGGCCGTCTGATCACTCGCTCACCGATGAGTTCGTCGAGGATATGCTCGGCGTTCCTCATGCCGCGGGCGGCGCTTGGCTGGTCGTGGGCAATTTTAACCTGATTCGGTCTCCTTGTGAAAAGAGTAGTGGGAACTTTGACGCTAGCCGCGCCGCTCGCTTCAACGCTCTCATCAATGCTCTTGCTCTTCATGAGCTGCATCTCTCCGATCGCGCGTTCACCTGGACGAATCGCCAGACCCCCCCGATTCTCGCTCGGCTCGATCGAGCGTTCTTTGATAATGCTTGGAATTCGGATTTCCCGAACACGTCTCTTACCTCTCTCCCCCGGGTCACGTCCGATCATGTGCCTCTCCTCGTCTCGGCGTCTACAAAAATTCCGATCCCTTCCCGTTTTTTCTTTGAAAACGCCTGGCTCCTTGACCCTGCTTTCCTCCCCACAACCCTCCCTTCCTGGTCTGGTACGGTCCGTGGCACGGGTGCGGCTGGGGTCCTTGCCGCTCGGAAGAAGGCTTTCAGGTTTGCCTCCAAGGTTTGGAAAAAGCAGCACCGGTTCATTCCTCACTTTGATAATGATTGTAGGTTCTTGGTGGACCTATTTGATTTCTGGGAAGAATCCCGTGCTTTGTCCACAGATGAAGCGGCTCTTCGTCGGGACGCGCGTCTCGCGCTCGCGGCCTCCATCCTGAGGCAGTGTGAGCATTGGAGGCAACGCGGGAAGCGGCGGGCGGTGTGTGAGGGTGATGACAACACTCATTTTTTCCATGCCTCCGCCTCGCACCGTCGCCGTCGCAACACCGTTGCCTCGTTGGAAGTCGAAGGGGTGCATGTAGTGGAACATGCAGGGAAGGCCGCCGCCTTGCTGGCCTACTACGCCGCGTTGTTGGGCCGCTCTCGTCAGCCCGTCTGGGGTTTTGACCTGGCGGCCCTCTATGCCGACTGCCCTGCGGTCGATGGGGCGCCGCTGGTGGCTCGTTTCGACCGGGCCGAGATCAAAGGTGCGGTGGACGCTCTGGACCGCACCAACGCCCCCGGTCCCGATGGGCTGGGCCCTGCCTTCTACCAGGCCGCATGGGGGACGGTGGGCGACGATCTCCAACGCCTACGACCTCCACGACGGGGTGGCGCAGCTCGACGGGATCAACCGGGCTTATGTCGCCTTGCTTCCCAAGGGAGTGAGTGTGCCGTCCCCGGGCTCATTCCGCCCCGTCTCCCTCCAAAACTGCGACGTCAAGATCCTGTGCAGAGGGCTCACCTCTCGGTTGCAACGCCAGATTCCTCTCTTGATCGATGAAGACCAGTCCGGCTTTGTGCGGGGGAGGAGCATTGCGGAGAACTTTATCTACGCCACGGAGCTGGTTCAGTGCTGCCATAAAAGGGGGGCCCCTGCTGTGGTGCTCAAGCTAGACTTCGCCAAGGCCTTCGACTCGATCAACTGGCCGAGCTTGAGGGCCATCATGGAGGTGCGTGGGTTCCCCGCTCTCTGGTGTGACTGGATGGACCTCCTGTTCAAATCTTCGCGGTCGGCTATCCTCCTCAACGGCGTGCCGGGCAAGTGGTTCCCCATCCGGTGCGGGCTGCGGCAGGGGGATCCGGTCTCCCCCTACCTGTTCCTACTCGTCGCCGACGTGCTCCAGCGCCTCATCCGTCAAGATGGCGTCCTGTGTCATCCTCTCCTCCCCGGGGCTCCTGCTGTGGTGCTCCAGTACGCGGACGACACGCTAATCGTCATGCGTGCGTGCGCGGCCGGGGCTGCTCGTCTGCGCCTTCTCCTGGATCAATTCGCAGAGGCCACGGGATTGGTGATCAACTTCACCAAAAGCACCTGCGTGCCCGTGCACGTCGACGCTGATGTCGAAAGGGACGTCCTGGCTGCGCTTGGCTGCTCCTCTGGTGTGTTCCCGCAGACCTACCCGGGCCTCCCTCTGTCGTGGGAGAAGCTGCGCTTCGCGGATTTTCTGCCCATGATCGCGAAGGTGGACAAGTACCTCGTGGGGTGGGCGGCGTGCCTGCTCTCGGCTGCTGGTCGGCTCGTCCTCATCAACGTCGTCCTGGACGCCCTCCCCGTCTACGCCATGGGCGCGCTGATCCTGCCGCCAAAGGTGGTCCAGGCCCTCGACGGGCTGCGGCGCTCTTTTCTCTGGTGCGTGGCGGAGCGTGCTTCGGGCGCGCAATGCTTGGTCGCCTGGGAGCGGGTGTGCCGGGCCAAGTCTGAAGGTGGGCTGGGGGTTCGTGACCTTGCTTCTCAGAACGCCAGTCTGCTGCTGAAGATGCTCCACCGCCTGCATGCCTCCCCGGCGTCGCGCTGGGCCTCTTGGGTTTGGGGTGGTGCGGACGGGCTATCGCTCTTGGCTCGTCGCGAGCTGATGCTGGGTGAGCATCGGTGCTCTCTGGCTAAGCTCCTTCCTCTCTACCGTCAGCTCACCACGGTGGAGGTGGGGGATGGGCGGACCTGCTCATTCTGGTGGGATCGTTGGCTCCCCTGCGGGGCGCTCGCGGTGACGTTCCCCGCCCTCTTCTCTCACGCTACCACGCCGGAGGTCACGGTTCTCCGGGTGCGCGCGCGAGGCATCGCGGCCTTCCTGGTCCCCCGGCTCACCGGGGAGGGCGCGCGCGAGCTCGCGGCCGTTTCGGCCCTCCTGGTCGCATCCCCCGTCAGGGGCGGCCCTGACCACCGGGTGCTGGCTCGCCTCGTCGTGGGCCCCCGGGGCGCGATGTCGTCGAGCTCCTCGTACAAGCTCCTCCGCTTCGGTGGCGTGGAGGCTCGCTTTGCTTCCGTGGCGTGGGGGTCGCGTGCCCCACCGCGCGTGCGGTTCTTCTGTTGGCTCTTGGTTCAGCGCCGTATCCATACACGGGATGTTCTGCTGCGCAAAGGCATCGTCGCTGCAGAGGATGCCGGCTGCCCCGTCTGCTCCGCTCAGCTGGAAACCGCTGACCATTTGCTCTTCTCCTGCCCCTTCGCCCTTGAATTCTGGAGGACGGTGGGGATCTCTGTCGAAGGCGTATCCGTGAACAACCTTGCTGCGTTGGCTGCTGCTGCTGCCGTCGTGGTCGAGTCGGAGGGGGAGTTCTCCCTCCTGTGCTGTTGGCAGCTCTGGAAGCGCAGGAACTCTGTGGTGTTTCAACAGCGGCATGCGTCCGTGGCGCGTGTGCTCGCTTGCTGTCGAGAAGACGCGGCGCTATGGCGAGGGCGACTCAAAGAAATCTGTCGGCCGCATGTGGCCTCGTGGCTCCGATCACTCTATCCTACGTAGTTTGGGGTGTGTCTATGTTGGTCGTTCCCCCCCCCCCCGCCCCCCCCCCCCCCTCTGTAAATCCTCTGTAACGAACAACTGGAGGCCGGGGACCCTTTTCCTTTTACAAATATTAAGGTGGGGAAAGCCCCCCCCCCCCCCTCTGTAAATCCTCTGTAACGAACAACTGGAGGCCGGGGACCCTTTTCCTTTTACAAATATTAAGGTGGGGAAAGCCCCCCCCCCCCCCTCTGTAAATCCTCTGTAACGAACAACTGGAGGCCGGGGACCCTTTTCCTTTTACAAATATTAAGGTGGGGAAAGCCCCCCCCCCCCCCTCTGTAAATCCTCTGTAACGAACAACTGGAGGCCGGGGACCCTTTTCCTTTTACAAATATTAAGGTGGGGAAAGCCCCCCCCCCCCCCTCTGTAAATCCTCTGTAACGAACAACTGGAGGCCGGGGACCCTTTTCCTTTTACAAATATTAAGGTGGGGAAAGCCCCCCCCCCCCCCTCTGTAAATCCTCTGTAACGAACAACTGGAGGCCGGGGACCCTTTTCCTTTTACAAATATTAAGGTGGGGAAAGCCCCCCCCCCCCCCTCTGTAAATCCTCTGTAACGAACAACTGGAGGCCGGGGACCCTTTTCCTTTTACAAATATTAAGGTGGGGAAAGCCCCCCCCCCCCCCTCTGTAAATCCTCTGTAACGAACAACTGGAGGCCGGGGACCCTTTTCCTTTTACAAATATTAAGGTGGGGAAAGCCCCCCCCCCCCCCTCTGTAAATCCTCTGTAACGAACAACTGGAGGCCGGGGACCCTTTTCCTTTTACAAATATTAAGGTGGGGAAAGCCCCCCCCCCCCCCCGGTGAAAATTCAAAAAAAAATAATATATGTCACCTCTGATAACAATTTTATTCCTTTGGGAAGATAAACTATCAACATCAGTCCCCATAATCGAATTGATTACACATGTTAAGGAAAATCAAGCAAATGAGCATGTTCATTGATATCGGCCAAGAGAGGGACTGCCGCATGTTTCATTTACTTATTTTCTACTAAAAATCATTGTTCAGGAAATCAATAACTGGTAGTTGCTCGGCCAGATTGGAAGTAGCGATTAATCGGTGAATCGGCCTATTAACTGGATTAATCTTTTGATCATTAATCGGTAGACTAAATAGTAACTTGCCAACAAATATCTAGTTTTTTTACACATTATACCATATTCTCATGCTCTCACCTATGGAATATACGAAAATAAGCTACTGTTTAGTCAAACCCTAGCTATCGAGGAGTAAGAAGGGGATGGGAGGGGCTACGAGCCAAAATTTTGAGCTTTGTTTGCCCGTAAGTTAACAGGCCAGCAGCGATTAATTGGCCTAACAACCGATTAATTGGTCTGACACTCCAATTAATCGGTCTGACAAGTTAACACGATGAATAGGTGTTATTCAATTCGGTCACCCTACGAGTAGCGATTAACTGGCCTGTTACCTGATTAATCGGATGAATTCTTGAACAATGCTAAAAATAGAAATATAGTACGGTCCACAAATCGACTAGTTCTTTTTTTTTTACCAAAACACATGCCTCTATGGCGCTCCACAAATCGACTGTGCTTGCCAAAACACAGGCAACCGTTTTGAAGTATATAGAAAGATGACACACGTGCGTACAAAAGAAGGTGTAGTTGCACAAAAAAATAAGTTTTACAAAAAAATTACATGCACCAAAAGTAGATAATCAAAACCCTTGTAAAAATATAAATACAAATCCAAAATAAGCATATAGAAAACAAACACAAATAATCAAAACTCTTACAAATAAAATAAGCAGAATGTTTTATATACCTACCCAAAACAAAGTCTAATGGCTGATGATAGTTTATCTTCTGGAAGAATAAAATAACGACAATATTGTTATCGAGGTTCCATCAATTATTTACAAATAAAGCAACCATAAGATAGAATATGTTTGCAGATTTACTAAACATAGTCACCTCCAAAAGGAAGAAAAATAGACGAGTGTTTGTGCCATGGCTCTGTGCATGAATGCGCCGATACGTCAATCATGCATGGGTTCATGTGCCATCTCTCTCAAGCCACGTTCCAGGGTCAGACCTCTTCCAATGCAAAGGTGCTTAGATGAGGTGCTAAGTATATTAAATGCCTTAACAACGCATGTTCCCAATGCAAAGGTGCTAAGCTTCATGTATTTAATTAGTTGTAGACTCAGAATTGTGCTTCCACCTAAGTTCATGTGCTTAGCACCGTTTCTTTCTAGGGTCACCATACACCAGATTTTGCTTAGGTGGCAACCTTAACACCTGTACAAGGTGGAGCGTTGGGAGGGGCCTCATTTGTCCCCTCTCTGTTTCCAAGAGCATTAACTAACCTACAATCAGTCGCGTGTGCGCTCTCTCTCTCTCCTTCTCCAGCACGCACAATCATGGAGTAGTACCCATCCAAACCATGTGTGGCAGCCCATGATGTTCAGACTTGACCATTAATTACTTACGTAAATGCCTAGATTTTGATGATTTTGCTGATGATTTGATTCAATGCAACTTTCATGACTGTAACTTACCTACTCCTTCCGTTCAGGTGCATAAAAATTATCTTAGATTGTCCACCGTGACCAAGGCGAAGAAAAAAAGAAAAAACTTAATGGTTATTTACTAATTAATATCATTGCATGCAATGAACTGACCACTGCATGTTGTGTTTAGTAGTCTCAAATCATTAGAAGCAATGTTGAGGATATCGCTTATCGTTAGCTCTCGGCCCGCACAGGATTAGAGATTAATCGGATATCGGCTGATTAATCGATTTTATCGGTCGACTATTAATCGGCCATTTTTTGCAAATCCCAGGTTCTCAACGCAAAAATATGTTATATTCCACACTAAAAAGATATTGGATAGAAGTGTTATCTTGATTCCTAGCCTCTGAATGCTCGTACAATAACAAAAAAAAATAGGACAATAGTACATATTGCTTAACAAGGTCCAAAACACAAATAAACATAAATTTTGCTTGTCAAGGTCCAAAACACAAATAAACATAAATCGGCCCAAATGATAATGATGAAGATAAGGCATAATCTTATCGGTCACCTCAGGAGTTGAATCAGAAGATTTTTTGAACAGTGATTAAAAGCATGCACGCCTCACATCCTTATTGAATGATTTATTTATTTATGTCAAGAAATAAAAAACGAGATGAGAGTTAATGCACCGCGTCTAAATGTTTTGGGACTATTTGGTTTTCGTAAGGTTATTTGTACAACTAAACGGAGGAAGTAGTTGCTCACATTTATAGAAATGCTTGTCATCGTGCTTCCCGGCACCATAGGACGGTGCCACGGATGCGTGGTGTGGTTGTAGCATGTCCATAATTGTTGGTACAGTTAGGGATTTGTCCATTGTGAATTGAGGGATGGAAATTAAACGCCCTTGATTGACGACAAAGGTGCAATCAGTCTGATAACAACGTTGAACCTCGCTTCGGATGAAGAGTAGTCAAAGGATCGGTAGGGGCGACTTTGAAGACTTGGGGCATTTTTAACTGATCCTCTAAAAATTAAGTGAGTAAAAGGCTTAGTGAAGTATATATATTTCACTAAAGTTTTGCCGGTCCTAGCCGATCCCCTATATTTAACGGAGTATTTTTTTCATTTGCCTTTCATTTTCGACCATCGAAATACATTTCTTTACTTCTTTATTTCATTCAACGACAATGTAGTAAATAGTAATTTACCAATTATTTGCTACAAGAGCAAGAGCAAAAAAAACAAGAACCACAATTAGACATTTTAGAAGATATCCAACTTTCTCATATATTGTCTCATCTCTAGCCTCAATTCTGGCAACGAGTACACGAACATATATTAATTTTCATGCTATCAATAGATCGATCTATTCTTCTTCCCAATACCAAAACTTGCATCCATCATTCTGCACACATAGATGAGCAAACAATGAGCGAAATTGCGCCGAATTCGATGAAGAACCGAATCAAAACAAGCACATACCCCATCGTTTGTGCGTTCGAAGAACACCCATCTGGGTATTGAAGAATGGTTGAAACTCGGGGGCACCACCTGCCGCGTGTACTTCGCACTGTATGACGGCAGTGGCAAGCTAGCGAGCCAATGCGCCAACGCTGAGCCCGGGCGACGGTCGGGCGTGTATTTGCTGGCGAACCTCCAACGGGAGAGATT
Source organism: Aegilops sharonensis (assembly GCA_904067115.1). Lineage (NCBI taxonomy): Eukaryota > Viridiplantae > Streptophyta > Magnoliopsida > Poales > Poaceae > Aegilops > Aegilops sharonensis. Next base: position 12,003,826 of record LR880972.1, on the reverse strand, counting down.
TGAGTAGCTAGAGGAGGAGCCGGTACCTGCATGCGGCGTGGAGGCATTGCCAGGGCTGTGCGGTTCGTTTTCAGGCCAATCCATGGCAAGGTGCAGCTGCTGGCGATCGGAAACGCCTAATCCGGCGGTGGTGGGAGAAGCCGCAGATCCACCGCTTTCTCACCGGCGACGGGATGAGGAGGCACAAATCGAAGCGGTAGAGAACAGCGGTGGAGCCTACAGAGCTTCCACGGCAGCGGGCGGGTGCTTGCAGGGGGTGGGAGGGGCGGCGCTGGCGCAGATGCGGCATGGGGGGAGGGGCAGTGGAGGAGAGGTGCGGCTTTTACTCTCCCGCCGTGCAGTGGAGTAAATATAAGGAGAATTTTGGGAAGCGAGTAAAAACATTACTATCTTACAGCAGATAAAGGATCGGTTAGGTGCCGCATAGAGGAGTAAAACCACATTTTTACTCTTCTAACCGGTTATAACAGCATCTCCACTCATTCGGCACCCCCGGGATGAAAATAGTCCCTCCTGGGGGCGAGTTGGCGTTATTTTCACCGTGGGGGCAGTAGGGTTCCCACTCCCCGCCCCAAGTTGGCCCCCAAACGCCCTTTTTCAAAAAAGTTCGGCTAAACTTTAAAGAATTTGGACGAAATTCATTCATACTTGCACATAATTGAAAGAAATAACCTAAAACCTAAAAGTATGCCACTGCCCGCCGCCGCTGTCCCGAGCCTCCACATGTCGAGGAGCTTGTAGAAGGTCGTGTCGTCGCCCCCGTCATCACCGCTGTCGTCGCCGTCGTCCTACACGTCGCCGTCCTTGCTGCAGCCCTTCACTGGGTCGCCTTGGCAGACGGGGCTGGTGGGCGGTGCCCCATCGTCGATGTCCTCGAGGACGATGACACCGCCCTCGTCACGGCCGCTGAGCCGAGCGGCGATCTCCTCGAGGGCGCGGTGCTAGCGCTCCAGCTCCAGCCGCACGTAGTCGTCCTGCGCCCATTTGAGGGCGGCCTCCTCGTCGGCGGCCATGTCATCGTGCTCCTTCTTCATGGCGACGAGCCTCGGCTCGGCCTTTACGGCGACGAGCCCCGTTCGGGCTTCGGCTTGACGAGGCGGGAGGAGGGAGGAGAGGGGCCACCGCGGGTGTGCCGCCCAAGCGGCATCTCCATGGGCTCGGCCTTGACCGGGGCGAGCGGGGCGAGCGCCGGCGACCAGGAGGAGCGGGAGGAGGAGGAGGAGGAGCCACCCGCCATGCGCCTCGGGGTACTCGAGCGGCGGCTCGTTGCCAACCTCGAGGTGCTGTAGGACGGCGTGGAGCGTGCGCCCTGGGACGCCCCACCACAGGCGGCGACCGTCGATGTTGTAACGGCCACTAATCGGCGCGTTGTTGGTGGAGGCAAGCTGCTCCTCGTGGCGGCGCCGGAAGTACGTCGTCAACCAAGTGTGGTTGTCGGCGGCGTACTCCGGTAGGCCCAGCACTTCCTCTGGCAGGGATGCCC
>LR880972.1:11989500-12001248 GCA_904067115.1 Aegilops sharonensis | reverse complement strand
GTACATAAGAGGCCCAACCACCGTAGAGTGGTCCAAGCCTGCAACTCGAAGTTCACCGGCAATAGAGGGCACATCACCACTTCGGGGTACTCTGTATCTTAGGCAGCTACCACCCGTCTCCGGACCTACAAACCTAGCTATAGTTGACATACTACACCGTAGATAAAATCATCCGAGGCAAACATCCCACCTAATCCGAGGGCTTGAACCTGGATAAATCATATTTGTATGCATGGGGATAGATTAAGAATGTAAAAATAGACCATTGCATCTATCTTGACTATTGTTTCAGATTCGTGAAAGGTAATACATCGGATGACAAAGTTGTTCCTCTGCCATAGATAATACATCAGATGACTATCTAGCATTCAGCCCCTCGTGAGCAACGACCTTATCCTCTGTAACTTCTTCCTCTTCCACAGGTAATCATGCAGGAGCATCTCATCGAGAAAAAAGTCACAATGCAGCACAATATTGACTGGAATGTGATTTTAATGCTAATGCATTTTCTCCTCACTTTTTTCCAAGGTGGAGTACTCGGAATCTCGGATGATCGAGATGAGAAACAAATGTCTAAGATGGTCTTTCTGGTTGACTGTGCCTGCTACCAAGGCTCTTGCTATTCTTAAAGTGACCCATCCCATCTACAAGTATATATAGTTATCATCCTGCTCTGTTTATCTCTCGACTATACTTTCAGGAGGAAAATATATTTCTAATCTCAAGTCAGGGTTACGTGTTCATAATCTCATCTGATAACTGAGTATATCTGAATCTCAAATCAGTCCTGGCTTTCTAGATGTGTAATCCACACGAGGAGGGGATGGAGAGTCAGATATGATGAGTTGGATAAAAATATATGATAAACAACTAAAATTATTTTGGTACGCACATTGTCACCCAACAACAAACATAACTTGATAATGAAATAACATTACAATGTTCCACAATATACCACCATAGTCCATGCGCCGACTGAATTTCTGCGAGCTAGAAACTGACTAGAACCACGACACCAGATTAACCACAGATAATCAGCAAAACGATCGCGGATGATTGTTATTTGACCACCAATAATTCAGTACGAAACTACGGACAGTACATCCGAAATCAAAACCAGGAGCAGGTTGTCGCTTGACAGAACTATAGACCCCACAGAAGCAAACAACTCCAGGCAATATATGCTAAATTGAGCATGTTCTACGACTTCAAACACAATGTGCAATCAGAACATGCAGCTCCTGCTTTATTTCTCCGGTCCACAGTTTAGAACATGCTGCTGCAGCTGTATTTGAAAATAAGATAACACGTTAGTTTCGTAAACCACGAACTTACTCAGAAGGAGGACCCAAAGAGTTAAACACTACATAATTGTAAAGATTATGGCCATCATCCAGACAAGAAAGCAAAACATGAAGTCCATTAAATATCAATGTTGTGACCTGTGATAAGTTTTGAGGCGACAGGTGACCATTTCGAGGTACATGAGGCATGCAAGATTCAGATGTCATATATACCAAAAACAGTTATCTGTGAACGAAGATTTTCAACTGAGATTTCTGGTAGTCCTAGACACCAAGTAGTACCTCTATGTACAGACTTGCCGCAGAAAAAAAAACTGTCCCTGCTTGTTTGTTTTCCACAATTAGCACAAGTAATTTAACGTCTGACAATCATTAACATGTCTATCATCTGTTGTAATGCAGTACACACTGAATCCATAGCCTCATATCTACTTTTAGTTCTACGTTTTGCATTTCAAGCAAACTTTAGAATAAAAGGAAAATTGTTTGGAGATTGCTATTCTATTTTACTGCAATGCTACTTACATTTCACTCACAAAAAACCCGCTACTTTGATTTCAAGATGAGATAAAGAAATAAATACCTGAAGCCTATGGTATGAACATGCTGCACACATCATAGAAATCATTTCTCAAATAATCCAGTGTCTTCAGGCACCTGAGAAGTAAAAAAAATCAGTAAGTTGTGAAGCTCGTTTCGAAATGCTCATGGCCATGTTATTAATTAATAACTACTACAAATGCTAATGGCCATTACAATTTACATCAATAAAAACAGAACTCTGCACTGGTAGGATTATCTTAACAATCCTAAAGGATACACTCAACTAAATTATAATGGAGAAGTTATATTCCTAACCCAAGAAAATCAGTGGAGTTAGCCAAATATGTCTATCCATAATGGATGAATACATTCAGCCGATTACAAAAGCGATGAACATGCAATTCCGTCAATATATACTCTGCTAACACTAATAGTAAGGAAATATGTTCCAGTAAATGACTAGAGCACACTAGGAAATCATATTCAATACGAAGATTTCAATAGCAAAATGATTGAAAAAACAATAGTGTGTGACATGATGGCACAAGTTACTAACCCAACTTTGCTCTTCTCCTGACAACACTCATGGAACTGAATACAAGTGTTCTTCACTCTCTGAGCACCAACACTGCGACATGCAATAGCATACAATGAGGAAAGACCCATAAAATCGCTTTAATGAAAGACAATTAGCATGGTAGTGATTTCCCTTCACTTCCGCCTCCTAAGCAAATAGATGTACCACCGAATTATGAAATTAACTAAATACAACTATGAAAGCCCAGTGTAAGCAAAGTGATATATCAATAGAGAAGATGCAATATGTAACATTGATCTACTAGGAGTTAATATTTTCAGTAATGGAAGTTTTAGTTCATAATAACTGACATATAAGTTAGAAATGTGACACTACATAGAGTAGTGTTGACTGAATTTCAAACTGTGATTCCATAAAGATCATATGTATATACCAAAAATATACCTAAACCTAGATTCATTAGGCAAGGGATCTATGTCATGCAAAGTTATGATGATAAAGGAGAGGGTGATAATCCTGCCCAAATAAATTGTAAGAGCCCACTTTAAGAAGGTAAATGTGAAGTGCTACTCTTTGAGCCGTCTAATTTGTGCAGGACAAATGATATTTGTTGGATTTAAATCATTAAGCACCACAACAGCTGAATGGATGTCAACCTCCAAAGAATTAATTGGACGAACCTCATAGCAAGGTGGATCTTACTACTCATGGAGCTATGTGATTTATATGAAGTGGATCATATTTATCGGATCTAATTTATAGAACGATACAACTGCCAAGGTTTTTTGGATCCAAATCATAAAGTACTACAATAGCCAAACTATTTGTCCAATTTACATCATAGAACAGTACAATGGTCAAAAGGTTTGTCAGATCTTAATCATACATCAGATCTAAATAATAAAACAGTACTACAATGAACAGTTTGTCAGATGTAAATCATAAAACAGTAAAAACGCCGAAGGATTTTTCGCATAGATATAATAAAACAATATAACGACAAAATGGATTGTCGGATCTAAATCATACAGCAGTACAAGGACCAAAGGAATGTCAAGCACTCCCCATATTAATTGGAAGATCTCAAGTGCTAAATGTTGAGCTAGCCGGGGTGTACGGAATGGATATTTTTTGTCGGATCTATGATAAATCACTACAACTTGCCAAACTGATATCAACCCTCCCCATATTTATCTCAATCCATACTCGTTGAGCCGCCCGACCAATTCAGCAAATTGACCACCCTTGCCATAAAACACTATAACGATGAGAACAGACAATAATTCTCCCCCAAAATTGTACGATGCCCTATGATGTATATAGCTGGGATCTAAATACCTACTTTTCATGCCAGGACACAAAAAACAACTATAGTCCTGATACATACCACTGCACAAACACATATGAATAGGACATGGACGAAGAAGAAAAGAGGCCTCACTATGCACTGTTTCCCCAGAGTTGATCCACAAATGTGTCCACCTTGCCATAGTCCACACATGGTTGGTCCCTGCACAAACATAAACCGAATTTCCAAGTAAGAAGTCAAATCAAACCACCCTACACTAATGATCAGATCACATGACATGGCAACGTACAATTGCTTGGCGAGCTCGCCAATGATATGCTCACCCTCCTCGCAGAAAAGCATGACAACCTTGGCAACGAAGTCTGGGTTGCCCTCGTCTTGGAGCATCTCAAGCTGCCGGAACTGATCGTCCAGCAAACCCTAACCCACCAAAGAAACACAAAAGCAAAAACATCATAATTCAGCAATTAATATAGTGTTACACATCCACCTTGGGAGAAACTAGAACCCACACAAATGGCATCGGAATTGTAAATAGCTCACCGCAGTGAACATGTTGGCCACGAGGGTGCTGAGTTGGTTCGACTTCGCCGCCGCCATGGCTACCCACGGCAAGGAGTTCAGTTAGCAGGGAGGAGAAAAGCTAAGCGAGGAGAGGAAAAATGAGGGTGATGAGGTAATGGATGGAGATTGGGGTTGCCTTGGTGTGGTATATATAGGAGAATTTGATTACCAAGTCATTGTCCATAGCTAGAAACGGAGGGCTGCCATTCCATATTTTTATGGCCCTCATTTATTTCTTCTTTTGTCCTTTCACCGGCTCTAGCTGGAAATGGACGACTACCTTTCCTTCTCTTTATTACTCTCATATATTTCCTTTTTTACCTTTCTTATGTGGAAATGCCACCTTTTGATTAATTTTAGTTAATATTTTATATCAGTCAAATGCCTTACTTGATTTGACTGGTTAGCTCCAGGCATTGTTTCATTAGATACCTTTCATTTGCCTCTCATTTTCCAGGATGTTGAATATTAAATTGTTTCTTTTTTTGTGGGAAAATATTAAATTGTTTCGATTATTGTGATATCATTAAGCTTTACGTAATATGATTGATGGGATGTAGAAATAGTTCATTAGATACCTTTTATTTCCTTTTCTCATTTGGAGCAAGTCATTAATTTGACTGGCTGGATCCATTGCTATTTTCGTTGGATGCCTTTTATGCTCCAGCTTTTACTTATCTGTTTACCTCTCATCCTCATTGACATAATCATATAATTATACATAGTAGTCAATGTGGATTACGACGATATAGGGATAATGGTGGCAATGCTATGTACTAAATATTTGTGGGTTGTGTTCTCCCTTGTAGCTCCCTTAAGAAATCAAAGTTTAGTGTAGATGACAAGCGTAACTAATATTTATGTCGAAGCGACAACTGCATCTATCTAAACTAGTTATATGTCTCCTAATATTTTCCGAACTAGCCATCGATGGCATAACATGTGAGGGACGACCAATGTTCGGTTACAAAGGTAGCTAGATCCCGACAACTTGATGATATCGGTTACTATCGTGAAGAAAACAATAGACGTAAAATGTAAGTGGTGAGTTGAAGCAACCGTACAATATCTACCATGTCCGAGAGGACTTTTCTTTATTCATACCATTTAAATTAAATTCAAAAAATATCACATGTGCCATTATATTGAATCACTACGCATAAAAAGTTTTCTTCATGATGTAAGTACTTTTTAGTGTCATGGTCCATTTATCATTATGGACATATTATGGTCGATATCATGGTGACCAATCAAGGGTTTATCTTGATGCACGCAATGCATTCCTAGCTGTCTCTGTGTAATTATATATTAATTACATTACTAGCAAGAAACCAAAAATGACAGCAGTACTCGACAGAGCTCAGCTTGGCAAACACAGGCAGATAGCTAGTTAATACTCAGCTAGCTGGTTTTATCTTGATACAACGACCGGGCAGCAGGGCCTTGGCTTTGATATCTGGATCATCTATCTGCCCAGGTGGATGTCAGTAATACCTTTTTTTTATTTGCATGAGGATGTCAGTAATACAAACAGAAAGGAAATTGTATGTTTTATCCCTTTTGCCTTCTAAATTTTTTATCCAAACCACATCTTAAGTCTAGAAAACCAAACCACATCTTAAGTTTTTAATATATGCTGAAACCTTTTTCTATATACACTGAACTTTCTTTAATGTACGGTGAAACAAATTAACTCATTAAGATTTTTTTTATACAAACTGACCTTTTCTTTAATGTGTGACGTATGATGACTATCTTATTAGTATACATTTAATATTTTTCTAATACACACTAATTTTTTTTGAAAAAAGAAACCAACCTAATACGCACAAGCAATTTTATCAAATTCTTGAACTTATTCCAAAATTTGCGTTTTTTGAAATCACGAACAATTTTTGACACCATGAACAATTTTTAATTCACAAATATTTCTCAAATGCGAATACTTCTTAAAATTCAAGAGCAGTGTTATGAAAGTCTTAAATTTTACTAAATTTAAAGTGAAAGCAGTCGAAATTAAAAAAAGTGAAAAAGTCGAAGGAAGGAAAATGTAGCAAACTTACCATGCGCTTGCATATGTGTGCTATTACACGTTGGGCCAGGTCCTATTTCTCGCCTGCGTCGGAGAATACCCTAGTAATGTGTACCTCCCGTCACTGCGTGCTGGTTAAATTCAGCTGGACGTTTCCTGGCTTTTCCACCGCACTGATCGGTTTTCCCATATTCTCTTGTTTTCTCTAACGGATTTTATTTCTTTTTATTTTTTTTCATTTTTTTCTTTTTCTATGTTCTTTTACTTTTTATACATGTACGATTTTCGTTTCCTTTTTTGTTTTCTCAGAAATTGAAGAACAGTTTTTGAATTTCGCAAGCATTTTTTGAGTAAGGAAAATATATAAAGTCATGAACACTAGTTTAACTCGTTTTATTTTCTAATAGAACAGTCAGTGAACTTTTTACAAATTTGTAAACTGTTTTTTAAATTTGAGAACTTTTTCTCAAATCGACAAAGACTTTCAAAATTTGGGAACAAAAATTGAAATTAGCGGATATCATTTGAATTGCCAAACATTTGTAAATTGATGAATATTTTTTTCAAATTTCGGAACTTTATTTGACACTCACATGAATTTCGGAAAACAAAAAAAATTAGAAATACAATGAACAACTTTTGAAATTATATTTTTTAATTCAATTGTTTTGAGAAATTCATGAACATTTTTTGTATTCATCAAAAAGTTATCAATCCAGAACATTTTTTAAAATTCATGAACAGTTTCTGAAATTTCAAATAATTTTTCAAATTCATGAACATCTTTTGTAATAAAGAAAATTTTAAAATCTTGAAACCATTTCAATTGAGATTTGGGAACAATTTTTGAAGTAAAAAAGCAAGAAGAAAAACAAGAAAACAGGAGCGCCTAGCCCGCACACGGATTGCCCAAAATGGCTTGTGAAAAGGTGTGTGCACGATAGCTCACTTTTCTAGCGCGTGTGCCGTGAAATAGGAGGACTCTTGAAGGGATATGGCTCGGTTAGCACGGGGCGGACGTATGTTGACCTCTATGGAGACAGCTGCCCCCCCACTGAGCACACTTTTTTTTGTTTCTTTTCGAATGCCATATATTGTAAATCTGTCACTAAGAAACATCCCAGCAAGAGGAAACAAGAGCTCCTATTCGGTGCTGGCGCTCAAGGGCAAGCTGGATGGGCCATAATCCACGAAGCCACATGACCTTTGATTTTTTTTTTCCGCAGACCATTCTTAATTGACCTTTGACTTTGACTGTTGACCTTTGAATATTGACCGTTGGAAAAGTTCTTCCATTTGAAAAAGTTTGCGAAAGTCTAAAAAGTTCACTAATTTTTTTAAAAAAATCACAAATTTGAATTTTTTTTCCTAATTTCAAAATACTTCAGAAATTTTAGAAACTTTGTGAATTTGGTAAAAGTTCGTTAATTTGAAAACTTCAGGAATTTGAGAAAAAAATTACCAATTTAAAAATGATCATAAATTTTGAGAAAATTTGAGAAAGAAAAGTAAATGTTCGCCCATTGCATGAATTTAAGAAAATTTCACACACTCGACCAAATAGTAAAAGGAAAGTAAAAAAGGAGAAAGAAAAAGGAAGTGAAAGTGAAAAAGATGAACAAAACTAACCTAAATAAACCACATAAAACCATCCCAGAAAAGACGAGAGGAACCAGTGGGGAAAAAAATATGGGTTGGCCCACTACGGAAGGGGTCATGAAAACTCTCTATAGGCATTTGGTGTTATTTGCGCCTTAACCAGTGCTAGAGGCACCGAATAGGATTCCAGCAAGGAAATAGTGTAGCCTAAACATGTGTTTGGTGGGAGGTAATTGGAGCTAGGGAATTGGAATTGAAATGGTAAGAGGCTTCAAAGCTATTCTTTGGTCAGGGGGATTGCTAATTCCTGAGGGAATAGGCATTGGGACTTAAGACTCTAACTCCCATAGTTTTACTAACAAGGGAGGGGGTGGGAGTTGGAAGGGAATTGTTTAGTGAGTCAATTTTCATTATAAATTATGTTAACTTCTGTTTTCTAATCTCTCATCAATTCCCATAAACTAAACAAGGGAATATAGTTTCTCTTCATATTCTCACAAAAAATTCCAATCATGCGCCAAATAGAGGATTGGGAACAAAATAACTCATCTTATGTATAATCTTAATACAACACTCTACTCTAAACTGCCATTCCCCTTCCCAAATATTTCCAAAGTAGCAATAAGATTAACGAGGCCTCCAGGAGGGTTGCTGCAAGGGGGGCTTCCTAGTTGGCTGACCCATTACATGACCTAGAAGGAAGATCTAGGAGTGGGATGTGTATTATAGCTATCTGGGAAAGTGCTATTCTGTGCTTGAGCACATATGCCCTTAGTATCTTTGCCCTTCTTTCCCCTCGAGATTCGCAAAGAACAAAGGATAGGCCCAGGTGAGGGTGTCCTGGACTAAGGAGTCCTCGGGCTACCGGCCTATCTCTGATGGGTCGGGCCGGTGGGCTGCTCATGATTCATCAAAGCAAGGTCGGACTACAAGCGACCCCGTGCTCTAGAAGGAAACCTATGAAGACTTGGTGTATCCTCCAAGCTTGGTTGATGTAAACGGCATAGTTATCCCCTGATGGTAACCAACCATGTGTGACCCTAGGGACCCCTGGTGTCTATATAAACCAGAGGGATAGTCTGTAAAGAGGGAGAGCCATCATTGTCATACCTACCTAGGGTTTAGTTCATCCGATCTTGTGGTAGATCAACTATGTAATCTGAAGGAAATATGCCCTAGAGGCAATAATAAAGTTATTATTTATTTCCTTATTTCATGATAAATGTTTATTATTCATGCTAGAATTGTATTAACCGGAAACATAATACATGTGTGAATACATAGACAAACATAGTGTCACTAGTATGCCTCTACTTGACTAGCTCGTTGAATCAAAGATGGTTAAGTTTCCTAGCCATAGACATGAGTTGTCATTTGATTATAGGGATCACATCATTAGGAGAATGATGTGATTGACTTGACCCATTCCGTTAGCCTAGCACTTGATCGTTTAGTATGTTGCTATTGCTTTCTTCATGACTTATACATGTTCCTGTAACTATGAGATTATGCAACTCCCGTTTACCGGAGGAACACTTTGGGTGCTACCAAACGTCACAACGTAACTGGGTGATTATAAAGGAGTACTACAGGTGTCTCCAAAGGTACATGTTGGGTTGGCGTATTTCGAGATTAGGTTTTGTCACTCCGATTATCGGAGAGGTATCTCTGGGCCCTCTCGGTAATGCACATCACTATAAGCCTTGCAAGCATGTAGCTAATGAGTTAGTTACGGAATGATGCATTACGTAACGAGTAAAGAGACTTGCCGGTAACGAGATTGGACTAGGTATTGGATACCGACGATCGAATCTCGGGCAAGTAACATACCGATGACAAAGGGAACAACGTATGTTGTTATGCGGTTTGACCGATAAAGATCTTCGTAGAATATGTAGGAGCCAATATGGGCATCCAGGTTCCACTATTGGTTATTGACCGAGAATAGTTCTAAGTCATGTCTACATAGTTCTCGAACCCGTAGGGTCCGCACGCTTAACGTTACGATGACAGTTTTATTATGAGTTTATGAGTTTTGATGTACCGAAGGAGTTCGGAGTCCCGGATGAGATCGGGGACATGACGAGGAGTCTCGAAATGGTGGAGACGTAAAGATCGATATATTGGACGACTATATTCGGACATCGGAAAGGTTCCGAGTGATTCGGGTATTTTTCGGAGTACCGGAGAGTTACGGGAATACGTATTGGGCCTTATTGGGCCATACGGGAAAGAAGGAAAAGGGCCTCAAGGGTGGCCGCACCCCTTCCCTTGGTCTGGTCCGAATTGGACTAGGGAAGGGGGGCGCCCCCTTCCTTCCTTCTCCTTTTCTGTTCCCTTTCCTTCTCTCCTACTCCTACTACATGGAAGGGTTCCTAGTTGGACTAGGAAAGGGGGAATCCTACTCCTGGTGGGAGTAGGACTCCCCTAGGGCGCGCCATAGAGAGGGCCGGCCCTCCCCTCCTCCACTCCTTTATATACGGGGGCAGGGGGCACCCCATGGACACACAAGTTGATCTTCGTGATCGTTCCTTAGCCGTGTGCGGTGCCCCCCTCCACCATATTCCACCTCAGTCATATCGTCGCGGAGTTTAGGCGAAGCCCTGCGCCGGTAGAGCATCATCATCGTCACCACGCCGTCGTGCTGACGGAACTCAACCCCGACACTTTGCTGGATCGGAGTCCGGGGATCGTCATCGAGCTGAACGTGTGCTGAACTCGGAGGTGCCGTACGTTCGGTACTTGGATCGGTCGGATCGTGAAGACGTACGACTGCATCAACCGCGTTGTCATAACGCTTCCGCTTACGGTCTACGAGGGTACGTGGACAATACTCTCCCCTCTCGTTGCTATGCCATCACCATGATCTTGCGTGTGCGTAGGAAATTTTTGAAATTACTACGTTCCCCAACAGTGGCATCCGAGCCTAGGTTTTATGGTTTGATGTTATATGCACGAGTAGAACACAAGTGAGTTGTGGGCGATATAAGTCATACTGCCTACCAGCATGTCATACTTTGGTTCAGCGGTATTGTTGGACGAGACGACCCGGACCGACATTACGCGTACGCTTACGCGAGACCGGTTCTCCCGACGTGCTTTGCACATAGGTGGCTTGCGGGCGACAGTCTCTCCAACTTTAGTTGAACCGAGTGTAGCTACGCCCGGTCCTTGCGAAGGTTAAAACAGAGTCAAATTGACAAACTATCGTTGTGGTTTTGATGCGTAGGTGAGATCGGTTCTTGCTCAGCCCGTAGCAGCCACGTAAAACTTGCAACAACAAAGTAGAGGACGTCTAACTTGTTTTTGCAGGGCATGTTGTGATGTGATATGGTCAAGACGTGATGAGATATAAGTTGTTGTATGAGATGATCATGTTTTGTTAAAGTTATCGGCAACTGGCAGAAGCCTTATGGTTGTCTCTTTATTGCATAAGATGCAAGCGCCAAATAATTGCTTTACTTTATTGCTATGCGATAGCAATAGTTGCAAGAGCAATAGTTGGCGAGGCGACCATGTGACGACACATTGATATAGATCAAGATGATGGAGATCATGGTGTCATGCCGGTGACGATGGAAATCATGACGATGCTTTGGAGATGGAGATCAAAGGCACAAGATGATGATGGCCATATCATGTCACATATTTTGATTGCATGTGATGTTTATCTGTTATACATCTTATTCTGCTTTGATTGACGGTAGCATTATAAGATGATCTCTCACTAAAATTATCAAGAAGTGTTCTCCCTGAGTATGCACCGTTGCGAAAGTTCTTCGTGCTGAGACACCACGTGATGATCGGGTGTGATAGGCTCTACGTTCAAATACAACGGGTGCAAAACAGTTGCACACGC
>LR880972.1:11945605-11957640 GCA_904067115.1 Aegilops sharonensis | reverse complement strand
TTTTCGTCCCCTCTCAGTTGCTGACCTCACCATGTTGGTTGATAGCTGCCCTATACGTACCCCAAACGTCTCCGACAAAATAGTTTTTGCTTCTTAACCTTGCGATCATGATGTTTACTGAATTTGTTTTTGGTAACTTAATCGATGATGTGCTAGTTGCAAAATCTGGGCTTGTTATAGCAGCCCTTCGACCCCAAAGGGAGGTTGAATCCTTGATCACCGGAGGGGCAGCGTCCCCTTTCCCCTCTAGAGAATCACTCTGGTACATGAATTTTGTATCAGAAATTTAGAGGATAAGCACTCTACTTACATAAATTAGTGGGAAAGCTGTTAGAAGAGAAAAGTACAACTTTGTGAAGAAAATGTAATTTCTGAAGGCAGGAAAAATGTGGCTGATGCAAATATGAAAAGAGGCATTGGGCCAAGATAGGAAACAGGGGTTCCACATGACCTATCCAGCATTTATTTTCTGGGCCCCACCTGTCATACCAGTCAACTTAAGGGACTAGAATAACGGAGTTGACTTTCCTGCCACATCAGCCCTGACAGATGGGCCCCACTTGTCATAAACGTATTTAAATCTTCTAAAGTGGTCATTTTCAAAACGGGTAGCTTTTTGCCACTGGTTACTAAAAAAGGGGCATCAATTTGCTACATAGATCACTACCGACAACATCATCTGGATCGATGAATTCCCGACCATTGTTTCTGCTAAATCCTGAGTTTCAACTAGTTAGCTCCGCAGAGATAGAAGACCAGAGCCATAAACGAGCTTTTCTCTGATGCACCACTGGTGCTTGTGTAGGGGAGAGAACACTTCGGTACCCCCAAGGATTTGCTTGTATTTTCAGTTTATGCGAGGATATTGTTGTAAAGGTTTGTGCTACTTAATATATGGTCTTTGGCCTTTCGACAAAAAAAAGACTGTAAAGGTAGGTGATCCATGTTTAGGATCTTCAATGATAATTAAGTTAATTCATTATGCCAAATTATCTTATTTTCTATCAAAATGCACTTTATTAGCTAGAAAACATAATTAAATATGTGTTATATTTTTTCTATCTTTGAGTTGTAGGGAAGTTGTACTATTAGGAGGGCTGCAAGAGGAACCAAGTGTAAGATTTATGGTATATGCAAATCCTAGAAACACCCATTAACCCGGAATATTTCATGAATGAAACTTCGATCTTTGGGTTCTCAAAAATCCAGGTTGGTTCAGGTTTTTCATGGTACACAAAAGTTCATGGTAACATTGAGACTTTGGGAGCTCATATCAGCTCCCCACTTCTTTTCCAATTGTAGACTCGACCAGATCTTGAAAGAACTAACCAGTGAAGGGATACACAATAACCGGCGGCCCCACATTACCATTACCACTGAGTTACCAATCTTCTTCACGAACCATTGCCCTCATTGTTCTTTGGTTTGAAATGTGTGGGTGGTTGCGGGCCACATAGGAGAAGTGGCAGAAACATATTCTATCATGCAAGATTGGAATTGAGACATGCTGAAACCGAAGCCCTCGAGCCGGTCACAGAGAGGTCGGTCTTGTCATGCGGAGCTGGCGTGAGGGCGGCAAGCTCCATGCCTACGGAGCGACGAGGCCAACACTGCCAGAATCGGCCCCTATGCCGACGGCCCTGGCCGTCGGCATAGCCCTGACTCCCGTCGGGACATGCCTATGCCACACCACTGGCTCTCACTCCCTTGGATCGATGACGTGGCGCGGGCGCGGATCGGTGATGTCAGCAAATCTATGCCGACGGCTATGTTGTCGACAAAGATATGCCGGCGGCCGCCGTTACCCATGTCGACGTAGTTTCGACGCCGTCAAACGGTCGCCGTTGACCGGGTAGGTGGTCCCGCGCTATGCCGACGGCCTCGTCTGTGCCGACGGCCCCCGTAAGCGTACCACCAGCTGTCCCGATTGCCATCTTATGCCGACGGCCCCATCGGCATAGATAAACATATGCCGACGGCTATTCTACGCCTACGGCCTGCCCTCGGCCCTCGGCATATGTTTGTCTAGCCGACGGGGGCCGTCGGCATAGATGAGGCCGTCGGCAACTAGTTAAATTATGGTAGTGCAGCTTGGCAAACCAACGATGCCTCTGGTACAAGGTTGACTTACTTGTATACACGAGGTAATACAAGGAGGCGATGACGGTGCCATACACCGGAGGTGGCTTCTCCGAGGAAAACTCAATGAAGCCCAGCAGTGAGCCCCTCGGGCCCACCAAAAAGACAAGGACGGGAGGAGGGCCTAGAGCAACCTATAGGCGGTTACGGGACCTTCATGGACTCCAACCCAAAAGGGTGGCTGGACAGATCGCATCTCCCTCACTTAAACCCTAGCTCCCATCGTGTATATAAGGGGGAGCTGGAGGCCGTTTAAACGCATCTACTCTCCCATAAAACAACTCTCGGTAGCAATCTCATCTACACCATTGTAATCCCTCGCACGAGGTATCCTCATCATGCATAGCAACAACGAGCAGGACGTACGGTATTACTCTCTCAATGCCCTGAACCTGAGTAACTTGTGCGTGTGGGCTCCGTCCCAGTACTTCCAACCTCTCCAGGCACCCTACCGAGGGTACTGATGATTTTCCACTCTATGAGTTAGTGCGCGAGACCTAATCCGGAGCAGAGATCCAAACAAGCCCGACGAGTTCACGTTGGGCCTAAATATTACCTTTGGCTACTTTGAGCTAGAGGTCGATGGTTGGGGGCGACTCTTCGATGTTATGCCTCCGCCCTACAGCTATCATATGCGCTTCCGGTGATGGAATTTTTTCCGACAAGCATAGGGAGACTACGGTGTGCCACGCCAACTCAACCCACGTGGCGAGAAAATATGTGCGCACCGCCGCCCGCCGTAGAAAAGCTAGGTCTTCTTCAACCCACCATACCTCTGTTGGAGATATGCCCTAGAGGCAATCATGTGATGATGATATTTCCATATGTATTCATGAGTCCTTTGTATTGTCCTTGAACATCATCAATGATATGTATCAATAAGTATGTGACTTGTTTGTGGAACTATGTATTGTATGCTGATTGTTCTATTGGTCCCTAGTTGATAAGGTTATCCATACACATATCCTTGACTAGTATACGACTTGGTTGATGACTATGTTTCACAGGTCATGTGCATGGAGATGCTAAACTGATAGTATGGGCTCGGGGATGGAAATCACCGAGTTGGACAGACTCACTTTGAGACGCAGCGAGATATAGTCATATGTTAGTCTCAACTACAAAGTCTATGACATGTCCTAGACCTGAGGTCCTCGCATCTTCTCGAGATGAGGATCGACTCACTTAGGGTCTATCAAACGCTACTCCATAACTGGGTAGTTATAAAGGTAGCTTTCGGGTGAGTCGTGAAACATGCCGCGAGACATGGTCGACCAAGATGGGATTTGCCCCTCCTATTTGGAGAGATATTCTCTGGGCCCTCTCGAGTGATCAGATTCAGAGAGCATGGCCATGTGACTTGGGTTAAGTGTACCCCGTTTGGGAATCTGTATCATGGTTTCAAGAAGAGAGGTCGAGCTATAACAAGGGTGACAAGTACTCGCCTTGAGCTCGACAACAAATATCGTGAGGCAAAAGGAATGATGCATATGACACATTGTCGAGGTTCGTCAAACAACTTTACGCGCACATGGGAGTTGGCACTTTCTGCTAGGAGTCGCTACCAACTATCGACTCTGGTCGTGTCCATGTGTACGTGAACCTATAAGGTCGCACACTTAAGTGGTTGTAGCCCATTCGGATTGGATCCGAGTGGAAATGGATGCAAACTCCTAGTGGGCTAAAGTGTTGAGCCCACCTCGGAGGTCTATATAAAGGGGAGTGGGCGCACCACTTAGGTTTGATCCTTTTCCCACCCACGATAGCCGTCGCCACTCCCCACGCCCATGACGTGTGAACGGACCTAGCAGTCTGCCGCCCGCCGCTGCACCCCGCACGTGTGGATACCTTGGAGGCATCGCATCTGCGGTGCTTGGATGAACCGTTCGAGGGAACCGTGAGGCGATCGTGGGAGATCACCGTTCACGGGTCTTCACTATTCGTTGGAGATCGGCAACAAGAGGAGGAGACGGGCCGAGAGATCGACTACACGCATCACCAACTCTACTTCCGCTGCAGTGACTGCGCGTCTAGTGGTAAATCCGATCTCGTAATCTATTTCCAGCAGCATGATCTTTGGTGTGCGGTAGAAAATTTTATTTGACACTAGCGTAGCGTACCGCGTGTTCCAACAGTGGTATCAGAGCCTCCGCTATGTGGTGATAGATTCGATGATATGCATGTGAGATATGTAGATCGGTTTAGGTGCGGGCCGATGAGATCGGTCGCGCACGTCAGTGTTGAAGGTTGATTTTGTGATCTTGTTTCCGTGATCGTGACGCAGAGGTCGTGACATGAGTTACCCCTACCGGTCGGTATCCGCCATCGGGGTAGACAGTGGAACATAAATCCGGATGCAAAACGCGAAGATCAGTGAGATTGATCGAATCGGAACATAGATCAACATTGTGGAAATGTGATTTCCGTAGTGCTGAAATCTGTTGGAGCGGTCTCGGTAAAACGGCTATAACTTTTGCATACGAACTCCGTTTTTGCTCCACGACCTATCAAACTGAAGCTAACAAAAAGTTGGATTAGCCGTTTTGGGAGGTTTTATCTTTGGCGGTAGAACGTTTGACTCGTTTTTGCAGGGAATGCTAGTGATCTGGTATAGCCCATGAATGTTGCTTGTGTATTATTGTTTCGTGACCTGCGTGTCATGAGTGCGGCAACCAGCAGGAGCCATATGTTTGTCCCATTATTGTACTAATGACCTACATGTCAACATGAGAAGCCATATAATGTAATTTACTTTCAGTAGCTATTAGTTTGTAATAGCATAGTATCTTATGTAACACTAGGCGGTTGACACCATGGCGTTGAGATGGACATAACCACGAGGACAACCATGCATGGAAATGGAGATCACCATGGGCAGACCGTGCACGTGGAGATGGAGATCGCCATGCACTGTGAAAAGGGGCTATACCATATCACACATATATAAACTGCCTGTGAAAGTTTATCCCTTTTATGCACCCTTCTTTTGCATGGTAGATGTTTTGAGTAGGGTGATCCCTCAAAGAATGTCAAGTATAAATGCCTCCAACAATTGATGCACCTTCACATGTCAAGTATATTTAGAGGTGGGCCTATAAAATTAGGGCGCCACTAGATCTCCTTGAAGTGATGGGTTTGTGTCGGATACTTACACGCAAAGCATTGGTTACCTTGTCGTGGCTATCAAAACAGTTTTGGGCCACGAGGCATAGGAGTTGGCGAGGCATGAGATGTCCCCAACAACAAGAGTCGTATGGAGATACGATTAGCAAGAGTTGCTTACCGAGTGATCTTGTCTTCTAGCGGTGATGCTAAAGCTCACTAGTTGACATGTTGATCTTGGATCTTGAATCACTAAGTATCAACCGAGGGATGTTGATTTTAGTGGAAGTAATGATCTTATGAAAATGTTTAATATGAATTACTCTTCATGAATACATGTCTTTGTGTTTTGCATATTTCTGTTGTAGATAATGGCACCACCTTCTCAAGTTACCCCTTTTGCATTGAAATCAATTCTGAAAAAAGATAAATTGAATGGAACAAACTTTACCACATAGTATAAAAACCTGAGAATTGTTCTTAGGCATGAGAAAAAGGAACAAGTTCTAGAGAATCCGCTTCCAGAGGAACCTGCCGATAATGCTAATGCCCCAACCAGAAATGCCTACCAGAAACTCGTTGATGAATCAAACGAGATCAGTTGTCTCATGCTGGCTTCTATGGAGCCCGATCTGCAGCAGTAGTTTGAAAATATTCCGGCTTTTGATATGATCGAGAACCTCAAGAGCATGTTTCAAATGCAGGCTAGGACCGAAAGGTTCAACGTTTGGCGATCCTTGATGGATTGTAAGCTGAAAGAGGTTGATCCACTGAACCCACATGTGATCAAGATGATCGGATACATGCAAGCTTTGGATCGGTTGGGATTCCCACTTGGGGACGAGTTTTCCACAGATACAATTCTGGTTTCTCTTCCGGATAGCTATGGGACGTTCACTCGAACTACCATATGCATGGGATGGAAAAGAAGCTCACTGAATTGCGTGGGATGCTCAAAGTGGTAGAGTAGGATATCAAGAAAGGTACGCATCGTCAAGTGTTGATGGTGCAGAACTCGGCTAATTTCAAGAAGAGCTGGTCCAAGAAAAAGGCCAAGGCAAAGGGCAAAGAGTAGGAGGCAACTCCAACTGCCGCCGCTGCACCTAAGTCAGGGACGACCTCGGGAAGTATTTGCTTTCATTGCAAGGAACCCGGACACTAGAAAAGGAACTGCAGCAAGTGTCTTGCCGAGAAGGGCAAGAAGACTGGAAGCATGACTTCTTCTTCAGGTACACTTGTTGTATATGTTATAGACATTTATATTGCTAATGTTTCTAGTAGCTCTTGGGTATATGATACCGGATCGGTTGTTCACATATGCAACTCGATGCAGGGGCTAAGCAGAACTAGGAATGTCGCAAGAGGAGAAGTCGACATACGTGTCGGGAATAAAGCAAGAGTTGCTGCATTGGCCGTCGGCACTATGCAACTTAATTTACCTTCAGGATTTGTAATGGAACATGATAATTGTTATTATGTTCCTGCTTTGAGTCGAAACATTATTTCTGCCTCATGTTTGATGAGACAAGGTTATGAATTCAGTATTAAGGACAATGGTTGTTCTATTTACATGAATAATATGTTTCATGGCTTTGCACCCGTTGTGAATGGGTTATTTATCCTAGATCTTGAAGGTGAATCAGTCTATAACATAAATGTCAAGAGGCACAAGCCTAATGAGATAAATCCGACTTACATCTGGCATTGTCGACTAGGACACATTAGTCAAAAGCGCATGAAGAAGCTCCATGATGATGGAATTCTAACTTCGTTTGATTTTGAATCATTCGAGACATGCGAGTCTTGCCTACTCAGTAAGATGACTAAGACTCCTTTTGCAAAGAGTTGCGAGAGGGCATTCGAGTTGTTGGAACTTATACATAGTGATGTATGTGGACCAATGAGCACGACAGCCAGAGGTGGTTTCCAATACTTCGTGACTTTTACCGACGACTTGAGTAGATATGGATATGTCTACTTGATGAGGCACAAGTCAGAAACTTTTGAAAAGTTCAAGGAGTTTCGGAACGAAGTGGAAAATCAACTCGGCAAGAAAATCAAACTTCTACGATCTGATCGTGGCGGTGAGTATATGAGCCAGGAGTTTGATGATCATCTGAAAAGTCATGGAATAGTCCCACAACTGACTCCCCCAGGTACGCCACAGAGAAATGGTGTGTCAGAACGGAGGAATCAGACTCTATTAGACATGGTCCGATCAATGATGAGTCAGTCGGATTTACCCTTGTCATTTTGGGGATACGCTCTAGAAACTGGAGCTTTCACACTAAACAGGGTACCATCTAAGTCCATAGATAAGACACCATATGAGATATGGACTGCGAAGAGTCACGGTTTGTCTTTTCTGAAAGTTTGGGGATGTGAAGCGTATGTCAAGCGACTCCAGTCGGACAAGCTCACACCCAAATCGGACAAGTGCATATTCGTGGGATATCCAAGGGAAACCTTGGGCTATTACTTCTACAACCGTGAAGAGGGCAAAGTGTTTGTTGCTCGACATGGAGTTTTCCTTGAGAAAGAGTTTCTCAATCGGAAGGCTAGTGGGAGGACAGTCCGACTTGAGGAAATTCGAGAACCACACGGGGATGTTCTGGTAGGTGATTCTGTCACAACGGAATTAGTCAGGGAACCCGTGGTGGAGTCAACGTCGGTTCCACGGTGGTCGGAAAGGTTATGCAATTTGCATGATTGCAATGTGTTGTTCTTGGAGAATAACGAGCTGACTACATATGCGGAAGCAATGGAGAGCCCTGATTCCGAGTTATGGCTTGAGGCCATGAGATCCGAATTAAAGTCCATGGATGACAATCAAGTTTGGAACTTGGTTGATCTGCCAGATGGCGTTCGAGCCATTGAGTGCAAGTGGATCTTTAAGAAGAAAACTGATATGGACGGAAATGTCACAGTCCATAAGGCTCGACTTGTCGCTAAAGGTTATCGACAATTTCAAGGAGTTAACTACTATGAGACTTACTCACCCGTAGCGATGCCTAAATCAATTCGGATCATTCTTGCTATAGCTGCATATTTCGACTATGAGATATGGCAGATGGACGTCAAAACGGCTTTCCTTAATGGAAATTTAACCGAGGATGTGTATATGACACAGCCCGAGGGTTTTGCCGATCCAAAGAAGTCTAGCATGGTATGCAAGCTTCAGAGATCCATTTATGGATTAAGGCAAGCATCTCAGAATTGGAACATTCGTTTCAATGAAGCGGTCAAAGAGTTTGGCTTCATCAAGAACGACTGTGATCATTGTGTATTCAAGAAGGTCAGTGGGAGCTTAGTTGCATTTCTGATCTTATATGTGGATGACATATTACTGATTGGAAATGATGCTCAAATGCTTGAATCTGTCAAGGACTCATTGAAAAATAGTTTTTCGATGAAGGACTTGGGAGAAGCAGCTTATATTTTGGGAATAAAGATCTATAGAGATAGATCAAGAAGGCTTATTGGTTTAAGCCAGAGTGCGTATATTGATAAGGTGTTGAAGCGGTTCAACATGCAAGATGCCAAGAAGGGTTTCTTGCCCATGTCACATGGCATTAGTCTTAGCAAGACTCAGAGTCCTTCGACTCCTGATGAGCAAAGACACATGGATGGGATTCCGTATGCTTCGGCTGTTGGGTCCATCATGTATGCTATGGTATGTACTCGTCCTGATGTTAGCTTTGCTCTTAGCATGGTGGGCAGATACTAGGCTGATCCAGGTGAGAGTCACTGGACAGCGGTTAAGAATATCCTTAAGTACTTGAGAAGGACTAAGGATATGTTCCAGGTTTATGGAGGTGGGGATGAGCTCGTTGTAAAGAGTTACACCGATGCTAGTTTCCAAACTGATAGGGATGATAGTCGATTGCAATCTGGGTTTGTGTTCATTCTGAACGGAGAAGCAGTGAGCTGGAGGAGCTCCAAGCAAGATATGGTAGCTGATTCTACAACAGAGGCCGAGTACATTGCAGCTTCTGAAGCTGCAAAAGAAGGTGTTTGGGTGAATAATTTCATTTCTGATCTTGGTGTGGTTGAGGGCGCGTCTAAGCCATTCAACCTCTATTGTGATAATAGTGGTGCCATTCCGCAAGTCAAGGAACCACGGAACCATCATAAAACCCAACACATACTCAGGCGTTTTAACCTTATTTGCGACATTGTCGAAAGAGGTGATGTAAACATATGCAAGGTGCACACGGATGCAAATGTTGCTGATCCATTGACGAAACCTCTCCCACGGCCGAAGCATGAGGCGCACATGAGCTCCATGGGCATACGATGCCTAAATGATTGACTCTAGTGCAAGTGGGAGACTGTTGGAGATATGCCCTAGAGGCAATCATGTGATGATGATATTTCCATATGTATTCATGAGTCCTTTGTATTGTCCTTGAACATCATCAATGATATGTATCAATAAGTATGTGACTTGTTTGTGGAACTATGTATTGTATGATGATTGTTCTAATGGTCCCTAGTTGATAAGGTTATGCGGACACATATCCTTGACTAGTATACGACTCGGTTGATGACTATGTTTCACAGGTCATGTGCATGGAGATGCTAAACCGATAGCATGGGCTCGGGGATGGAAATCACCGAGTTGGACAGACCCACTTTGAGACGCAGCGAGATATAGTCATCTGTTAGTCTCAAGTACAAAATCTATGCCATGTCCTAGACCTGAGGTCCTCGCATGTTCTCGGAATGAGGATCGACACACTTAGGGTCTATCAAACGTAACTCCGTAACTGGGTAGTTATAAAGGTAGCTTTCGGGTGAGTCGTGAAACATGTCGCGAGACATGGTCGACCAAGATGGATTTGCCCCTCCTATTTGGAGAGATATTCTCTGGGCCCTCTCGAGTGATCAGATTCAGAAAAGCATGGCCATGTGACTTGGGTTAAGTGTTAACCCAGTTTGGGAATCTGTATCACAGTTTCGAGAAGAGAGGTCGAGCTATCACAAGGGTGACAAGTACTCGCCTTGAGCTCGACAACAAATATCGTGAGGCAAAAGGAATGATGCATATGACACATTGTCGAGGTTCGTCAAACAACTTTACACACACATGGGAGTTGGCACGTTCTGCTAGTAGCCGCTACCAACTATCGACTCTGGTCGTGTCCATGTGTACGTGAACCTATAGGGTAGCACACTTAATTAAGGGGCAGCAGCCCATTCAGATTGGATCCGAGTGGAAATGGACGTAGACTCCTAGTGGGCTCAAGTGTTGAGCCCACCTCGGAGGTCTATATAAAGGGGAGTGGGCGCACCACTTAGGGTTGATCCTTTTTCCACCCTCGATAGCCGTCACCACTCCCACAACCATCACGTGCGAACGGACCTAGCAGTCCCCCGCCCGCCGCTGCACCCCGCACGTGTGGATACCTTGGAGGCATCACATCTGCGGTGCTTGGACGAACCGTTCGAGGGAACCGCGAGGCGATCGCGGGAGATCACCGTTAGCGGGTCTTCACTGTTCGCGGGAGATCGACAACAAGAGGAGGAGACGGGCCGAGAGATGGACTACACGCATCACCTACTCTACTTCCGCTGCGGTGACTGCGCGTCTAGTGGTAAATTCGATCTCGTAATCTATTTCCAGCAGCATGATCTTGGGTGCGCGGTAGAAAATTTTATTTGACGCTAGCGTAGCGTACCGCGTGTTCCAACAACTTCCCAATCATCCACTATCAACATGATCTGACACAGAGTCAGCCCGCACGCCCGCTCCCCCGCGTCGCCTCCTCTGAGGCGACTCGGGGGCCAACCCTAGCGCCGCCGCTGCGTTTCCCCCTCGCCTCCCCTCCCTCCGCCGCCGCCTGAGGGCCTCCGAGGCGCGGGTGCTCGGCCCTAATGATGGTGGCGGCGGGATCTGGCGCCTCCTCTCAGTTGGAGGGCCTTGGCTCCCCGGGGCGGCGGCCCAGGCCGGTGGGCGCGGTGTAACCGGCGGGCTGCGCCGGCGGGCTCTGGTGGGCAGCCTCCCACGGCCGCGCGGGCGGCGTGGGGGCTGCAGACGCTGACGCAGTGGCGGCTTCGCAATCCGTCATGGCTCCATGTAGAACATCCGCCCCTGCTCCGATCTGTCCCGGTCCATGCTGGGCCGGTCCTTGGCGGATGCTTTCGGTGTTCCCTATGGCCGGCCTGGCGGATCTGGCGTGCGGGTGAGGTTCCGGGGGAAACCCTTGGCTGGCGCGGCGGCCTCCCCAAAGTCGACGCCTTTGGCGCCGATCCCCTTCCTGGAGGCTTTGGGGTGGATCCTCTCCCTTCCGCCTCCTCCTCGAGCTATGGCGAAAGCTTTTGTTCCCCTGTTTTGGGCGTCGACGACACCCTGGTGTCGTGCTCCTTCTTGAAGGCGGCGGCTGGGAACAGCTCCTGGTGGCGGGGCTGCTGGTGGCGTGGTGGCGGTGCGCTTCGGCGTTCTACTTGGTGCCGCTGAAGGAAATATGCCCTAGAGGCAATAATAAAGTTATTATTTATTTCCTCATATCATGATAAATGTTTATTATTCATGCTATAATTGTATTAACCGGAAACATAATACATGTGTGAATACATAGACAAACATATAGTCACTAGTATGCCTCTACTTGACTAGCTCATTAATCAAAGATGGTTATGTTTCCTAACCATAGACATGTGTTGTTATTTGATTAATGGGATCACATCATTAGGAGAATGATGTGATTGACATGACCCATTCCGTTAGCCTAGCACTTGATCGTTTAGTATATTGCTATTGCTTTCTTCATGACTTATACATGTTCCAGTAA
>LR880972.1:11921248-11933487 GCA_904067115.1 Aegilops sharonensis | reverse complement strand
CTCCGATTGTCGGAGAGGTATCTCTGGGCCTTCTCGGTAATACACATCACATAAGCCTTGCAAGCATTGCAACTAATAAGTTAGTTGCGAGATGATGTATTACGGAACGAGTAAAGAGACTTGCCGGTAACGAGATTGAACTAGGTGTTGGATACCAGTGATCGAATCTCGGGCAAGTAACATACCGATGACAAAGGGAACAACGTATGTCGTTATGCGGTTTGACCGATAAAGATCTTCGTAGAATATGTAGGAACCAATATGGCATCCAGGTTCCGCTATTGGTTATTGACCGAGAATAGTTCTAGGTCATGTATACATAGTTCTCGAACCCGTAGGGTCCGCACGCTTAACGTTACGATGACAGTTTTATTATGAGTTTATAAGTTTTGATGTACCGAAGTTTATTCGGAGTCCCGGATGTGATCACGGACATGACGAGGAGTCTCGAAATGGTCGAGACATAAAGATTGATATATTGGAAGCCTATATTTGGATATCGGAATGGTTCCGGGTGAAATCGGGATTTTACCGGAACACCGGGGGGTTACCGGAACCCTCCCGGGGGATAATGGGCCTTAGTGGGCCATGAGGGAGAAGAGGAGGGCCGGCCAGGGCAGGCCGCGCGCCCCCTCCCCCCCTAGTCCGAATAGGACAAGGAGAGGGGGGGCGGCGCCCCCCTTCCTCTTTCCCCTCCCCCCTTTCCTTCTCCAACAAGGCAAGAGGGGGGAGTCCTACTCCCGGTGGGAGTAGGACTCCTCCAGGCGCAGCCCTTGGGGGCCGGCCGCACCTCCCCCTCCCTCCTTTATATACGGGGGCAGGGGAGCACCCCAAAACACACAAGTTGATCTACGGATCGTTCCTTAGCCGTGTGCGGTGCCCCCCTCCACCATATTCCACCTCGGTCATATCGTCGCGGAGTTTAGGCGAAGCCCTGCGCCGGTAGAGCATCATCATCGTCACCACGCCGTCGTGCTGACGGAACTCATCCCCGGCGCTTTGCTGGATCGGAGCCCGGGGATAGTCATCGAGCTGAACGTGTGCTGAACTCGGAGGTGCCGTACGTTCGGTACTTGGATCGGTCGGATCGTGAAGATGTACGACTACATCAACCGCGTTGTCATAACGCTTCCGCTTACGGTCTACGAGGGTACGTGGACAATACTCTCCCCTCTCGTTGCTATGCCATCACCATGATCTTGCGTGTGCGTAGGAAATTTTTGAAATTACTACGTTCCCCAACAGCCGCGCCTTGCTTCGCGGGACTAGCGGATGGTTTCTTTGGTGGAGTGGTGCTTCATCCATACATTGATGGCGACGGATCTTGACGGCGTGGCGCAGTGCAGATTCGGAGTTCGGTGTGGGAGGATGGACTCGCGCAGGAGGACGACGCTGTCTGGCGTCGTGGTGGCGTCGATGGCATAGAGACCTGGCACGGTAGATGCAACAGTACAGCTCTGAAGATGGACTCGTGGCAGGTGGCTGCGGCGGCCTCATACCCGGCAGGCGTCCTGGTAGAGGAGTGCGCCGGACTGGTAGGTGCCCCATACCAGGCAGGCGTCCTGGTTGGGACCTCAAGTCTTAGATGTTTAGGTTTGGCTGCGATGTCTGTTTGGTATTAGGTCCAGGCTATCAACGCCCCTTCATCAATTGGATAGGTGTAGCGACAGTTGTTGCTTAGACGGTGGCTTTAGGGGCAGTTTGGTTGCTGTCCTGGACAGCCTGCCTGGTAAATTTCAGAGCCTGGCGAGCGCCTGGGAAGCAGCAGATTTGTGCCTGGCCAGGCAAGCATTGTTTGAATGGCGACCACACCTGACTACGCCTGGTGGTGAATTCTGGATGTCACATCAGCCTATTAGTTTTCTTTTCCTTCTCACATGCATGATTAGCATTGCCAGGCAGCGCCCAGGCGTCCCTTCTCGGTTGCCTGGACCAGGCTAGTGACGTTCTCCGGTTTCCAAGACAGGCTAATGATGTTTTTTAATTCCCAGGCCAGGCTAGCTTCGAGTTATCCAGGCACCAACCAAACAATGTCCAGGCAGATCCCAGGCATCTTTCAGGCCAGGCAAATTTGTTTGAGGACAAGAACCAAACAGGCCCTTAGTCTTGTTGTTGTATGACTTTGTAAGGTCTTGTGAGAATAATTAATGAAGTGGCCGTATGCATCGCCCAGATGCAGAGGCCGGGGGGCATCCTCCTTTTCTAAAAAAAAAAACTATCAACATGATCTAGCCGGTGGCGGAAACATGACGGAATCAGAAGCTCACATTACGCGCGGTCTACGCAACGGAGCCGGCCTCAAGCAAACACCTCGCATGTCCGACACTATGGTCACCTTCAACGCCAACGACCACCCAACACATATCCCTCACCCTGGCATGTACGGCCAGGTGGTGGATCCAGTTATCAGGGGTTGCCGCCTCCCGCCGTCCTACTAATAGACGGCGGCAGCAGCCTCAATATCATCTTCCCCGATACCCTGGCAAATTGATCGATGCCATCTTGTAACTGCATTTGGAGTGACACACAGTTGTATCTTGTAAACGGTTAGGTTGTATTAAGCAGAGCAGCCATTCTTTCTGTACCAATACTAACCCAATTTTTGAGAGACTGCTGTCTTTCCGCAAGATACTGCACCGGTCACTTGTCCAAGCCAATCACCCTGGACTATTCCCAACACTTTGGCGAACTAAAACGTGCAAACTAATGCATGCGTGAGAGCGTCGAGAGGTAGCCGCCCGGTAAAGCCACAATGCAGCACAACATTGACTGAAATGTGATCTTAATGCTAATGCATTTTCTCCTCACTTTTTTCCAAGGTGGAGTACTCGGAATCTCGGATGATCGAGACGGGAGACAAATGTCTAAGATGGTCTTTTGGTTGACTGTGCCTGCTACCAAGGCGCTTGCTATTCTGAAAGTGAGTAAGTGACCCATCCCATCTACAAGTATATATAGTCATCATCCTGCTCTGTTTATCTCTCGACTATACTTTCAGGAGGAAAATATATTTCTAATCTCAAGTCAAGGTTACGTGTTCATAATCTCATCTGTTAACTGAGTATGTCCTGGCTGTGTAATCCACACGAGGAGGGGATGGAGAGTCAGATATGATGAGTTGGATGAAAATATATGATAAAGAAATAAAATTATTTTGGTACGCACATTGTCACCCAACAACAAACATAACTTGATAATGAAATAACATTACAATGTTCTCCACAATATACCACCATAGTCCATACGCCGACCGAAGACACATGATTTTGTCAAGATACGCTGCCACTGAATTTCTATGAGCTAGAAACTGGCTAGAACACGACACCAGATTAACCACCGATAATCAGCAAAGTGATCGCTGATGATTCTTATTTGACCACCAATAATTCAGAACGAAACTACGGACAGTACCACAGAAATCAACACCAGATGAGCAGCTTGTCGCTGAACCGAACTATAGACCCCACAGAAGCAAACAACTCTAGGCCGTATATGCTAAGTTGAGCATGTTCTACGACTTCAAACACAATGAGTAATCAGAACATGACACTCCTGCTTTATTGCTCCGGTCTACAGGTTAGGACATGCTGCTGCAGCTGTATTTTGAAAATAAGATAACATGTTAGTTTCGTAAACCACGGACTTACTCAGAAGGAGGACCCAAAGAGTTAAACAGTAAATAATTGTAAAGATTATGGCCATCATCCAGACAAGAAAGCAAAACATGAACTCCATTAAATATCAATGTTGTGATCTTGATAAGTTTTGAGGCGACAGGTGACCATTTCAAGGTACATGAGGCAAGATTCAGATGTCATATATACCAAAAACAGTTATCTGTGGACGAAGATTTTCAACTGAGATTTCTGGTAGTCCTAGACACCAAGTAGTACCTCTAGGTACAGACTTGCCACAGAAAAAAAAAATGTCCCAGCTTGTTTGTTTTCCACAATTAGCACAAGTAATTTAATGTCTGACATGCAAACTAGTCGCATTCATTTCATTAACATGTATTTCATCTGTTGTAATGCAGTACACTAACTGAATCCATAGCCTCATATCTACTGTTTAGTTCTACGTTTTGCATTTCAAGCAAACATTAGAATAAAAAGAAAATTGTTTGGAGATTGCTATTCTATTTAACTGTAATGCTACTTAGATTTCACTCACAAAAAAACCGCTACTTAGATTTCAAGATGAGATAAAGAAATAAATACCTGAAGCCTATGGTATGAACATGCTGCACACATCATAGAAATCATTTCTCAAAGAATCCAGTGTCTTCAGGCACCTGACAAGTAAAAAAATTCAGTTAGTTGTGAAGCTCGTTTCAAAATGCTCATGGCCATGTTATTAATTAATAACTACTACAAATGCTAATGGCCATTACAATTTACATCAATAAAAACAGAACTCTGTACTGGTAGGATTATCTTAACAATCCTAAAGGATACACTCAACTAAATTATAATGGAGAAGTTATATTCCTAACCCAAGAAAATCAGTGGAGTTAGCCAAATATGTCTATCCATAATGGCTGAATACATTCAGCCAATTACAAAAGCGATGAACATGCAATTCCATGAATATATACTCTGATAACACTAATAGTAAGAAAATATATTCCAGTAGATGACTAGAGCACACTAGGAAATCATATTCAGTGCGAAGATTTCAATAGCAAAATGATTGAAAAAAAACAATAGTGTGTGACATGATGGCACAAGTTACTAACCCAACTTTGCTCTTCTCCTGACAACACTCATGGAACTGGATACAAGTGTTCTTCACTCTCTGAGCACCAACACTGCGACATGCAATAGCATACAATGAGGAAAGACCCATAAAATCGCTTTAATGAAAGAAAATTAGCATGGTAGTGCTTTCCCTTCACTTCCACCTCCTAAGCAAATAGATGTACCACCGAGTTATGAAATCAACTAAATACAACTATGAAAGCCCAGTGTAAGCAAAGTGATACATTGATCCACTAGGAGTTAACATTTTCAGTAATGAAAGTGGTAGTTCGTAATAAATGACATATAAGTTAGAAATGTGACATCTACATAGAGTAGTATTGACTCATTGGTTGCAAACTGTGATTCCAAAAAAAAACGTAAATACCTAAAACAAACCTAAACCAAGATTCCTGAGGCAAGGGATCTATGTCATGCAAAGTTGTGATTGTAAAGGAGAGGGTGACGATCCTCCTCCTCCCCAAATTAATTGTACGAGCCCCGCTTCAGAAAGGAAAATGTGAAGTGCTTCTCTTTGAGCCGTCTAATTTGTGAAGGACAAATGTTATTTGTTGGATTTTAATCATTATGCACTACAACAGAATTGATGTCAACCTCCAAAACATCACTTGGAAGAACCACTCTTTTTGCGATTGGAAGAACCACTTAACAAGGTGGGTATGGAGTACTATGGAGCTATATGATTTATGGGAAGTGATTGATATTTGTCGGATCTAATTCATAGAACGGTACAACAGCCAAGATTTCTTGGATCCAAACCATAAAGTACTACAATGGCCAAATTGTCCGATGTACATCATAGAACAGTACAATGGTCAAACAGTTTGTCAGATCTTAATCATAAAACGGCACTACACCCGTGCAGTTTGTCTTATAAAACAGTAAAACAGCCAAAGGGGTCTTCATATAGAAATAATACAACAATATAACAGAAAAATCGATTGTCGGATCTAAATCATAAATAAAATAGTAAAAGGACCAAACGGAGGTCAACCACTCCCAAAATTAATTGGAAGATGCCACGTACTACATTTTGAGCTAGCTGAGATGTACGGAATGGATTAATTTTTTCGGATCTAGATGATAAATCACTACAACTTGCCAAACTGATATCAGCCCTCCCCGTATTTATCTCAATCTATCCATACTTGTTGAGCCGCCTGATCAATTCAGGAAATTGACCACGCTTGCCATAAAACACTATAATGATGAAAATGGACGGTAATTCTCCCCCAACATGATAGGATCTAAATACCTAGTTTTCATTCCAAGACACAGAAAACAACAATAGTCCTGATACATACTACTGCACAAACACATACGAAGAGGACGTGAAAGACGAAGAAAAGAGGCCTCACTATAAACTGCTTCCCCAGAGCTGATCCACAAATGTGTCCACCTTGCCGTAGTCCACACATGGTTGGTCCCTACACAGACATGAACCGAATGCCCAAGTAAGAAGTCAAATCAAACCACCCTACACAAATGATCACATCACCTGACATGGCAACGTACAATTGCTTGGCGAGCTCGCCAATGATACGCTCACCCTCCTCGCAGAATAGCATGACAACCTTGGCAACGAAGTCTGGGTTGCCCTCGTCTTGGAGCATCTCAAGCTGCCGGAACTGATCGTCCAGCAAACCCTAACCCACCAAAGAAACACAAAAGGAAAAACATCATTTTTTTTATGTTTAGAAAAGGAGGGATGACCCCCGGCCTCCGTATTTGGGAGATGCATGCGGCCATTTTGTTGATTATTCTCGAGAACCTTACAAAGGAGCACAACAATATGCCTGAATCCGCCATCTTGGCAACATCTGCCGCTACTCCAATCCATATGATGAAGGGGTGCAAGATGGGCCAAATACCCAAACCTCTCACCTAAGCCTAACATCTAAAGCCGGAGGCCCCGACGGAGCCACGTACCGGGTCCGGGGCACAAACCGGTCGGACGCACTCACATGTGTTGTTGCTGCCATCTTCCACTGGTCCATCTTCAGAGCAGATTGAGGTGCCAACCTTAGCAGGTGCCTCCGCCATCGACGCCACCATGGCACCAAACGACGACCTCTACCTACGGGAGTCCATCTCCAAGCAACGGACGCAGATCCATGCTAGGATAGGGCCGCACCATCGCCATCGCCCACCACCCACAAGCGCCACCCAGCCCCAAGGTTCCCAAAGCGGCGCCTTCAAGAAGGGAACGGCACCGTGAGCGCCGTCGCCGCCCAACAAAGTTAGGGCTTTTGCCCGGGAGACCTAGGGGAACGGGAAGTGAGGGGATCAGTCCATATCGACGCCTCCAAGGAGGGGAACGGCACCCTCAGGCGTCGCCGTCGATGCGGCCGGCCATGGCCGACCAGGGATTTCGCCCGAACTAGATCCCCGCCACTAGCAGTACCTCCTGTACAGAACCGGCGACCCAAGGAAGCGCGGCCCGACCAGGCTGGCCCGCACGCCGAACAGGGGAGGAGGGGAGGCGCCAGATCGTGCGCACCGGCCACCGCAAAAGTTGCCGCCGGCCGCCAACGACCACCGGATCCCGCTGCCCGCGCGGCCGGGACGCCAGATCCACCGCTCGCACGGCTGCTAGCCGGCAATGCCTTGCCAATGGAGCCATCCCTCCAGATCTGGGGTTCCCCACGCAGAGGCAGGGCAATCGAGGCCCCGCCGCCACTATCCTTGGCGCCCCGGGCTTGCCTGGCGGCTGCCTCAGGCGGCGGCGAGGAAGGGAAGAGGGGGAGGGGTCAGGAGGTGGGGTGGGGCGGCTAGGGTTAGGAGGGAGGAGGGAGGAGGAGGAGCAAAGGAAAAACAAATGGCATCAAAATTGTAAATAGCTCACCGCAGCGAACATGTTGGGCACAAGGGTGCTGAGTTGGTTCGCCGCCGCCATAGCTACCCACGGCAAGGAGTTAAGCTAAGTGAGGATAGGAAAAATGAGGGTGGTGTGGTAATGGATAGAGATTGGGGTTGAGTTGGTGCGGTATATATAAGAGATTTTTTTTGCGGGGACATACAAGAAAATTTGTTTACCAAGTCATTGGCCTTGGCCGTAGCTAGAAACGGAGGGCTGCCATTCATATTTTTATTGCCCTCATTTATTTCGTCTTTTGCCCTTTCATCAGCTGTAGCTGGAAATGGACGACTACCCTTCCTTCTCTTTATTACTCTCATGTATTTCCTTTTTTTACCTTCATCTTTTGATTATTTTTAGTTAATATTTTATATCAATTAAATGCCTTACTTGATTTTACTAGTTAGGTCCGGGCATTGTTTCATTGGATGCCTTTCATTTGCCTCTCACTTCCCAGGATGTTGAATATTAAATTGTTTCGATTATTGTGAGATTGTTAAGTTTTACTACTCCCTCCGTCTAGGCGAGTAAGTCATCTTAGGCTGTGCACCGCGACCAAGGAGGAGAGAAAAACAAGAGACATTAATGTCTATTTGCTAATTAATAATATTGCATGCAATGAACTAACCACTGCATGTCGTGTTTGATAGTCTCAAGTCATTAAAAGCATGCACACCCTCATCTCTTATTGGTTAATATGTCAAGAAACAAGAAACGAGGTAGAAGTTAATGCACCGCGCCTAAGTGTTTTGAGATTATTTGGTTTTCGTAAGATGACTTACACACCTAGACGGAGGGAGTAATATTATTGATGGGATGTAGGAATAGTTTCATTGGATACCTTTTATTTCCTTGTCTAATTTGGAGTAAGTCATTAAATTGACTAGCTGGATCCATTGCTATTTTCGCTGGATACCATTTACGTTCAGCTTTTACTTAACTGTTTACAACTCATCCTCATTAACATAATCATATAATTATATATAGTAGTTAATGTGGATTACGATGATATAGGGATAATGGTGGGCAATGCTATGAATTAAATAATTGTGGGTTGTGTACTCCCTTGTAGCTCCCTTAAGAAATCAAAGTTTGTGTAGATGACAAGCGTAAATAATATTTTTGTCGAAGCGACAACAACATCTATCTAAACTAGTTATGTATCTCCTAATGTTTTCTGAACTGTTGTAACTAGCCATCTATGGCATAACATGGGAGGGACGACCAATGTTCGGTTACAAAGGTAGCTAGATCACGACAACTTGATGATATCGGT
Source organism: Aegilops sharonensis (assembly GCA_904067115.1). Classification (NCBI taxonomy): domain Eukaryota; kingdom Viridiplantae; phylum Streptophyta; class Magnoliopsida; order Poales; family Poaceae; genus Aegilops; species Aegilops sharonensis. The sequence continues at coordinate 11,924,597 of LR880972.1, read as the reverse complement.
TTACTATATCAAGACGACAATAGACGTAAAATGTAAGTGGTAAGTTGAAGCGACCATGCAATATCTACCATATCCGAGAGAACTTTTCTTTATTCATACCGTTTAAATTAAATTCAAAAATATAACATGTGCCATTATGAATCACTACGCATCAAGAGTTTTCTTCCTGATGAAAGTACCTTTTAGTGTCATGGTCCATTTATCATTATGGACATATTATGGTCGATTTCATGGTGACGAAACAAGAGTTTATCTTGATGCACGCAACACATTGCAAGCTGTCTATGTGTAATTATATATTAATTACATTACTAGCTACTCCCTCTGTTCCTAAATACTTGTCTTTCTAGAGGTTTCAAATGGTGACTACATACGGAATAAAATGAGTGAATCTACACTCTAAAATATGTCTATATACATCCGTATGTGGTGACCATTTGAAATCTCCAGAAAGACAAGTATTTAGGAACGGAGGGAGTAGAAACCAAAAATGACAGCAGTACTCGACAGAGCTCAGCTTGGCAAAGGCAGGCCGATAGCTAATACGTACGAAACTTTTATTATTATACATTTAATATTTTTCTAATACTCACGAAACATTTTTAAAAGAACAAACAATTTTATCAAATTCTTGGACTTATTCCAAAATTTGCGTCTTCTGAAATTGCGAACAATTTTTGAATTCACAAATATTTTTAAAATGTGCACACTTTTTAAAATTCAAAAACAGTGTTATGAAATTATTTTGAATTTTATTAAATTTAAAGTGAAAGCACTCAAAATAAAAAACAAAGAATAAAAGTCGAAAGAAGAAAAAAGTAACAAACTTATCATGCGCTCGCACATGCGTGCTGTTACACGTTGGGCGAGGTCCTATTTCTTGCCTAGATCGGAGAATAGCCCAGTAATGTGTACCACCCGTCGCAGCGTGCTGGTTAAATTTAGCCGGCGAATTCCTGGTTTTTCCACCGCACAGGTCGATTCTCTCGTTTTTCTTCTGGTTTTCTTTCTTTTATATTTTCCGTTTTTCCCTTTTCATATTTTTCTTTTTTTATGTCTTTTTTTCCTTTCTATAAATATAAAATTTTCGTTTCCTTTTTTATTTTACCTAAAAATGAAGAATAATTTTTGAAACTTGCAAGTATTTTTTGAGTGCGGGAAATTTTAAAAGTCATGAATACTTTTTAAATTCGTTTGTATTTTTTGATAGAATTGCTTTAAAGTTAGTGAACTTTTTCAAAAATTGTGATTTTTTCAAAAAATTGAGAGCTTTTCTCGAATCAACAAAAAAAATTGAAATTTGGGAACAAATTTGAAATTAGCGTATATTTTTTATTTCATTGATATCATTTGAATTGGCAAACAACTGTAAATTAGTGAATATATTTTCAAATTTGGTAGCAACATTCGAAATACACAAAAAAATTGAAAAACAATATAATTTTTCAAATTCAACAAACCACTTTTGAACTTAGAATTTTTTTAATTCAAATGTTTTTTTATAAATTCTTGAACATGTTTTGTGTTCATAAACAATTTATTAATACTGAATATTTTTAAAATTCATGAACATTTTTAAAAATTTGGGATCTTTTGTATTCATAAGCAATTTATTAATTCCGAATATTTTTAAAATTCATCAACATTTTTTAAAATTGGGGATAATGTTTCAAATTCATGAACGTTTTTTTAATAAATATTTTTTTTAGAAAAATCTGAAAACTTTTTTTAATCAAGATTTGTGAACAGTTTTTGAAGTAAACAAAGCAATAAGAAACAAAGAAGAAAAACGAAAATAAAAAACAGGAGCACCTTGCCCGCAAACAGATTGCCCATAGCCCACTAGAGTTCAAATCCTGGCGCTCGCATTTATTCCTGGATTTATTTGATAGAAGTTCATGAATTTGAAAAAAAATCAGCAATTTGAGGAAAAATAACCAATTTTAAAATAATATAAATTTTGAAAAGTTAACGAATTTGAGAAAAATTCACGCACTCGAAAAAAATGTAAAAGAAAAGTAAAAAATAAAAGGAGTAAGAAAAAGGAAAACAAAAATACTGAGCTAACCTAAATAAATCACATAGAACCACCCTAGAAAAAACCAGAGGAACCGGTGCAGAAGAAAAAACAATATTGGCCGGCCCACTACGGAAGGGGTCATAGAAGCTCTCTATAGGCGTTTGGTATTATTTGTGCCTTAACAGGGGAAAAAATTCTATGAGACCCATCCTGATGGATGACACGTGGCATTCACAAATCGTAAAGCATTTACCCCATCCCCACCTGAAATCGAGGGGGGGGGGGAGATTAGATGCTTTATGATTTGTGAATGCCACGTGTCATCCATCAGGAAGGGTCTCACCTGCTTTATATGAGACCTGGTCTCATATAAATTTTTTTCCCTTAACAGGTGCTAGAGGCTCCGAACAGGATTCAGGCAAGGAAATAGCGTAGCTTAAATGTGTGTTTGGTGGGAGGTAATTAGAGCTAGGGAATTGGAATTGAAACAATATGAGGTTTCAAAGCTATTCTTTGGTCACGGGGATTGGGAATTCATGAGGAAATATGCATGGAACTTAAGACTCTAACTTCCATAGATTTTTAACAGGGGAGGGGGTGAGAGTTGGAAGGAAATTTTTTTAGCGAGTCAATTCTAAATCCTCATCATAACTTACGTTAACTTCTCTTTTCTAGTCTCTCAACAGCTCCCATAAACTAACAAGAGAATACAGCTTCTCTTCAAATTCTTACACAAAATTCCAATCATGCGCCAAATAGAGGATTGTGAACAACATGACTCATCTCATGTCTAATCTTAATACAACACTACTAGGGAAAGGGATATAGATAGATGCTTAGTAGTAGCGTGGACTAAGTGGCCCGCGCTGCTGATACTTTGCAGTGGCGCGTTGCGGGAAGCCATGCTACAGGTAAACCATAGCAGCAGCGCGGATTAAACAGACAAATGCTACTGCTAATGGGGGCCCACAGTGCCCCGAGGCTAGCAATAGTAGTAGCGTGTGATGTTGGGCACGCGCTACTACTAATGTGGTATCAGCAGCGCGCGGGTGCGTGGCCCGTGCTGCTCCTATGGCTAGCCCCGGGGGCTCCTGGGCACCGTGGGCCTAACTTAGTAGTAGCGTCTGGTGCCTTTCCCGCGCTACATCTAACGAGCTTAGGAGTAGCGTCACCCCTGGCCCCTCGCTACTTCTAGCCAGCCTTATCCTCCCGCAGATCATCCACCTCACTCCCCCTATGCTCACTCCCTCTCGTCCTCGTTCTTCCTCCTGCTGTCGTCGCGCGTCGCCGTCCCCAGCCTCAGTAAGACGTACTCCTCCCCCCCCCCCC
>LR880972.1:11898134-11920984 GCA_904067115.1 Aegilops sharonensis | reverse complement strand
CCTCCTCCTCCTCCTCCTCCTCCTCCTCCGTCCTCCTCCTCCCTCCTCCAGTCGCCGGCCCTCCTCCCTCCTCCCTCATTTAACTAAATTAGTTTACAGTTTGTAGTTTGTAGTTTACTGAATTAGTTAAATTTTTGTGACGACGTACATTGATGTTGTGTCAATGCACTAATTTTCTTCTGGATTTTTTCGAACATTTTTTAATGTGCAGCGGCCGACCGGTGCACCGGTAGCACAAATTGCCCCGGTGCACCAGATACATCCCCGCCGCACATGAGCTCTGGCAGAGAGTTGTAGCGTGCTCCATTGCAACACCAGCGGTGCTCCAGTGGTCTAGTGATGCTGCATTGTAGCTAGGGCCTAATTGCAGCACCAACTACGCTTCCGGCGTTCCCGGTGATGCTCCATTTGCAGCACCGCTTGCGTTGCATGGAAGCAACCCGCCGCCACCGAGATTCTGGTCGCAGCAGCAAGCCCGTTGCATTGAAGCTCTGCCAGCCACAAGATCCGCAGGTTGTAGCATCGCGCACGTTGCATGGACGCAACCCGCACGTTGCATTGAAGCTCTGCCAGACACTATGTGACTTGCCGGAGATGGAGCGGATGGAGCTAATGATGACGTTGTGGCGTTGTTGGCACGTCCGGAACGAGATGACACATAGTAAGCCGGCACCCCCTGTCGAGGCGTCCAAACGATTCCTAATCAGCTATATGAACTCGCTTGTCGGACTTCAAAACAATCCAAAAGCTGATCCGGTGAAGGGCAAGCAGGTGGTGGACGTGGTGTGCTAAAAAAAACTGATATTACATGCTCCTGTTGGGCGGACAAGAGAGCATGCTCAATGGACGCCGCCGGATGCAGGTTGGACCAAACTGAACGCTGATGGTTCGTTTTGTGCAAACACAGGGACGACAGGAGCAGGGATGGTTCTCCGGAACAGCTCAGGCGAGATCATTTTCTCATCTTGCCGTCAGCTACGAGCGTGTGCGGAGCCTCTGGAGGCTGAGCTTGCGGCATGCATGGAGGGTATTAACCTTGCCATGCAATGGACGCAGTTGCCGATCGAAGTCGAGATGGACTGTCTTGTTGCTGTCAACACGATCAAAGCTCCAGCGGTGGATAGGTCCCGCTATGCTATGCTAATTGAGCAGATTAGGAGGCTTATGAGGGAAGGGAGAGAGGTTAAGGTAGTTCATATTGTGCGTGAACAAAATGGTGTAAGCCATTACCTAGCTTTGTTTGGTAGAACTGAGAAATGCACGGCTGTTTGGCTCGGGTCAGGGCCAGGTGATGTGCCTGACTTGTATAAGAATGAACTACCCTATGTTTGATTAATGTAAACTCCTTTTCACCTGCAAAAAAAAAGAGGTTGTCGCCTGTTGGATGCTGTGTTGGTGGTGTTCTTGCATCTAGAGAGGAGAGAAGCAGGGTGGAAGAGAGACAAAGGTGCTTGCACTTACGGCGCGGAAAGATCAACCGCTTAATTTAAGTGTTTTCCTTTTTCTAATCTACTGTAACTTTTAAACCATTATAGTATGGGGATATATTCGTTTTGAAAGAAAGGAAACATGTTTTCTGTTCCTGCAGAATGGACTAATCGCTGCCGTCCATACGCACACGAACGGCCGCCGATTGATTCTGCTAACCTCTCGTCTCATGATCCGGACCACGCACGCACACGCCACCTACCTCAAGAGTCAAGAGACCCATCCCCTCTCCATCTGCCCTCTCATCGGCTCCCTCGGCTCCGGCGACCGCAACCTCGACCTCGACCGGCGACCGGCGGCGGGCGTCCCTCCCAGGTGATAGACAAGATCCCTCCCCCTCCCGCCTTTGCGCTTGGTCCCTTCTCGCCTGCTGCGTTTAGATCTGTTCGCGTTCTGGGGTTGGTAGGTTGGTAGTCGGATCGAGATTGATTCCACGCGATTCTCGCCAGCGACGCTCCTTCCTCCCGGAGCCCAGAAACTAGGTCCCCTTGTGTAGGAGCAGCCCTCGCTAGCGCTATTCACGCTGTTCGGATCGATGGATTCCTCGCCGGCCCGCGCGCTCCCTCGCTACCGACGCTTCTTCGTGGCCGAGCCCAGCAAAACCAGGGCTCGTGTCCCTGATGGTTTGGAGCAGGGGCAGGAGCAGGAGCAGAGCAGCAAATGTTTGGGCCGGCCAAGTTTGTGTTACAGTGTAGTACTTGTGACCAATAGCAGGTTAACTGTTCAGAGATTGATGTGCTTGATGTGTCCCAGTACCCGTCCATGGGGATTGTATCATTGTTGGGTCGCTGTACACGGTACCTAGGGCTTTTCTGCAGTATATATTGGATGAACTCAACTCGACCCCCCTCGCGCCAAGCCGCCAATGGCTTCGTGCCACTGATGATGTCCAAATTTGCTTCCTGGCATATTGTATCTAGCCGAGTTTTATTATTTTTATGCACGCCCTGCAGGTGCTTTGTAAATGAATTTCTGATATCTTTTCTTATGCTGGACTTGACTTACTGGCCTGCTTTCCTGTTTTGTGCTTCTATAGGTGTACAGGACAGAGTAAATAGGCAGGGTCGTGCAAAAGGAGAGGAAAGTGCGCGTCCATTTGATTGAATGGCTTCAAGGATTCAAGCCTTCTTGAACCATCCCGCCGGCCCCAAAACTAGTTAGTGACAGTACTCACATTTGTTCTACACATCTCGTCCCTTTTCTGGTTCTCGCTTTTGATTATTTATTTATTATTGTTGTGCACGGTAGCAACATTGACTAGGAGAAAAGTATAAAACAGTTTGCCAACGAGAAAATGTCTTTTACCAGTTTTGGGTTCTGAAGTGGTTGTTGTAAGGTCAGCTTTGGCTTTGTTCCCCTGTTGGTGGATTATACACGCTTTCTGTGTCCTTTTAGCTCTGGACTGTGTTGTTGTGTTAGGATTGCCAGGTTGTTGGCATGTTTTAAATGTGAAAATGCTGTGTGCTTACTCTGTTTTTTGGTTTCAGTATATGAGACCAGGTGGCCATTTTTTGTGAAAAAATAGCAACACGGAGAAAACATACCACCATGGAGAATCAGAATAGCAGTAGTCAAACTAAAGACATCATAAAATGGAACTGGAACCATCAGAACCTAGAGCCATCAACTATTCGGTCTCCTCCTACAAACAGCTACCGTGCTCTACTCTTAAGTTGTCTTTTGATCCATTTGATTCTGGTATTTGCAGGATCCACTCTCTCCTCCCTTTTGAGTAGCCACAACCTTTGCACTGCCATTCCCGCCGTGACTCTAAAACTTTGCAGTGTGTTAGTTGGGCAGCCAACAACATTTTCTAATATGTTCCTTATTATCCACAGTGGACAGCAGACAACCTGCTGGCCAGGTATCTTTAGCAAGTTTATAGTTGGGTTTACAAAATCCTTATATAATTTTGCTCCTCCACGTGAGAAGGGAACTTCCTGCCGTACCTGGGCATCTCTCGTATAGGTCCGAACAGGGTACTGAACAGTACATGAATCAGCAGTCTCTAGTCCACCGTAGAGCTACAACTTCACAATGTGTTAGTTGGGTCAACCAATAACATTCATCATTATGTTCCTGATTATCTACAGTGCCAGGACACAACCTGCTGGCCACACATCTTTAGCATGTTTGACATTTGGCTTTACAAAATCCTTTATTCTTTGTTCGGTTGAGGTGGATTTGAAGGGGATTGGGAAAAATCGAGGGGGATTAAATCTCCTACAAGCCAAAATCCCCTCCAATCCCCTTGGGACGAGGATAAACCGAATAAGGCCTTATATAACCTATGTCTGCATTGTTTCCTGTTAAGCTTGGTATAGGAAAAACCTAGTTACAGGGCACCAAAGAGTCTAGCAGTCTCTAGTTCACCATAGAGTTGAAATGTTCATTCCCCTTTGCCACCTATGTCTGCATTGTTTCCTTGTAAGCTTGGCAAAGGAAAATATTGACTTCCTTAAGGTATGACATTTTGTAATGAAGTGATTTACTGGTATATGCTGCAATTTTCCCATGACCCAAAGAGACTATGTCTTTCTCCCTCGAAAAGTTCCACATCTTCATCCTTCGCCAACTCTGCGCTTACTCTTGACATTCCAGAGCTGCATTTTTGGCTATAACCATCACTTGAAAAAGAGGCTGAGACAGTAATCTGACCTTCCGTGCGGTTCACCATAAATTCTAATGGCCTATGGTGACAGTTTTTTGCACTAAAGTGTGATGCATATCTATTAGACAAGTTGTACAGTGTATATCATTTCAGAGGCTGAGACGATCATCTGACTTTGGTTGCAGTTCATTTTTGGGCTCCAACATTTAAATGGGGGATCAGCATTGCGAACATTGCCGACTTTGCTAAGCCTCCAGAAAAGATATCCTATCCTCAGCAAATCGGTATGTTCAACGAGCATTTCATGGCAGCATGCCAATAGTTTACCGTTTTACTTATTATCGTGTCCTGCTCACATGCTTATATTCTGTAATATGGGGCGCAGCGGTTGCCTGCACTGGAGTCGTCTGGTCACGCTACAGCATGGTTATCACACCGGTAAGCCATAGATATCCTTTTTCATTATTATGTGAACTGAATCTTATAAGGTGACGTCAAATTTGGGTGAATCTTGTAAGGAGACGTCAATTTGGGTGACGTGGATTATCTTTATATCTAGACTGAAGTATACATTTTAAAAATTGTCATTTCTTGCTGATAAGATATCGGTTTTGCATCGATCATCTCATATTGTACTGTTTTAATGTTTTAACTGTTACTATCTCATTGCTTTGTGAAGCTTATAATCTTTCCCTTTCCAGAAAAACTGGAACCTTTTCAGCGTCAACGTTGCGATGGCCGGCACAGGCCTGTATCAGCTTTCCCGTAAAATAAGGTCGGTTCCGAAGCTGCTAATCTTCCGTGTTATCACATTTGCTGTTGCTTGATGATGTCTGAGAAATATAACAGGATGACACGGTTTGCCTTGGCTGATCGACTGCTAAACTTTTGTTTGCATCGCAGGCAAGACTATTTCTCCGATGATGGAAAGGAGGTGGCTGCTGCATCACTGGAAGGGTAGCGAGGACCGACCGGATTAATAATCGACTGCACAGCCTGCCTGCTGCCCCGGAACTCTGGGCCGCGGGCCGGCGCAGTTTCCATGCCGCCCATTCTTTCCCATGTCGAAACTTCTTTGTCAATCACGCCCTTGAACAAAGCGGAGCAGTATGAAAATTCCGTGCAGATTAATAATCTTTGTGCAAAAAGGTGTACAGATTGAATGCATAGACGCGGCCTTGCGTCGAAGAAAGTTATGCCGTCCTTTTTTGAGATAATTGACCTACCTGCTCCGTGTTCTTGGTTGATACGTACATGCCTGTCTGTTGCATATTTGAGCAGCTTGGAGTTGGTTGCTGGCTTTGTGGTAGGTCTGCCGCTGCTGTGGTACTTATGTCCATCATTCGTTCGTCGATTCATATGATGATGATGGCACAGCTTTCTTTCCATATGATCGGAGTGGAGTTTGCTCTCCTTCGGCGCATGGAAAGACTTGTGCAACCCCTTCCTCTCCGGACCGTCTCTATCGGTCTCTCCTATATTAATTGTCACTCATAGTGCTAGATACATCTGTTTCTCCCATATTAATTGTCACTCATAGTGCTAGATACATCTGTTTGAGCGACCCCATATTAATTGTCATTCATAGTGCTAGATACTCCCTCGGTTTCTTTTTAGCATGCATATGAAATTTGGTCAGAGCCAAACTTTCTCAACTTTGATTAAGTTTATTTATAGAAAAAATATATATCAAGATTCACAATATGAAATCAATATTATTAGATGCATCATGAAATTAATTTTCATATCATATAGTTTTAGTATCGTAGATGTTGATATTTTCTTCTACAGAGTTAGTCAAACTTTATGAAGTTTGACTTTGACCAAATTTGATATGCAGACTCGCGACTATTAATATGGGAGTAGAAACCAAGCTGCCATTAAATTAACTTTCTTGGTCTTTTTACTTATATGTCTCACGAGCTCCACCTTGACCGGGAGAGCCTCACGCGCTCTAGCACATTGTGGCGAGCCTCACGCACGAAGCAGAAAGCTAGACCGATGTGCGAGGCACATAGAGGCCGACCTTGTGACTAGCTCCCCAGAGGCCTGCACCGACGAGTCCGCAGCCATGCCCGCCTCGTTCCATGCCAGCTTTCTGCTTACATGGAGCAGGCACATGCATACATCAACATGACCATGGCCGAGGAGCAGCCGCAGTCGGTTTCGGCGTTCCAGCATGCGCAGGAGGAATAGCGGCATATCCTCTCCCTCCTCAAGCAGTGTCAGCTGGCGGAGGGCCAAATCTACGGCAAGCGAGGAGGCCGTGGTGACCATGACCGCGGAGAACCCAACTTCGACGCTGAGCACGGGCGTTGTTCTAGGTTGCGCGCACTCGCGCTGCCTGCAACAGGACCGCAGAGAACCCAACTTCGCCGCTGAGTTATACTAGGTTGCGCGTACTCGCGCTGCCTGCAACAGGACCGCAGCGCAGCCTAGCGCGGAGGCGGTGCAGGCGATCGCGAACGAGAAAGTTGGCAACTGTGTGCCATTCGTGCCGCTAACGGTGTCTCGTTGGCGTCGGTGGCAGGATGAGCGTGCTGCCCCGCCTACCTCTATGAGCATCTTCAAAAGATTGAGCCGGTATATCATCTTTAGATGTACGAAGTCACCGTAAGCGCCGACTTGAACCCTGATGGACCGGGGATAGTGGTATCCCTCTAACTATCCAAACACAAATTGGTTCACTGTTAATAAAATTTGTTAAAATTGTAAAGAATGTGCTCCGGTTTAAATAAAAATGTTCCGATTTACATGTGTTCGTTAGGTTTGGGATGTGTATGTGATACATCTGAATGGCCGGCTTCAGACGTCACTGTCTGTGGACTGGTCTAAACCAGTCTGCAGACAAATGCGATGTCTAATTTGGAACTCAGCGTTGGAGATGTCGTTAGCTTGAGTTGGAGATGCTTCAGTGGCGTGCTCCCGGAGATGATTTCTCGCATACCACCAAAGATACATCATATATGCTGCACACACACACGTGTTTATATACAGAAGTGCACCCGACAGTTTGTGATGATGATGTGTGCCATCCATCGATGCATGCATGCATGCATGATCGTCCCTGTCGGCATGACTCGACAAATGAAAGCAAGGATATGTGGGTCTGGCACTGTTGCATTTGAAGGACTTGGCATCCTATGCAGCCAGGGTGTGATCCTAAACAAGGAGGATGTTTTTTTTCCCTTCAATATAGTAAACAACATCTTAATATTGCAAAAATTACATCAAAGTGATCTCGCAAAAATAATAATTTACATCAAGGTCTCTGAACCAACCAACGACCATTGTCATCATTAGAACGAGCCAGATGACAACACATTTATTAAAGATGCATGAAAAGAAACAAACATTCTTATTTCGGCCACTGCGAATGCTGCCTCTCTTCTCCGATGCAAGCTGGAGCATCAGCTCTTCAGTTTGCAACAGAGGTTCAAAGCAAAGAAAATCACAACTTTTGCCGACAACCCCATGCATGCTTGCCTAATCAGCAACTTCCAAGAATCCAATCATCGGTGCTAGTAGCAACTTTTTTTGGGAAACGTTCTATCTATTCATATTCAATCATGGCGGTACATCGAATACCAGAAATAATGAAAATTACATCCAATTCGCAGACCACCTAGCGATGACTACAAGCACCGAAGCGAGCCGAAGGCGCGCTGCTGTCATCACCCTCTCTCACCGGAGCTGGGCACAACTTGTTGTAGCAGACAGAAGACAAGTTGGGTGCACTAGCCAATGGAGTTAAGGCATCTCCAGCCGTTCGGCCCCCCAGGGCGCCTAAATCCGGCGGCCTGGGGGTGTGCCGGCGCTAGTTCGGCCCCTGGAGGCGACCTAGCTCCCAGTCACGCCCCCACGCGCCGGCCCCAGGATGTGGAAAATTTAAACTTGGTTGTTCCCGCTCTCAAAAGACGCCGCAAATCCGGCGATCGGACGTAGTTTGGCGTTACAAAAAAACAGAATCCGGCGATCACGTGCGCACGGCGATTCACTCGGCGGTGTCGGCTCCAGGCGTTGGCGGAGTCGGCGTGCGCGGGCTCGTCGGGGTCGGAGCTGCTTCAGTGCTGGGCTGCGTCGGCGCGGCTTCGGCACTGCTGGGCGGCGATGTAGACGCGTCGTTCGGGCTTGGCGTCCGTGTGGGCGTGGGCGTCGTCGGCGCTGCCGTCGGCAGCTCGTTCAGGATGAGGCCTCGCTGCGCCAGGTACCACGCCTTGAGCTTCTCGTCGTTGCTCTGGAGCATGTCCGCCCCGCCCATTAGAAAAGCCATGTCGGTGTTCCTCTTCTTCGCGGCGACGTTCGTCCGGAGCAGGTCGAGCTTGATGGCGTTGGCCTTCATTAGCGACGACCACCGCGCCTCGGTCTTCTCTTCGCGTAGGACGGCCCGGGCCTGGGCGTCGGCGAGGCAATGCTCGATGGACTCCTGCAATCGCGCGGTTGCCGCGTCGGCGCATTTCCCCTTCCTTGCCAATTTGTTGCCGTCCGGCCGCCCCTGTGACGCGCCCGAGTCGCCGCGTCCGGCTTGTATGTCTCCTTGGCCTTGTCGAGGGCACGTCGAACTTCCGCCCACTTCTCGCACTTGTCAATGCGTTTGTAGACGTGGAGGTGCTTGAAGTCGGCGTCTTGGTTGTCGCCCCGATACATGGCGAACATACGCAGCAGCTGCGTGGAGGGACGAACAGTTGGCGGGCGGCGGGCGTAGGGAATGAAGATATGCGGGCGAACGGCGTGCGTACCTGATCCTCAACGCTGGCGCCGCTCTCCGGGCGAGCCGCGACCTCCTCGACGATTCCATGCCATTTGTTGCACGCCAACTGGACACGCCCCCAATGGTTCGCCATCGCCTTGGAGCCGCGCTGCATGTAGACGCCTTTGAAGTAGGGGTCGACGAGCTTCCGCTCGTCGAACTCGGCCTTGATGCGTTCCCAGTACGTCTCCAAGCTCTGGTTCGTGCCGGTGGTCGGGTCGAGGCATACGACTTTCCAAGCTTCGGCGAGGCACTCCTCCTCCTTGGACGTCCACTTGATGCGCGGTTCGCCTGACCTAGCCGCTCGCTTCTTCTTCTTCCGGCGCCCCTTCGTCGGAACAGGAGCCGGCTCCTCCTCCTCCTCCTCCTCCTCCTGCTCGTCCTCCTCCTCCTCGGGTTCCTGTGCGTCGTCGCCGTAGACGTAGCCGATCTCGGCCTCCATGTTGCCGCTGAGGTCCACCACCTCGTCCTGGGTGGCGAACCCGGGAGACGCGGCGGCTGCGGTCGATCCTGCCGCGATTATGTCGTCCATGTCGGCTCCCGTGTCGTCGGCGTCGCCGAGGTGTGAGAAGGGTAGCGGTCCACGGTAGAGATGGGGCGTCGGTGTGGACGCGTAGGCGGCGGGCGGCGAGTAGTTGTATGGAGGGTACTGCACGCCGACGAAGGCGGGCGAGGGCGTGCGCGTAGCGGGGTGACCATGAGGGAAGGTCACGTTTGGATTGAACCCACCGTGCGCCTCGCCGTCGGCGTAGCCGGGCGACGATGAACCCCATGGAGATCCGGCGCCTTGCGGTCCCCAGGGCGCGTACTGGGCGTGGCTGACGACGGGTGGATTCATCCCTGCCTGGTCGACCGATGAGGAAGACGCCGCCGCGCGCGCCGCGTGGTCGCGGGCCTTCTTGGCTATGGCCCTCTTCCGCCTGTCGGCGGTGACTGCTTCGCGCCGCTGAACTTCCACCCTCCACTCGGCGTTCGACAAGCCCGGTGGCTTCGATGGCGGCGCCCTCGGCTTACTCTGCTTCGGCTGGGCCACGGCGCTAGTCGCGGTTGCCGCCGCGCGCGGCATGGCGTACTTCTTCGGCGGCATGGCGTGCTTCTTCGCGGCGAGCGGGAGGGGGTTTGGCGGGAGAAAGGGAGAGAATGGCGGGAGGAAGGCGAGCGAGCGGGAGAGATGCGAGGGAAAAGCGTCAAGAAACGGCGGGAAAAGGCCCTCGGGTCGCCTCCAGGGCGGGCCCACGTGCCTTTTTCGCTTGTGCCGGCTCCCCAAGCGCCCCCAGGGCGCCGGGTTCGGCCTGGGTCCGCCAGCATCAGTTTTGGCCCGAGTCGGCGAAAAACTGGCTTCTGAGGGCGTGACTGGTGCCTTTTTTTGACGCCGGCGCGGCAAAATCGCGTGGGGAGGGCCTGTTGGGGACGCGGCTGGAGATGCCCTAATTTAAGACAGGAGACAAGCTGGACAACAAGGGATGGTGGTGGGAGGGAGGACGGGGCGGTGGTTAGTTCCAACAAGAGGACATCCCCCGACACGTTGAGGGCTCGACTCAGGCAACGATGGTGCCCCAGTCGTTGCCAGGCTTCGGGCTGTCCGATGGAGTGGCGCCAGGATGGCGTATCGTGTGGTGACCTCAACAAGCGTCGGGGCGGACGCAATGGGCGGAGCCGAAGGGCGGGATGAGGCGGCAGGGTTCAGGGTGTCCGACGGAGTGGCGACGGGAGGGCGCATCGACGTAGCAAGCTTAAGGATTGTCGGGGCGGCCGTGGCGGACAACACTGAGGGCTAATTTGGTTGTTTGGGGACGGTAAACCCTGGGCAATAAACCACCAAGGGGAGATTTCCCTGCTCACCTGGGATCCCAGGACCACCACGGGAAATACCCCTTTGCTGTTTGGACACCGAGGGGAAAGGGAGGGGGCATGCAAAAATCGTGATTCACCCATTTCAATTAAAACTGACCACAAATGAATACAGTATTCTCCACAATAACGTCATAGCAATTCCAGAGTATATACTGTCCCATTTCACAGAGGTTGAAAACAAATGAGAATAAAAACTGGAATATAATTTCGCAGGGAAATTCAGGAAAATCAAAATACACAATAATTATAATATATTCAACTCACATCCACACGTGCATACCAGTCTTAATTACATGTCAAGTCAAACAAATTATGCATCATCAATAGTGAAAATGGTACTTATGGTTACAAGTCCAAATTATACATCATCAACAGTGAAAATTGCAGTTTTGTGAACTGTCCATATTGAACTCAGAATAACTTCCATCATCAACTTCCGGCAAGAAAATCTGCAGAGAAAAACTAGTAAATTTTAAGTATGTTTTTTTCACTTCTTAACAACAATAATCAGTGTACGATATTACATTATCAAATATAAGCATGGATTTTTCTGTCCAAGTGGTTAAACAAATCAGAAACCTCTCTAGTGGATTAAAAAAAAGGCACACATACTAGCTGCATAAGGTAAATCGAGCATGGAAAGATGCAATTGGTTATGGACATCGCTAATCCAGTTTGACTGATCCTAATCTAAGTAACAGAACCTGCATCAGCATGCCTTCGAATAAAGGAATTAACAGGAAGCATGTATGATATTGTACTTCTCGGTTGTCTGAACTCTTCAACAGCCGGCTATAAGAAAACTGATCAGTTCCAAATTAGTCAAGCACTCAAGCAACACATTCAGTTCAAGAGAATGATGCAATCTGGGATAAACTGAAGCAGTCAAAGAAGGAAAAGAGAGGGAGGCATTTTGTCACCAGAGCAGAACAAACATATTGTAAGATTAACATGATCAAGTTTTATTATTACTACTGCTACTACGTGACAATGATCACGAGGAGCATATATACACATCACCAAAATATTATAAGATTAACATGAGAAGTATTATTATTTTGGAAGAAGTTCTGTAGAAAACTTTTGCATAAGTTGGAAGAGGTCCTTAATAGCACCTAACCGTGGCTGACGCCTCCAGATATTTTATATAGGTATTTTCAGCATTTTTCAAGAAACATACCTCACCTACCATGCATGGAGTAGTAACTTTGTTTGTCTCAATCTCGAGTCCAAGCTGCACTGTCCTTTCTCCTTTGGATCATGTATTTATTAAAGCAAAATATATTAGCTTAATAATCAAGTCTAAAATCTCAGTAAGGATCAAGTCCAAAATCTGAGTAAGGATCAAGTCTTTAAGCCCGTTGCAAAAGGATGTTTGGTTGAGCTCCACTAACAAGACTAACTAAACAAGAGCGACTTAATCGGTACAAACCTGAGAATGCTAGTACACATATTAATACACAAGAAGCAGAGTGAACTTCTTCAGTTGCTTATCAATGTCTAATGCGGCATAATTAAAGATGAGAAGACATACACTGCTACTTATCTGGAGTCACCTTTGTTGTACTCCTTCACTGGACTAGGAACCAATCACCTTTGGTGAACTGAA
Organism: Aegilops sharonensis; assembly: GCA_904067115.1. Lineage (NCBI taxonomy): Eukaryota > Viridiplantae > Streptophyta > Magnoliopsida > Poales > Poaceae > Aegilops > Aegilops sharonensis. The sequence goes on along the minus strand of LR880972.1, from coordinate 11,908,672 downwards.
CAAAATCAAAGAGATCAAAATAGAAGACTGGATCAGCCAGCTAACGGGGTTGTTTGATTGCACCAAAGATTATCTCAAATAATTATTTCGACCAAACAATCAAACTAGCATATATTATCTGAAATAACTATCTCGATCAAACAAAAAGTAGCTTTCTTAGTTATCCGACAAGCTACTGTACTTCCTTTTTATCATCACTAAGTTACTATACTTTTCAGTTTTCATCAACAACGACTTAAATAACAGATAACAAAAATTGCAGCAAGGTAAAAGTGAACATAAAAGCTTCTAACCATATTAACTGCTCATTTAGAGTGAAATTAAATGTTGTGTTGCGTTAACCATTTAAATAAAGCCGCCACTACACCTCCATAAAGGAGTAGGTATGAGCAACATCCAAAGAACTGAGATTTGTCATACTTCAAAGCAAGTACAGGCAACATCCATAGATACATCCCATAGCATAAAAAAGGGTAGCAACCTTAGTAAGATATGTGAAGAATAACATCAAACTGCACACTCTAATCCAGAATTGAGATTTTTATTATATAGGTTGGCTCCATACATTTGAACCACTGGATATACTACTAATGTAGTGCTTCAGATATGAACTTAGTAGTAGTGATTTTGATCTAAACTTAGTCATATCAAGGCATAAATTAGAGATCACAGCTTTATTAACCCCAAATAAAAAAGAGCTCATTCATCAGTGCACTAGCTATTGAGTTAGATCTGCAGCCATTACTCATCGGCGGGTGAAAGAAGAGGAACTGGTGCTCACATTAGATCTGCAGCCACAATTCATTGTGCATGAATTGGAGAAACAAGATGAGGTTGTGGTGGTGGACTTGTGGTGGGGTGGAGGAGAGAACCAACCTGGCTCGAAGAAGGATGACGACCGCCGGGTCCTCACTGTCCATGGAAGAGCTTTGAAGCGGGGTCTTGGGGACCGGAGAAGGACGACCGCTGGGCCGTCGTCGTCGCCGCCGCGGCCATCGCTTTGGACCGTCGCCGGAGGAAGGTGGAGGCGCTGCTCTCTGCCGCTAGCGCCGTCGCCTCGTGGGTTTTCTCCCCGACCCCTAGAGGCGTGGATTGTTTCTCCGCGGAAATGACGGGGATCGGGGAGAAAAGCCCGTGGTGGGGGAGCGACCAAATGCGCCGTGGGCTTTCCCCGGGCTGACTTGCCCCATGGGTTGCGCGCCCTGGTTTTCAACGGGGATCCCGGAGGGATACCTGACAACCAAACGAGCCCAGGGGGTGGATGGGGCGGCAGGGATCGAGCTGGCCAATGGAATGGCGGCAGCGGCCGAATCGGACAGTGTGGAGGTGGGGTGGGGCCGCAATAGGGGCATAGCTATCTAGAAATCTGACGGCCTCAAATATGTCGTATTTGATTGAACACATTCAATTAATCACTGCAGCATGACAATTTTTGGTTGATTTTTTACGCTACATGACATTTTTCACTGCAGGACATGTTAAATCCTATACACACGCATGATAGTTTTGACGGCAGATATTTAAATTTGTGAAAATTATTGGTCACATGATTATATTTGCTGTTGGGGCCATTGTAACACCCCAAAAATTTAACCATGTTTGGATTATTAAAATTTTGACAGGAGTTTAAATTTTTTGGCTTTCTGGATTTTCTTTTGATTTCATAACCCCTTTTTCTTTAATATTGTGAAGTTTTTGCCCCAAGTAAAAACTTTCCAAGATTATCATTGGACTTGTATACCCCCTCAAGAAAAACAATTCTTCTATCAGTGGATGTATTTGCATAATTATTTTTAACTTTATTCTTTTAAAGTGATTTTTATAAGTTTTAGAGCCTCTTTTGCACTGCAACCATTTGATAAAAGCATCTAAAACTCTCACCAAAATTTAGGGATGTCATGTGGTGTTTTTAAATCACTCTGGAGCAAAAATATCTTTTATTCATTGAAAATTTTGAGCTTCACCCCAAGTTCTCTAAACTGGTCCAGATGGTAGCACTACAACCTATTTAAATATTTCTTTAAAGCTTCCACCAAAATTATGGGATGTTAGTAGTAGTATATTAGTCAACCTTATGCAAAAACCCAGTGATGTTCTTTGAAAAATTTGAGTAAATCATCCTCATCTTCATTCTGGTCCAGCTTGTTGAATTGTACTGCAACCATGTTTCAACTTGCCCTTTTAGCTATGATTCCTTTTCCTGCTTGTAGACCACCCTACAAAACCCTTAAGTCCAGGAGAGTGGACCCATTGTAGGATTTTTAGTACAAGCAATAATGCCATTTACCTCCTATCCAGAACTGAAGTTTTGCAAAACTTGCACTAGCAAGTTTCTGGTTTTGCCCAAATAACCTAGCCACCATCACCTACACCTAGAGAGACATTGGTCTGAAGATTTTGGCCACCCCAAGAGTTGCCTCGATGCCCTTGGCATTCTGTCAAACACCTTGGGTGCATGGTTAGTTTTGACATGGTTTTGAGTTTGCATTATAACCTTGATCCCCTGACCTAACCCCCATGTCCATTAATCTCCTTGCAAACTCTAACCTAGTCATGTTATTTGCCAGCCTCGTTCAAGCACTCTAGCCCACCCTGGCATTCTGTCGAGCATGTCGCGTGCGTGCTCTGGACGCGCCCAGAACACGCGTTTTGCACGTGCGTGCGCACGGGTCGCCGCGTCTGGCCCCTGGCCCTTGCTCACATGCAGAGCCACGCCCCGCCCTCGACCACTCGCCAGAACACTCCAAGCCGCCCTGGCGCCCTACAGCGCCGCCTCAGGGCCCTCTTGGCGGCACGCCGGCGTCCGCAGTACGCCTCTGCCATGGACGGCGCCGCCCGAGCCACAACTTCTCGCCAGCTGCCCTCGTGAGCAGGCCGTCCTTATCCCCAAGCCCGTCCGCTAGCACCGACCCTGCTCCGGCCATCGCCACGTCGCCCTGCCGTAACAGAAGTGGTCGGCCGGTGATCTTATCCCCAGCAGCGGCGGAACCGACCTTCCCCGGCTATAAATGGCCCCAGACCTCGCTCTAGCACCCTCAGGCAAGCCATAGAGTGCACCCCCTCGCTCAAAATCATCTGAAACCACCGTCTTCTCCGCCTCCGTCAACTCCGTCCGTCGCCGTCCCTCGGCTAAATTCGCCGTAGCAGGAACCCCCTAGCCCTCCCAGTGCCACCATTCCCTTCCCCTCAACCTTGCAGAGCCACTCAGACCCTCAAGCGCGATCGGGAACCACCATAGCCAGAAGCCCCAAAACCTCCCGAGGCCACCTCCGCCGCGGAGCTCGCCGCCGGCGACTCCCTCCGTCCCCACCTGCCTAGCGACCACCGGGAGGACCGCCCTAGACTGGTGGATCCATCCACGCCCTCGGAGCCCTGCGAGGAGCCGCCAATCACCGGCGACGATCGCCGGAGTCCCGCCTCCGCTCGGGCAGAGGAAGAGGAGGGAGAGACGACCGGTCAAACCTGACCAGTGGGCCCCCCTGGACCCACTGTCAGTGACCCACGCGCCAGTCCATGCTGGATAAGTGAAGGCGTAAACACAGAGTACGTCTTCGACGTGTTTAATTCGAAACGTTTTTTTTTTCTTTTTCTGTTTTATTTTTAAAAGCAGAATTTGACTGAAACTTTGACTGGCTATAACTTTTTAAATATAGCTCCAAATGAGTTGATTCTTTTTCCTACCTCTCTCAAATATTGTATAGTTTATTTTCAGATTTATTTGAAAAAAAATTAGACAACTTTTTTGTACTGTTTTGGAAACTATGTTTTAATTCAATATTTTCAAAAATAGGGTTTTTGGAGAAGAAGAAAACTTTCAAAAGTTTTAGGATGCACCCTACCTCTACGCAACTTGAAAGCAAGCATTCTGAACCCTGGCATAATAATTTTGTGTATTGTTTGACACGATTATAACACCACCTTAATACGGAGAACTCGTTATTTTATGTCGTGATACGATCATTTGCATGAATGCATATTGGAGATTTCCTTGCTGTTGGAAATGTTCATGCTTGTGACAGTAATCATCCTCGTATGCTTTTAGTGTCTGCCGGAAGGAAGCCGGAAAAGTCTCTATCTTGGGTAGACCTGAGTTTGTCCCTAGTTCCTCGTTGAGACGAGTGTGTCCGGTACGGCATGATGTGGTATGATGAATGGTGATTCTGTCTGTTGGATGAAATATATTTGTTATGCTAATCATGCAGGGAATACTTAAACCTCCCGAGTCGACCATAGATCGAGTCTTGTTCCAGTAACCCCCATACTTGTTTCGTACTACCACTTGTCCCTGCAACAGGTAGGGTACGGTTCAGTAAGTTGTCAACCCCTTTCTTGGCACACACCGTACAGAGAGGCCATGGTGGAAGATACCGGATGCATCCGGTAGGCAGGCCACCTGGTCCGGGGGCATGGGTGTTTCCGGTTGGGACCGAGAGAGGGGCACCCCTTAGTAGCGCGCGGTATAAATTTTATCCCATGCTAATCGAGGTTGTAGCCTCCCCACTTAGAGTTTTGCTTGACAGGTGTCGTGGGTGATTCCAGACACCGGTAGGTTAAGCTGGTGTGTGCGAGTCAGGTGTGTTTTCAATTAAAAGACCGTAGACGGAATTAGTCCCGATGGACTAAAGGAATCCGTTACTCGTGGGTAAAGAGTACACCCTCTGCAGAGATCATATTTATTCGAATAGCCGTGTCCATGGTTAAGGACTACAGTCTGGAATGGGTCAAGTGTCGGTCTTAGTGTCGGTCTTCGGAGGAAAACCTACTAAGCCAGAACTTTGATTATGACCTGTGACATATGATGATTATGATTATTATTATTATTGTGGACTAATCGGTTATATATTATTTGAATTATTGAGTATCCCTGGGACGGTTCTACCTCCTGGATATTCACTGTGATTATTCTCTTATAAGCCCTTTATGTGGTGTCGCTCAGACGCCCGACTGCGGCATGCTTGTCATTTAAATCACTTATAAGCCCTTTATGTGGTGTCGCTCAGACGCCCGACTGTGGCATGCTTGTTATTTAATTCACTTATAAGCCTTTTATGCGGTGTCGCTCAGACGCCCGACTGTGGCAATGCTTTAAATTATTATCCTTTCGAGGCGTCGCTTCAGACACCCGATCGGTGCATTCTATCCCTACTCTATTATCGTTATGAATAACCTGTTTGTGTGCATCATGGGTTTTATTTACATTGTGATTACAAAATAATTCTGAACATGATTATCATCTGACATATTATACCTGTGTTCATAATGTTTGCGAGTACATTCAAAGTACTCACTGGCTTGTCCCTGGCTATTGTCTCGGCCAGATTTCTTGCACGGAGAGGAGCTTTGCGATAACAGCCCCGGAGCCTACGCAATGATGATAGCAGCCTCGCGAAGATAGGAGTTATCCTGGTCAGCTGTTCCTGTGGGAAATGGAGCCCCATCGACCACTAGCAACTTTGTGTTGTACTCATAGGCCAAGATGGTCTTGTACTTCATATTATGTATTTTTGCTTGGAGTTTCTGTATCAAGTTGGTGCCTTATCAGCTAACAGTAATCCCGGGGCTGATGAGCACAAAGGCTATTTTCTGGGAAATTAATACCCGGAAAACCGGTCGTGACAGCCATTTAGAAGGGCAGTGGTACCCAACCCACCATGGATCCGCTTTGGCTTCTTGCCATGATGTCTCTATCAATAGCGAGGAGTCTGTGACAACTTCGTCAATTTTAAGACAATGTCGGCTCAGTTTTCTCGGACGTGTTCATAGAGATAGAGTGTAAATGTGTTTATAAGGATGAGTGTACGTACATGTTTTGAAGCATCCAGACGAATGTATTGTGTTTCAAAAAAAGAAAAGAAAAAGCTTTTTGATCATGCGTTTTTTACCTCTGTCTGGAGATGCTCCAGTAGCGTGCTTCGACACGATGCCTTAGATACCACCAAAGAAGATACAGATACATGTTGCATACGTGTGTTGTGTGCTCATTCATATACAGAAGTGCATGCGCCCGACAGTTTGTGAAGATGACGTGTGCCTTCCATCGGTGCATGCATGCGTGATTGGCCTCGTCGGCATGACTCGACAAATGAAACCAGAGTGTGCATGCATGGATGTGGGGCCGGCACTGTTGCTACCACCTATGCAATGCAAGGACACCCCACACGCACTGTTGCTACCACCTATGCGTGCTCTGGACATCGATCATGCACATGCATGAACACCCCACACGCAATTATAACAATAATAGTAATACCCTAAAAACAACAATAATAATAATAATAATAATACAAAGTCAGGACTTGGCATCCTATGCAACCAGAGTGTGCTCCTGAACAAGGAGCTAGAGTGAAGATAAACCCTCTACTCTAGATGCAAAGTGTTCACGGATGGTTTTTTTTCTTCGAAAATATTCAGATCTATCTATTATAAAGATTCATCGGAAATAGAATGCATTCCAAACATACTAAAAATTACATCAAGATCTCTGAACCCACAAACAACCACCACCACCGCCAGAACGAGCCAGGTGACAACACACTAAATTTAAAGACGCCAAAATGGCAACAAAACATTCTCATTTTAGCCGCTGCTAATGTCACCTCTCTTCTCCCTTGCAAGCTGGAGCATCAGCTCTCCAGTTTGCAACAGAGGTTCAATGCAAAGGAAATCACAATTTTCACAGACAACCTCACGCATGCTTGCCTCCAAGGATCCAACCATTGGTCCTAGTAATGCTGGCATTTTTGTTTTTAGTTTGATGGTGGGGTTTTGTCCACTTCTTTTTGTTCTTCGCCCATAGCAAGGTTCACCCCACCTGCTTTTTATCTCATTTTGTTTTGGTCTGGTTGTGCGTGCCCACATATTTTCATTTGCTCGCCATTACCATTATTAAAACCTTCCTGCAAAATGCATATGGTACAATCCACAAACCACATGAACAATGAAACAAGGCTCCATAAACTTGTACTTGCGATGACGATGATAATTTACTTGGATTTTTTGTTTTTCTTCACCATATATATAGGTCGGTATAGTGGAACTTTAGCTTAAAATTTCAGATGTACAACTAAACATACACTGCTTAATTAGTATGAGCAATGGATAGCAACAAGGAAGAATTTTACACCAATATCTAGAACATGCATTACTAACTCCCTAGGATACATTGAATGATTGAAATGCATGCTCTGCTCAACTTACGTCCGCCACAACGGCAGGTCTGCTCATCCGTCGACAATTTCGTCGAAGCTCCTCTTGTTTTAGCCAACCGTCATCAAAATTGAACCGGAGCGTAAAGTTTCTTTTGTAAAACGAGTACGCACAATGGCATTGCTCACTTGTTTTGGTGTGATTGTGCCCACATCTTTTCCCTTTTGTTTTCATTTGCTCGTTAAGTCGCTAGTGCCATTATTTAAACTTTCATGGAAAATGCATATGGTACACTCCAACAACCATCAACAATGAAACTTGTACTCAACAACGATGATGACAATTTACTTGAAATGTCGTTTATAGCAGGGTATAGTGGATGGAGGACATCTTCTATGGTAAAAAGAGCAACATCTCCATAACACGCAAGACCATTACTAATACTTACTCCCTAGGATGGGATAGGATACAATGCATTGAATGGTTGAGATGCAGCTAGGCCGCGGATGGGATCGGATCACGTTTAGGTCATCAATGTGCGTCCGCCGCCGCCGCAACGGTGGGTGAGCTCGTCGACGAAGTCGTCGAAGCTCCTCTGCGACGACCCGCCGGGCGCCGCGGCGGCCTTGAGCTTGGCCGTCACCTTCTTGAGCGCCTGGCGGAGCTGCTGGCCCTCTTGGCCGGATATGACGCCCTGGATCCTGGCGCTCACCTCGTCGGGGAACACCTTGCCGCGGTCGCCGATGGGCACGCCGACGCGCCACTCGCGCACGACGAGCCGGCGGTTGGTGAACTGGTCGGTGAGCAGCGGGAAGCAGAGCATGGGCACGCCCGCCCACACGCTCTCCAGGACGGAGTTCCAGCCGCAGTGCGTGAGGAAGCCGGCCAGCGCGGCGTGGGCGAGCACCTCCACCTGGCAGCACCAGGGCACGACGAGGCCGCGCCCGGCGGAGGCCGCCGCGAAGCCCTCGGGCAGCGGGTCCGGGTCGTCGGAGCTGACGATGTCCGGCCGCATGGCCCAGAGGAACCTGGCGCCGCTGGCGAGGACCCCGGCGGCGATGTCGTGCAGCTCCTGCCGGGTGACGTGCGCGTAGCTGCCGAAGGAGACGTAGAGCACGGAGCCCGGCGGCTGCGCGTCCAGCCACTGGGAGCAGTCGGACTCGGCCCACATGGAGGTGGCGACGCCGCCGCCGGCGGCGCCGCCGCGGGGGAAGCCGATGGGGCCGACGGCGTAGAAGGGCTTCTCGGCGCGCAGCGCGGCGACGGTGGACGGCTCCAGCTCCTCGACGGTGTTGCAGAGCACGTAGTCGGCGCGGCGGGCCTCGTCGAAGGCCTTGAAGATGATGCGGTGCACGACGCTGGTGGCGTCCGTGTCCTGCAGGTAGGACATGAGCTCGTGCGGCTCGATCGCCGGCACGCCGGGGACGTAGGTGATGGTGTCCTTCCGCGGCGGGCCCTTGGCGGAGTTGAAGTGGCCGTGCTCGGCGAGCAGGTCCATGTGGTAGTAGAGGTTGAAGATGAGGGCCGGCTCGGTCCAGAAGGACACGTAGGGCACGCCAAACTTCTTGGCCAGAGTCGCCGGCCAGACGAAGAAGGTGTCGGCGACGAGGCAGGTGGAGGCCGGGTCGACGACGACGCGGCGGAGCAGGTCCTCTACGTGCGCGGCGAGCACGTGCAGCTCGCCCTCCTTGAACTGGTCGTGGTTGAGCGAGCGGTCGAAGCCGAGCGGGAAGCCGTCGCTGAGCAGCTCGTACCGCACGTCCAGCGGCTCCTTGTCGTGCTCCGAGGAGGCGCGCGCGCCGGCGAAGATGTCGTAGCGGTGGCGGTCGACGCCGAGGGCGCGCGCGGTCTGCTCGTGCACGGACTCGGTGTTGACGAAGGTGACGGCGAAGCCGCGCGCGGCGAGGCGCAGCGCGAGGTGCGCCGCGGGGATGACGTGGCCCTGGTACGGGTACGCGATCACCACGGCGTGCGGCTTGGTCGTCGTCCTCCGGCCGCCGGCGGTGCCGTTGCCGTTGGACGCCACCATCTCGTGCCCCATGCGTCTGCCTAGATTTTGGACTCGTGGTGCGCGCGATGGGTGGTACTGGTAGGTAGGGAGGAGAGCACGATGGCGTCACGTAAATATGCAGAAGAGAAGAGACGCTCGTCTCGTCTCGTCTCGTCTCCATGGCCGCGCTCCGACAGCAAGTGATGAGACAAAATGCAGGGCGGGGTCACACACCATGTGACATTGTGACCACTTTGTTGGCCTTATCCCATGAAACAAGATCTGCATGCTCTAGCCCCTCAATGCCATTCAAGTTCATCGAAGATTTAAATTTTGGAGGTTCAACATTTGCCGAAGCTTAAATTTATGAAAGTTCAAATCTTCCCTAAAGCTGTTTTCTGAAAGTTCCATTTTCAAAATCTATGGCGTTTCTCAAAAAGGAAAAATCACGAGAAGAACCCCTCGGATCATTTTACGGAGTTGAGCTGTTGAGGTGTGCTGCATTGTTTTAGAGAGAGGTGAAAGATAATCGAAGAGGAAGACAAGACTAGTTGTTGTGACGTGTTTTAAATTTTGAGAAAGTTAATTGGTAAATTACGGATTTTTGGTTACAGATCCGAACGATCTGGGAGCCATTCGATCACGATCGTCCGACTACGATCTGTAGGAGTAATCGCGTGGACAATTGGCGCTTTAACTGGATTGTGATTTTCCTGCGATGACTCTTTTAATGGCGATTGTAGGTGGGCGTCGACCAGATTCTTTCCTTCTCACGTTATTTAATTGGATCGATATTTTTGTGGGATTAGCGCTTTTAATGGCTATCAAGGTGTGATTTCTTTCCATCGCACGGTAAAGGTTTCATACGCAATGTGGGCCCAGTAGATCACAATTTTTTTTGAACGTAAAACTACTTTTTTCTCATATGATAAACATATCGTTTACAATATGGGGGAAGATAAAGTATGGGATAGTAGAATCCCAAAAGTCAGATAAGCTAGACCTAAAAGAATGTTTAGCTAAAAAGTCGATAACTTGATTGGCTTCTCTGCAGCAATAATAATAGATAACATTTGCGAAATGTGTAACAAGGACGATACATGCACCGTAGACCTGATAAATAGAATGGTAATTCATGCACCGTAGACCTGATAGCTTATTTACTAACACCATCGTAACTTTTGACTCGGGGATTGTTTTGATTGAAACATACCCAGATAACTTCCGTGTAAATAATATGGTACTTTACACATCACAAACATGATAGCTAACATACAAACACTACGGTAAGTTCGACCAGGGAGGAAAGGTTGTTGAAATATACCCTCAATAACTTTTGTGTAAATAATATGATAATTTATGCACCGCAGACTTAATAAATTACGCACAAACACCGCAGTAA
>LR880972.1:11877823-11889500 GCA_904067115.1 Aegilops sharonensis | reverse complement strand
AGAAGGAGCATCAATTGTTGATGGTTGGTGAAACCACTAGTTTCAAGAAGGGCAAGGGCAAGAAGGGACACTTCATGAAACGGCAAATCAGTTGCTGCTCCAGTGAAGAAACCCAAGGTTGAACCCAAACCCGAGACTAAGTGCTTCTGTAATAAGGGGAACAGCCACTGGAGCAGAATTACCCTAGATACTTGGTAGATAAGAAGGCTGGCAAGGTCGATAAAAGTATATTGGATATACGTTATGTTAATGTGTACTTTACTAGTACTCCTAGTAGCACCAGGGTATTAGATACCGGTTCGGTTGCTAAGTGTTAGTAACTCAAAACAAAAGCTACGGAATAAACGGAGACTAACTAAAGGTGAGCTGACGATACGTGTTGGAAGTGTTTCCAAGGTTGATATGATCAAGCATCGCATGCTCCCTCTACCATCGAGATTGGTGTTAAACCTAAATAATTGTTATTTGGTGTTTGCGTTGAGCATAGAAATGATTGGATTATGTCTGTCGCAATACGGTTATTCATTTAAGGAGAATAATGGTTACTCTGTTAATTTGAATAATACCTTCAATGGTCTAGCACCTAAAAGGAATGGTTTTTTGAATCTCGATCGTAGAGATACACATTTTCATGCCAAAAGATATAAGATAGTAATGATAGTACCACGTACTTGTGGCACTGCCATGTAAGTCATATTGGTATAAAACGCATGAAGAAGCTCCATGTTGATGGATCTTTGGACTCACTCGTTTTTGAAAAGTTTGAGACATGCAAACCATGTCTATTGGTGTATAGCATGAAGAAACTCCATGCAGATGGATCGTTTGGACTCACTTGATTTTGAATCACTTGAGATATGCAAATCATACCACATGGGCAAGATGACTGAAAAGCCTCGGTTTCAGTAAGATGGAACAAGGTAACAACCTGTTGGAAGTAACACATTTTGATGTGTGCAGTCCAATGAGTGCTGAGGCATGTTGGGGAACGTAGCAGAAATTCAAAATTTTCCTACGTGTCACCAAGATCTATCCATGGAGAGACTAGCAACGAGGGGAAGGAGAGTGCATCTACATACCCTTGTAGATCGCTAAGCAGAAGCGTTCAAGTGAACGGGGTTGATGGAGTCGTACTCGTCGTGATTCAAATCACCGATGATCCTAGTGCCTAACGAACGGCACCTCCGCGTTCAACACACGTACAGCCCGGTGACGTCTCCCATGCCTTGATCCAGCAAGGAGAGAGGGAGAGGTTGAGGAAGACTCCATCCAGCAGCAGCACAACGGCGTGGTGGTGGTGGAGGAGCGTGGCAATCCTGCAGGGCTTCGCCAAGCACCTGCGGGAGAGGAGGAGGTGTCACGGGAGGGAGTGAGGTGCCAGGGACTCAGGTGTGGCTTCCCCTCCCTCCCCTCCACTATATATAGGTGCAAGAGAGGGGGGGAGGGCGCAGCCTTGCCCCTTCCTCCAAGGAAGGGGTGCGGCCAAGAGGGGGGGAGGAGTCCATCCTCCCCAAGGCACCTCAGAGGTGCCTTCCCCCCTTTGGACTCTTCCCTCCCCAAGTCTCCTTGGCACATGGGCCTCTTGGGGCTGGTGCCCTTGGCCCATATGGGCCAAGGCGCACCCCCTACAGCCCATGTGGCCCCCCGGGGCAGGTGGACCCCCCGGTGGACCCCCGGACCCCTTTCGGCACTCCCGGTACAATACCGATAATGCGCGAAACTTTTCCGGCGACCAAAATAAGACTTCCTATATATAAATCTTTACCTCCGGACCATTCCGAAACTCCTCGTGACGTCCGGGATCTCATCCGGGACTCCGAACAACATTCGGTAACCACATACAAACTTCCTTTATAACCCTAGCGTCATCGAACCTTAAGTGTGTAGACCCTACGGGTTCGGGAACCATGTAGACATGACCGAGACGTTCTCCGGTCAATAACCAACAGCGGGATCTGGATACCCATGTTGGCTCCCACATGTTCCACGATGATCTCATCGGATGAACCACGATGTCAAGGACTCAATCGATCCCGTATACAATTCCCTTTGTCTAGCGGCATTGTACTTGCCCGAGATTCGGTCGTCGGTATCCCGATACCTTGTTCAATCTCGTTACAGGCAAGTCTCTTTACTCGTTCCGTAACACATCATCCCGTGATCAACCCCTTGGTCACATTGTGCACATTATGATGATGTCCTACCGAGTGGGCCCAGAGATACCTCTCCGTTTACACGGAGTGACAAATCCCAGTCTCGATTCGTGCCAACCCAACAGACACTTTCGGAGATACCTGTAATGCACCTTTATAGCCACCCAGTTACGTTGTGACGTTTGGTACACCCAAAGCATTCCTACGGTATCCGGGAGTTGCACAATCTCATGGTCTAAGGAAATGATACTTGACATTTAGAAAAACTTTAGCATACGAACTACACGATCTGTGCTAGGCTTGGGATTGGGTCTTGTCCATCACATCATTCTCCTAATGATGTGATCCCGTTATCAATGACATCCAATGTCCATGGTCAGGAAATCGTAACCATCTATTGATTAACGAGCTAGTCAACTAGAGGCTTACTAGGGACATGGTGTTGTCTATGTACCCACACATGTATCTGAGTTTCCTATCAATACAATTATAGCATGGATAATAAACGATTATCATGAACAAGGAAATATAATAATAACTAATTTATTATTGCGGGTACATGTGCATTGTATTGATAGATGGTTACGGTTTCCTGACCATGGACATTGGATGTCATTGATAACGGGATCACATCATTAGGAGAATGATGTGATGGACAAGACCCAATCCTAAGCCTAGCACAGATCGTGTAGTTCGTATGCTAAAGCTTTTCTAAATGTCAAGTATCATTTCCTTAGACCATGAGATTGTGCAACTCCCGGATACCGTAGGAATGCTTTGGGTGTACCAAACGTCACAACGTAACTGGGTGGCTATAAAGGTGCATTACAGGTATCTCCGAAAGTGTCCGTTGGGTTGGCACGAATCGAGACTAGGATTTGTCACTCCGTGTGACGGAGAGGTATCTCTGGGCCCACTCGGTAGGACATCATGATAATGTGCACAATGTGACCAAGGGGTTGATCACGGGATGATGTGTTACGGGACGAGTAAAGAGACTTGCCGGTAACGAGATTGAACAAGGTATCGGGATACCGACGATCGAATCTCGGGCAAGTACAATGCCGCTACACAAAGGGAATTGTATACGGGATCGATTGAGTCCTTGACATCGTGGTTCATCCGATGAGATCACCGTGGAACATGTGGGAGTCAACATGGGTATCCAGATCCCGCTGTTGGTTATTGACCGGAGAACGTCTCGGTCATGTCTGCATGGTTTCCGAACCCGTAGGGTCTACACACTTAAGGTTCGATGACGCTAGGGTTATAAAGGAAGTTTGTATGTGGTTACCGAATGTTGTTCGGAGTCCCGGATGAGATCCCGGACGTCACGAGGAGTTCCGGAATGGTCCGGAGGTAAATATTTATATATAGGAAGTCTTATTTTGATCGCCGGAAAAGTTGCGCGCATTATCGGTATTGTACCGGGAGTGCCGAAAGGGGTCCGGGGGTCCACCTGCCCCGGGGGGCCACATGGGCTGTAGGGGGTGCGCCTTGGCCCATATGGGCCAAGGGCACCAGCCCCAAGAGGCCCATGCGCCAAGGAGACTTGGGGAGGGAAGAGTCCAAAGGGGGGAAGGCACCTCCGAGGTGCCTTGGGATGGATGGACTCCTCCCCCCTCTTGGCCGCACCCCTTCCTTGGAGGAAGGGGCAAGGCAGCGCCCTCCCCCCCTCCCCCCCCCGACCCCCCCGCCCGGCCCCCCCCCCCCTCCCCCCCTTTTTTATAGGGGCAAGGGGGGGGGGGGGGGGGCCCCCGCCTTCCCCCTCCCTCCACGAAGGGGTGGGCCCCAGGGGGGGGGGGGGGCCCCCGCCTTCCCCCTCCCTCCACGAAGGGGTGGGCCCCAGGGGGGGGGGGGGGCCCCCGCCTTCCCCCTCCCTCCACGAAGGGGTGGGCCCCAGGGGGGGGGGGGGGCCCCCGCCTTCCCCCTCCCTCCACGAAGGGGTGGGCCCCAGGGGGGGGGGGGGGCCCCCGCCTTCCCCCTCCCTCCACGAAGGGGTGGGCCCCAGGGGGGGGGGGGGGCCCCCGCCTTCCCCCTCCCTCCACGAAGGGGTGGGCCCCAGGGGGGGGGGGGGGCCCCCGCCTTCCCCCTCCCTCCACGAAGGGGTGGGCCCCAGGGGGGGGGGGGGGCCCCCGCCTTCCCCCTCCCTCCACGAAGGGGTGGGCCCCAGGGGGGGGGGGGGGCCCCCGCCTTCCCCCTCCCTCCACGAAGGGGTGGGCCCCAGGGGGGGGGGGGGGCCCCCGCCTTCCCCCTCCCTCCACGAAGGGGTGGGCCCCAGGGGGGGGGGGGGGCCCCCGCCTTCCCCCTCCCTCCACGAAGGGGTGGGCCCCAGGGGGGGGGGGGGGCCCCCGCCTTCCCCCTCCCTCCACGAAGGGGTGGGCCCCAGGGGGGGGGGGGGGCCCCCGCCTTCCCCCTCCCTCCACGAAGGGGTGGGCCCCAGGGGGGGGGGGGGGCCCCCGCCTTCCCCCTCCCTCCACGAAGGGGTGGGCCCCAGGGGGGGGGGGGGGCCCCCGCCTTCCCCCTCCCTCCACGAAGGGGTGGGCCCCAGGGGGGGGGGGGGGCCCCCGCCTTCCCCCTCCCTCCACGAAGGGGTGGGCCCCAGGGGGGGGGGGGGGCCCCCGCCTTCCCCCTCCCTCCACGAAGGGGTGGGCCCCAGGGGGGGGGGGGGGCCCCCGCCTTCCCCCTCCCTCCACGAAGGGGTGGGCCCCAGGGGGGGGGGGGGGCCCCCGCCTTCCCCCTCCCTCCACGAAGGGGTGGGCCCCAGGGGGGGGGGGGGGCCCCCGCCTTCCCCCTCCCTCCACGAAGGGGTGGGCCCCAGGGGGGGGGGGGGGCCCCCGCGGGGCGGGGCCGCGTGGGGGGAGGGAGGGGGAGGGGGGGGGCGCGGGCGCGGGGCCCCCCCTCTCTTGCACCTATATAAAGGGCGGGGAGGGAGGGGAAGCCATACCTGAGTCCCTGGCACCTTCCTCCCTCCCGTGACACCTCCTCCTCTCCCGCAGGTGCTTGGCGAAGCCCTGCAGGATTGCCACGCTCCTCCACCACCACCACGCCGTTGTGCTGCTGCTGGATGGAGTCTTCCTCAACCTCTCCCTCTCTCCTTGCTGGATCAAGGCATGGGAGACGTCACCGGGCTGTACGTGTGTTGAACGCGGAGGTGCCGTCCGTTCGGCACTAGGATCATCGGTGATTTGAATCACGACGAGTACGACTCCATCAACCCCGTTCACTTGAACGCTTCCGCTTAGCGATCTACAAGGGTATGTAGATGCACTCTCCTTCCCCTCGTTGCTGGTTTCTCCATAGATAGATCTTGGTGACACGTAGGAAAATTTTGAATTTCTGCTACGTTCCCCAACATCAACTTCGAGGGCGCCTATGGTGACCTCGTCAATCTCAATATGTTGCCGGCTCAGTATCTCAGAGGTGCTCATAGGGGTAGGTTATGTGTGCGCACGCTCATATTGATGAGTGTATGCGCATGTATGTGAGCATCTGCTATTGCACTGTGTTCAAAAAAATATTCCTCTATTTTAGTTTACTGTACCATAAATTTTTTGTTCTTCTTTTTTGTCCTATGTGCATTTCTATTCTTCTCCTTGCTTTTCAATTGTGTCCCGCTTAATCGGGTCAATTTCCAATTAATCACACATGAAGATTGCTCAACCTCCTCATATCCGTGCGAAGATAGATATGAAGCCGGAGGCAGGTGGTGGGTGTTGGTGTCGAGCTTAGAGGATTCTTCGGTCTTGATTGTATTTTTACTTGTTAGCCGGTAGTCCTTTCTACACATGCTAGCATTCTATTCTCTTTCAGTTTCGTCATGTCGGTCTTTATGTGGTCTGTACTATGATCTTTATGATATGAATGAGACACCTATTACTATGAAAAAACACTTACATCTTATCATAATGTACACTTGAACGAGGTAATAACAGTGGCTGACAGCTGGGCTGGACGCGCAAATTAACTAAAGTTAAATAACATGGGCTGCTATTGCTTTTTTTCGGCAGGCTAATATTGTTGATCTCTTTTGAGCCATTGGTTCAATTTGCATTTATGTGGTGAGTTGATCCACCCACTTACATGCAGCTTCAAAACAAAAATATAGTTGGCATGAACAACATGATCGTGATGGACTATTTGTGAAACTCACATGTTTAAAGGCATATATATCTTAAGACCTCAAATATATTATTCGCTTTGATCCATATTTACTGTCGCTGATTGAGTGTTATGAGTTTGTACTAAATCAGTGACAATTAATATGGGTTGAAAGGAGTATTTTTATCACCCTAACCGTAGTGGCGTAGATAGAACATTGGGCCAAGTCTCGGGCCAAACAATGCAAAATGTTCGAAAAACACTGGAATGATTTTTTTAAAGTGTTGTTTATGTGATTCTTAAGAAACTAGCACCATTTGTTCCTTTATTTGCTCCCATGATTTAGCGAGTGGCATTCATGGCTTTCAACTTTCCCTCTTACTAGTATTTCAAATATGGTTGGAAAGTGGCATTTCTAGGCAAGTATGCTCTATTTGGACTTTGTCGCAGTGATATTTTTTGATAATGGAAGAGTTTCTAATTTCTTATAGGTTATGCACTAGGCTATGCATTAGATCTGTAGGTGGTCATTACTTCAGCCTGTGGAACCGTGGGTTAATTTGAACTTTGGGTGCACCAAATTGAGGCCCTGTTTGGTTCATAAGTCCTAGGACTTTTTCTAGTCCCAACTAAAAAGTCCCTAGTCCCTAAAAAGTCCCTCCCTGTTTGTTTCCAGGGAATAAAAAGTCCCTAGTCCCTTCCTAAAGGTTATTAAATGACCATGTTACCCCTAGGATACAGAAAAATAACAACCAAACAACACCATGGGACGGCGGGGCAATGGGTGCAGGGAGGGGCATTGTTGGAAAAGTCCCAAAAAGACTCTCCTTAAGAGTCTTCTTCATTTCGTCCCAAAAAGTAACTTTTAGTCCCTAGTAGTCCCTCATGTTTGGTTAAAAAGTCTCTAAAAGGGACTTTTTCTAGTGCCTACACCAAAAAGTCCCTGAAAACAAACGATGGTCGTATGGGCTTAGTTTAGCCGATTTGGGAGGCAGCGTAGTAATAGCATTTGTGATGCATACGTGCATCATATAATCTCTATTGTGATGCTTTTGGCAAGTGGATCTTTTTTTCTATCTCTTACGTGCATTCGAGTGCTTTATAATAAATTATGGTTGTGTGCATCAATTGATGCAAAGGCCGGCATTGTCCTCATTTTTAAAAGAAAAAGGAAAGTACAGTAGATTAAGATCGGACGTATCCAATGAACGGGACCATTAGTTGCTTGTCTCACGTACGACTAATTAAAATATAATATTAGGTTGCTGAACTATACACTCTCATAATTCCTTACGACGGTGGTGATCTAGCTCACGTATGTCATAGATCTGCCCTAGTCTTTTTTTATGTGGGTTGATGACCTAGTCTTGTTTAAGAAATGCAGCCCATTTCACAAGATCCAAATTAGCACGTAGTTACTTCTTAACAGGGGGTGATGAAATTAAAATAGGACCACGATTGGTTAATGCCAAGATTAGGACCATGCAAATTACATTGAATATACTCCCTTCGTCCGAAAATACTTTTCATCAAAATGGATAAAAATGGATGTATCTAGAACTAAAATACATCCAGATACATTTCCTTTTATTTATTTTGATGATAAATATTTTCGAACGGAGGAAATAGTAGTTAACATTTGACAAGTTGTGATCAGGTGTTCGATTACATTCACATTCAACAGCTTTGAGTATATTCTCGGTAATGGTTGTTAAGAAAATCTTTAGTTATGACGCCGCATCGCGCACAGTGCGTGTGGGCACAACCACGTCTGCATGTGGTGGCCCCGGGCGTGCCATACTTCTGCATGTGTCGCTGCCGGCAGTACTTCTGCTAATCCGTATAGTGGTCACTGGTCATGGAACGCATGCGCCTGGCGCGCTACAGTGCTCAGCCACAGTGCGTTCCATTACCATTGCTACTCGTACTACTACCTTATCCTGGTTTATTGATTTTTTGTATTTTGTGTGAAAATTAAATCAAAGATTTAACTAAGAAAATTTTAATGCATGTCATTAAAAAATTATATTATTGAATTCGTATTTAGACATAGTTGTCAATGATATTATTTTTTGTGACATACATTAATATTTTGTTATTTAAATCTATGATCAAAATTTGGCTCAAAATACGATGAGATCAATAAATCAGGATGAAGTAGTATTTACTAAGAGCAATTCTAGCAGACCCTGCATCCCGTCCCGACCCGCAAAATAACCGTCAAAATACGGGTCGGCGCGGGAAAACCTGCCCGACCAAACACCGCATACGCGTCTGACCCGTAAAAAATTTTGTTGGGCGCCGCAAAAGATCTCCCCCGACCTCTAGATTCACGGGGTGGGAGGACGACCCGAGCTCGGTCCCTATCCGCAGCGAGATTTGGCGGGAGGGACATTTCCGCGAGGCCGTTCCCGCTCTCCCCACCCTCCGCCACCATTGCCACGCCACCTCCCGCTCTGGTGCATCTTCCCCGGCAGTCCTTCACCGCCATGGATGAATCCCTGCTGTCGCCCGTCACCGTCGAGGTCGCGCACGCTCAATCCCCTCTGGCGGATCTCGTCGCCGGCTATGTTGGCCCCGCCGTCGCCCAAGGCACCACTACGCCTGCCCGCAAGCGGCGGGGCAGCGTGGTCGTGCAGGGTGGGAATCCGGCTGCCCCGGCCGAGAAGGCCCGCGCTCCGGGCGCCAATGCCGCTGCGCGATCCCGGCCGGCAGCGGAGAAGGTCGGCAAGGTCTCCGGCATAAAGCGGAAGAAGATTCCGACTACAAAGAAGCCCCCTCCTTCATCCACTCCCTCCGCAACGGAAAGAAGTTCCCCGGCGATGCCGCTCAACGGTGCTGCTCCCACCGCAAGCGAGGTGTTTGACGAAATGGCCGGAAGGTCGTCATTTTTGCAAGACCCTCTTTTGCGTTTGTCCTACAAAACTTAAGCTTTTATTTGCGCGTGAACTGTATTCTATTGTTTGAATTTGAACTTATTTGGCGGAACCGATGTCAATTTCGATAATTGGGCGTCTTCAGTTTGAGGGTCGACGCGGTGCCCGAGAAAACCCCGCGTAGCCGACCCGTAAAAAAGCATATTCGCCGAATATCCTTTTTTACGAGTCCATTTTGCGGGGTCTGAGTCTGACCTCGCCTGCGCCGGACTGCATATGCACTTTTTCCGCGAACTGCAAATAACTTATACAGGTTGGTATTTTGCGGGGTCTGCTAGAGATGCTCTAAGCAAGAGAACTAAGCTAGTTGTATTTTTAAACGGTGACCATATTTAATTTGTCTTTCTTCACCTGCTGCCTTGTGGACATTGTAGCGTAACCTCTCGATCAAAGATAGCTTTTTCAACGCAGCTGCGTTGGACATGCTAGCTTAGAAGAATTTCACATAGCGGAATAAACAACGAACCAGTGCATCCAAGGTTTATGTCTGCCCCTAAATGTCCGGATCGCCTGGTCATCACACTTGCATCGAACGGGATGGACCAAACGTCCGCCGACTAGTTCGAAGCACCAAAATTCGCTAAATCAGCCTCAAACCTGGAGGAGCTTTGGGGGAGTAAGGACAGTCCGGCTAGACCCAATGTCATTTATACCATAGGTCCTCACAACGCATGTGTTTTTTTCCCTTTATGTCAGCCTGGCCCACGTCTGGGCCATCCCGTTGTTCGGATTTTATGCTTATGTGATTCATCCAGAAATAAGAGACGGATGAATGCCGGACGCTCCTCAGCGATTTGAGCCTCCTGGCCGTCCGATCGTTTTCTTGATTGCGTTCTGGCCGTTGGATCTCGGGCTCGGTCGTCGTGGGCCGTCGGATATTTACCGGATCGTTGTGAGCCGTTAGATAAAATTCAGTGCGCCCCGGTCGTGCCACCGCGCGTAATTCCAGCGCCCCCACGAGGGCATTTTCGTCATTTCGCGTCCTGCGGTATAAAAAGGGCCGCTCCTGTGGAGAGGAAACCTAGCCGTCGCTCCTCCCGCACAGCCGCACTCGCGCCGTCCCCTTCCTCTTCCTCCCGCCTCACCTCTCTCTCCTTCCAAACCCTAGGCCCGAGCCCGCCGCCGCTGCTCTGCCCGAGCCCGCCGCCGCTGCTTCCTCCTTCCCCGCTGGCGCCCGGCCTCCTCCCCTCACGTTCTCCTCCTTCTACCCCCTCCCGCCCCGGCCCCGGCTCATGCGGTCACCCCCATCGATTTCCCCCGCTAGGGTTTCGATGGTGGGGGTGGGCCTCGCCTCCGGCGGCCGGCTGCTCGTTTCCCCGATCTCTCGATCCCCATTGATGCGTCCCTGCAGAAGAGAAGATGCGGAGGGAGGATAGGAGGAGGTAGGCGCCCTGGGGTGGGGTGGTCTCGCCCCCATTGATGCATCCCTGTAGAAGAGAAGATGCGGAGGGAGGATAGGAGGAGGTAGGCGCCCAGGGGTGGGGTGGTCTCGCCGGCGACGATAGGGCTGGCCGGCTGGAGTTGGATCGAGATCCCGGCTGGCACGCCTCGCCTCCACCTCCCTCTCCCACCTCTCTGCTCCCAGAACCCTAGCAGCTCCCGCCGTCGCCGCCGTCTACTTCGCCCAGCCTGCCGGACCGCCTCCGTCCACTTCCCCGGTGTCGTCGCGGTCGTCCTCGCCTGCACACGGCAAGAGGAGCGCCCCTGCCCTCTCCTCTCCCCCTCCCCTCATCACGAGCCAGGACAGGGAGGGCCACCGTGGCCGGGCAGGTCAGGTGGCGCGTCCAGATCACCGAGGAGCCGCCCGCAAGGTCGGCCATGGCGCAACCTGTTGGGGAACGTAGTAATTTCAAAAAATTTCTACGCACACGCAAGATCATGGTGATGCATAGCAACGAGAGGGGAGAGTGTTGTCCACGTACCCTCGTAGACCGTAAGCGGAAGCGTTATGACAACGCGGTTGATGTAGTCGTACGTCTTCACGATCCGACCGATCCAAGCACCGAACGTACGACACCTCTGAGTTCAGCACATGTTCAGCTCGATGACGATCCCCGGACTCCGATCCAGCAAAGTGTCGGGGATGAGTTCCGTCAGCACGACGGCGTGGTGATGATGATGATGCTCTACCGGCGCAGGGCTTCGCCTAAACTCCGCGACGATATGACCGAGGTGGAATATGGTGGAGGGGGGCACCGCACACGGCTAAGAGATCCAAGGGATCAATTGTTGTGTTCATGGGGTGACCCCTGCCCCCGTATATAAAGGAGTGGAGGAGGGGAGGGCCGGCCCTCTCTATGGCGCGCCCTAGGGGAGTCCTACTCCCACCGGGAGTAGGATTCCCCCTTTCCTAGTCCAACTAGGAACCCTTCCATGTAGTAGGAGTAGGAGAGAAGGAAAGGGAAGAGAGAAGGAGAAGGAAGGAAGGGTGCGCCCCCCCTCCCTAGTCCAATTCGGACTAGTCCAAGGGGAGGGGTGCGGCCACTC
>LR880972.1:11840517-11852087 GCA_904067115.1 Aegilops sharonensis | reverse complement strand
TGATTATAAGTGATTTTGGTGTTGTTTGTAGTTGGCACTTCTCATTTCAGAAATCAGTAGTGATCCTGGTATTCAACCATGCGAGTTTAGCGAGAACAACCAAATGAGGAACAAGCTCAAGACATGTTTAGCAGCTTCTACTAAGTAAGTCCCCCTAAACCTTCAAATCCAAATAAAACAAAATTTTAAGAGTATGTTCTCCACATATGAAATAGATAAATGCTGGCATGCTTGCTGCATCTCATCAGATTGCGGGTCCAGAAGTTAAAGGACGCGCTTGTGAATCATGGACAACCTCGGCCTGGTACGGGGGCTCGAGTTTGAGCTCTTGTTTGGCTTTAGGTGCAAACATGGACCTTCAATTCACCTAGAACAAGAATCAGATCCTTGTGCCAATTATTGTAGTGATTGGAGGCCCATTGCGTGTGACCATGATGTAGGCATTCACTCTTGGATCTAAGAATAATTTGTTGATCCTGTCCGGAAGATAGTGGTTCAATAGTGATTTTAACCACTTATTTATAGATTTTTTTCTTTTGTTGTGTTATGTATGGAGATGCAGATAGTGGTTTTAGTTTTGGTAGTTGTTGCAAGTGATCCTTGCTCAGCATGGTGACCTCAAGGATGCCTCTTGAAAATTAACATCCTTATTATGAGATTGAGGCAATGTAAACTTTAATTCTGAACCAACTTTGTGCTCTTGACGAAAATGTGTACTGAGTTTATTTGTTTTGGATTTGGTGGGTTGGATCAAGGCTCTTGTATTTTATAGGGCAATGCATTATATCATTAATGTTCTGCATATATGATTGCAACCTGTGTTTGATTTTTATCCGCTTGGCCAAGTCGTTGGGGCCGGTACCCTCGCGCCAAGGCGCGCTGTCGATCTAGTACATATGGATGACCGGCTCCACTACCACTGTCCAAGGACACACGTACAAATGTGTCCGTGGACGTCTCATCTGTCTGATTTGAGGTACTGGTCGTCAACCCGTGCACCTGCAGAGGCTAGTGAACTTGAGTCAAAAAACTTGGTTATTAATACACTATGGAAAAAGAACAAATGGCGTAATTGTGTTCGCAATTTCAATTTATAAGTGTTCTTTTGAGAATCACGGTCAGATTGTTTAGCCTTTGAATCAACGCACAACTATAATTCGGTGCAATGTATAAACTTGATGTATGTCCAATACAAAATGAGAAAATAATCCCTAATTCATGGTATTAATCCCAAAAAAATACCAAAAACAATCTAAGTCGTGAAAATTATTGGCAAAAATGATACTCCCTCCGATCCAAATTAATTGCCGCAGCTTTATTACAACTTAGGAAGTGCATGATTTAAAAATAGAAAGTTACAAATTGATTAATATTTTTGTTAAAGAGCACATTATTGGCAACTATAAATTTTGTCTTAGTTATGTTTATCAATTTTAAATAACAGGGATTCGGTTTTTGTGGGGCTGTAATTAAATAATATAGTTCCGCCACTTCAAAATAGTTTGATTCGCCACTGTTTATCCATGGGCATGAGGTATTATAAATATTTGGGAGTATACGTACTGTAGTCAATATAGAAATTATTATTTGTCAGTAAAGTATTAGAAGTGTCGATTCTTTACTGAACGAAGAAATAGTAACAAATGAAATTACATGGACTTCAGTCTTCGAGATGTGCAAATGAAGGTCACACATTTGTATACCTAAAATTGCACACTACCATTTACTCTCCTTTTATATCCTGCAACTTGATAGACTTAGAAATAACATTTGCTCAATCCCTAAGAAATAACAAATCTAAAGAAAATATTATCATGCAGTACAGGTTATGAATACAATGTGGTTTATGTATGTCATTTGAATGAATCAATACAAAATGGTTTTTATAGGTCGTTATCAAAGTTAGAAAATATATTTTGAATTATATAGGTCGTAACTAAAGTTAAAAATATCTAGTTTGGAAATGTCGTACTTCAAAATTTCATTTGACATATTTTGCATCGCCTTTTTCTTGAACTGTGTTCTGCCTTAAATCATGAATCTTATAGTTGGTACCTAATAAAGTGGGGAAATATAGTGAAGCTTTTTTGTGGGATAAATCGTGAAGCTAATACCCATAGAAATAGAAGCATTGAAGTAGGTGAAAGAAATATGCATAACTTCAGTTTTTATTTTTATTTATCTTTTTGGCTGCATTCACGAACATTGAAGGAACCTCACCACACTAAAGCAGGAAGTGGTTGCCGATCGAGGGAGACAAAAGGAAATAATCGTCAACATCATGCACTGTATTATATCCTAAAGAGAGTTAAAATTAACTCTTTTCTTGAGGCTATAACCCAAAACTCCTGGCTTTTTTATTGTTCATATTAAATCTTTTCTTGAGGGTGAAATACAAATCAACTCTATTTTTTGTGTGCTTATATCACTTGTATGCATGCATCCTGCACTATGACCAAATCCTATACACATACACATGAAGACTCCCTATGTATGGATCACTAATAAATATCCTTGCTAAGAATACATCAGACCAATCCAATCCATCCATGGAAACATGTTGGGTATGGCTTCCTTTTTTTATTCTTTTTTCTTTGGTGGCAAGCGGTAATGTGTCTGTTTTGGAAACTACACATGGACCAGAAAATCCAATTTGCTCCCGGGAGCACGTGCTCCTGTGCGCGGGAAATTATTTTTGAAATGTCCAAAGAATCCCAAGAATTTTTTTTACGTATTCATAGTCACATCCAAATGCTATCTGCAAAGTTTTAGGCGAAAAAGTTAAACTTTTTGGCTTGTGCAAAAATGAAAATAAAAATTGGACACCAAATGTTACCCGAAAATGTCAACCAAAATTTGTTTCTTGCACGCAAGTAATTTGCCAAGCGTGCTTGCGACACTAGCACAAACATTCACGAAAAAATTCAGAATTGTTTGAAAACATTTTGCCACTTTTTTGTGATACTGTTCATCCAGATTTATTTTAGTCCTAGATGTATGTTAAACAATTCTACATATACTAATATTGTTTCTCTAGGATTAACGTGGAGCCTTGTCTGGTGCTTCTAATTAGTAAAGGACTGTGCTAACGTCCCGTCGTCTGGACGTTAAGCAACAGATCCACACGATCCCTTCGATGGCTCCCGCTTCTCTCGTTCTCCTCCTGATCGAAGCAACAAGTGCGAACAATCACACATGCATGCGAGTTTACTAGCTAGCTAATCCTGAGGAAATCACATGCAGCTAGAAATGATTAATAATTCTATGCATGCATGCAAACTAAAAGACAAAACAGATGATTTTAGCAAAGATTCTCCATATTTTGAAACTTTAAAATGTTTTGTAGCTCAAACCATTGGTCCGATTGAAAAACCGTTTTCACATAAAAGATTCGTCGCGATGAGACCTCCAAAACTAGATCCCATGTTGGTATGTTTCGATGACTTTTTTTTTGAATGAAAAGTTATCAGACTTAGGCTAAATGAGTTATCACCTATGTGGTACGCCAGTTACCATTAGGTTTACATGAAAATTACCGGGGCATAAAAATGGCTCCTCCAACATTCTCTCCACATGCAAAAACAGTGGAGCACAGAAAACCTGATGTCATTGTAAATTCTTGCTATTTCAAAGATGTAAAATGTTTTATTGCTCAAACTGTCGTTTTTTATTGAAAAATCGTTTTCACATAAAAAATCCATCGCAATGAGAACTTCAAAACTAGATCTCTTGTTGACATGTTTTGATCACTTTTTTGGTGAAAAGTTACTGTAAAGTTATCAGTTATGTTATATGTATATTAACATGTTATTTTACAGAAGTGGCCGAAGATGTGTTTTAAACGACTTCTTTCCCCTGGGTCAAATTTACAGTGGTATTTATATCTAAGTTATCAGCTCCGGATGCATGCATTACCGTGCTATTTGCACATAAGTAATCGGGGTATGTTTCAATAATTTTTTCTTCGGGGCTAAAGTTACCGCGTTGTTTATACCTAAGGTAGCAGGTCTATGATGTGTGAGTTACCATGATATAGACAAAAAAAGTTAACGGAGGTATATTTCATCAACAACCCTCCCCCACTCCTCACCACCGTCGCCAAAGTTATCAGGATTGAGGCACATAAGTTACCAGCTTTGCGATGTGTGAGTTATCATGTTATTGACACAAAAAGTTACCAAGGGCATATTTCATCAACCACCCTCCGCCCACCCAGTCACCAAATTTACCAAAGACCGGGGTACATTAGTTATCACGTCTACGAGGTGTGAGTTACCGAGCTATTGATATAATAGTTATCGGGGGTATATTTCATCACCCCTCCCTCGCGAAAAGTACTAGGATCGGGGTGCATAAATTATCGGGTCTCCAATGTGTGAGTTACCATGCTATTCACACGAATGTTACCGGGGGATACTTGATCACCCCCCCCCCCTCCCACACACCAAAGTTATCAGGTATATGATGTGTGAGTTATCATGATATTGACAAAAAAAGTTACCGGAGGTATATTGCATCAACAACCCTTCCCCACCCCTCACCACCGTCGCCAACGTTACCAGGACTAGGGCAAAATAAGTTATCAGGTCTGCGATATGTGAGTTATCATGTTATTCACACAAAAAGTTACCAAACGTATATTTCATCAACCACCCTCCCCCCATCCAGTCACCAAATTTACCAAAAGACTGGGGTGCATTAGTTATCAGGTCTACGAGGTGTGAGTTACCGTGCTATTCACATAAAAGTTATCGGGGGTATACTTCATCACTCCTCCATCACAAAAAATACCAGGACCGGGGTGCATAAGTTATCAGGTCTCCGATGTGTGAGTTACCATGCTATTCACAGGAAAGTTACCGGGGGATACTTGATCACCCCCCCCCCCCCAATGCCAAATTTATTAGGACGGGGTACATAAATTATCAGGTCTGTGATGTGTGAGTTATCAGGGTATTTGTGTGTAAGTTATCAGGTCCGTGGTGCATTAATGACCATGTTATTCACACAACATTATTGGGGGATGTTTCGACAAAAAATCAGGCCAAAAGAATCAATTTAGTGGGGAAACATTGACCTGGCCACTAATTTTTAATGTTCAAACTCGTATTAACCAAGAACAAGTATCATGTAAACTTGTTTAAAAAACAGCAAGTCTGAAGCGGGGCTAGTGGTTTGTGTCGTAGGAATTACTACTTGAGGTACATGGTTCGATTCTTATCCAGCACAGGAAGCCATCAAATTTTTTTTGAAACGTGGGCAAGGATGCGATCGGTAAATGTTCCTTTTAATTTAGGAACATGGGCCGATGGGATGTGATCATGTGAGGAAAAAAAGTAGAGGGAACGGGCCTGCGTCGGGGCAAAAAAGTAAAAGAGAACGGGCCAGCGTCGTGAGAGACGTGGGTTGTGCGGGCGAACCGGACGGGGTCCTCGGGGTCGTGCGATCCACAACGAGCAACAATGAGGTTGTAGGGATCTGTTGCTAACTTTCAGTCGAGCTTTAGGAATTGACGCAGGTATTACACCACACAACTATTTATCACAACAAGCAGCTTAGTCCATGTGATTCATATCCCTCGTCATAATTCTTGAGTCTGGAATTTCACTCCAGCTCCCAGCAAAAAATTTGGGAACTAGCACAACTTTCATTTTTGATGCTACGAGGTTTAAGAGGTTAAGTTCTTATGTTTTCCAACGTGGACCACTAACATGTTATAGTTCGTTGGTCAAAGGGACCGTGCGGAGGCTGTGCGTCCTGGGTTCGATCCCCATCAGGAGCTTTATTTTTCTTCCTTGGCGTGGATCGTTCGATGTGGATCATGCGTTTGGCGAAGCATGCATGCCTGACGCAAACCACCAGTTGACTGGTCGTTAGATTTCGCGATTAGTAAATACTAGCCGCCAACCCGCCCATTCGCATATGCTACTTTGGTAAGCTAGTATTTCAACTTGAGCTATACTATAAAATATGTGATTCATTGTTTGAGGTTATATTTCATTTACTGGGTCGAAGGTAATCAAGAACTCCAAAAATGATAGCAAATTTTTCCATCTTGTCTAATGACCACATATATTGGTTTAATATTCAGATCTTAACATAATTAAACTGTTTAAATCAGGTAAAAGAATATTAAATGAAATATATACACATATTTTCTGTCTAGATTAGAAATGAAATTATTTCATTGCTTCTCATCGTGGTATACAATATCTTTACAACACTGAAAATGTTTTTTTTCTTATTGTTTGGTCACATGATACCTATTCTGACCTGTCTCTAGAGTGATTAAGCAATTTACTTTAGATAGATGATAAGAGAGCATCACAGAATCAAGAACCAAAAAAAAAATGAACTTCTGTATTTACTAAAAAAAAGAGGCATCAATACATGCATAAGTGACCATTTTCTTATTAGCTTCTTTTCTTATTCCTTCATTTCCATAATAAAAAAATTCCTCGCCTCCAACCCGATATAGTGCAAACTCTAAAAAAAATATCACGCTTCAAGTGAGAATCATGTGGTCGAGCTTCTGTGCCTTAGTGGCGGCATATTTGCGCATCTCCTTCAGTTTCAGCATATCATACTATTATATAGCTCAAATATGTTGGCTTTGGCTATATTTGTTATTTACTAACTCTGAAATGTAAATTGTATTTTAAACATTCATGCCAACATGGAAGTCTATTGCAAAACATGAGTTGTTGTAGACAATAAATGGTATCCAACAATGATGATACTCTGGGTAAATAATTAACGTTACCAGGACTCGTGGAGATAATGATAAAGGGATAAAATTGAGAACAATAAATGCTTTTTATAAAAAATATAGTTAAAGGATTTTTTAAATCATCATTTTAAAAAGTTACTTAGAACTGTTATTTTCGTATTCCAAACAATTTTTCAAATTTCTGAACAGGTTTCAAAACGAATAATAAAATTGATAAGGGAGAAAAATGAATTAATGAAAAAAGAGAAGAAAACGAAAAAATAGAAAAGAAAAAATATACTTAGGCCTTGGCCCAACTTGGCATGACATGGCTCCCATTGGGTGCAACTGGGCCGCTCCAAGTGCTCGCTGATTTGAAAAAAGTTCATTAGTTTTTAAAAAATGTTCACGGATTTGAAATCGCAGAGTTTCCAAACCAAATTCATTAAAAATAGTTGGAAAAGTAGCATTCCAATTTTGGGAACCTTAGCTTCACAGTAGATTTTTTCGGTTTTGGGAACCTTCTAGGATATTGGCGAGCCGCGTTTTTTTCTTGTTCTTTTTGTTTTCTATTTTTATCTTCTCTCTTATTTCCCCTTTCTCCTACTTTTTTGCCTTTTTGGTCTTCTTTGACTTTGTTCATTATTATGTTCATTGTTTCTATTTTCATAAATTTAATAAAATTCAGAATTTACAAATTTTGTTCAGAATTTTGAAATATTTAATTTTCAAAAAAAGTTCAGAATTTCAAAAAACTGTATTTATTAATCAATGTTCTAAAAACACATCAATTTTTTTAGAATTTCTTAATTTTGTTCACGTTTCAAGTTTTGTTCATTTCTATTAATCAATGTTTGAATTTCAGAAAAATTGTGGCGGCGTCAATTTTTTTCAGAGCTCCAAGAAGTGTTCCCATTTTAAAAATTGTTGTGAGATCCAAAAATGTTCACATTTTGAGCAATGTTTAAAGGAATGAACATTCATTTGAAAATTTTGTACTAAAGGTTCACGAATTTAATCAAATGGAAAACATAAAGTTCACGAATTGGGACCGTTTCAATTTCATCGGTTTGAATTTTGTTAACGATGCTGGATTTTTTTATCAATTTGAATAAAATTTTATGAATTTGAAAAAACATATGAATTTAAGAAAATGTTCATAAATTTAAGAGATGTCCGTGTATTATTTTAAAAATAATGATTTGATTTTTTAGTGAATTAAAGCAAATGGAAAAGAAATGAAAAAAAAACAAATAAAACCGAAGAAACCAGACATAGAAGACGGACAAGAAGAACAAAAAATAAATTAACTAGGCACAACAAAGTTGCTTTTCCAGTTGGTTAGATGGTGTGGAAGTATATTGTAACGCCCCGGATCCGTTGCGCCAGGTGTCCGCCAGTTTTTCGCCGTCGTTGCCATGTCATTTGCTTGCGTGTTGCATTTTTTCATGTCGTCATGTGCATCTCATTTTGCATACGTGTTGGTCTCATGCATCCGAGCATTTTCCTTGTTGTCCGTTTTCCAATCCGGCACTCCTATGTCCTCCGGCGTCCCCCTTTTGTCTCTTGTTGTGTGCGGGTGTTAAAATTTCTCAGAATGGACCGAGGTTTGCCAAGCGGCCTTGGTACACCACCGGTAGACCGCCTGTCAAGTTTCGTGCCATTTGGAGTCCGTTTGATACTCCAACGGTTAACCGGGTAACCGTAAAAGCCCCTTCTCTTTGCAGCCCAGCACCCCTCCAAATCAGCCCACTAGCCCATCCTAACCCCCTCCATGCTCTCGGTCGTTCGATCACGATCGTGTGGGCGAAAACCGCTCCTCATTTGGACTCTCCTAACTTCCTCTACCTATAAATAGATGCCCTTCCCCGAAATTCGCAGATGAAACCCTAGCCTTCTTCCACCTCGCTCCGGCCAATCCAGTGCTGCCACGTCATCACCGCCGCCTCCCCAACCGGCGGCACGCCGCCACCTCAGCCCGCCGGCTCCCCTCCGCCGCACGGCCCTCCCGGCCCGTGCGAGGCCCGCCCTGGGCCCCGATCTGGGCCGAGGCCCGAGCGCCGCGGCCCCGCGCCTGGCGCTCTCGCCCGCGCGGCCGCCTCCCGGGCGCCTCGCCGCCGCCGCCGGGCTTCGCCCCGCGCCCCGCCGGCGTCCCGCCCCGCGTCGGCCTCCGCCCTCCGGCAACCTCCTCCTCCGCCGCCCGGGCTCCCCGCCGGCCCGAGTTCCGCCGTCGCCTCCGCGCCGGACCACCGCCTCAGCGCCGCCGCCCGCTCGACCGCCCTCCGCCGCCGTCCGACCTCGCCTCCGCCGCCGTGGGCGCCGGATCCGGCGAGGAGCGCCTCAGATCCGGTCCCCTTCGTCCTTCCCGGCCATCTTCTTCCTCTCCGGCAGCTACTCCGGCGAGAACACCGGCCGTCCTCGATTCCCGTGCGAAC
Source organism: Aegilops sharonensis (assembly GCA_904067115.1). Lineage (NCBI taxonomy): Eukaryota > Viridiplantae > Streptophyta > Magnoliopsida > Poales > Poaceae > Aegilops > Aegilops sharonensis. The sequence continues at coordinate 11,842,943 of LR880972.1, read as the reverse complement.
CCTAAGGTTGACCCCGAATATTTCACCAAGTCCCCGTAGTTTTCAGCATTCTGTTGCCATGTTCATCGCATCATAACTCCATGCATACTGCTCCGTTTTGCGTGCATGATATATCAAAATGTTCATAAGGAGATGATTTTCATTTTGCTCTATTGTGCCATGTTTGGTTGAGCTCATCTTGATGCTCCAATCATCGTTGCAAGAGTGCTATATGATGTTATCTGCTGCCTGTTATCAGAACTTGGTGATTTGTCATTTTTGTTGCATTTGATGTGTGCATCCTATGAGCATGAGCTCTACATGTGTTTTGAACTATGCCATGCCATATTTACAGGGGTGCTTGTCTTGTACTATTTTGATCTATGTGGTGACTAGCACAAGCATGCAAAGTAGCCTCCGTGATGTTGCTGATTTCGGTGACTTAGTGATTTCTGCCAAGTCTGAGTCTGTTATATTTTGTTCCCATGTAAACTTGCTGCTACCATGAGTTCTATGCATAATCTGGAGATGTTCAATAAGGATGTTGTGTTATATATGTCATGCTCTATCCATCCATGCCATTTGTTGCATTCATAGCCTGCTGTAGCTTGTTGAAATCTTGCTCCAAATTTGCTAAATAATGTTGTTGTCAGCCTGTTAACATTATGTTCAGTTTTGCCATGTGTTTTGCTAGTGATCCATGCTCCCTATGACTATGTTATTGCCATGCTTATCTTCATATTTATGCCATCTTTCTCTTGGTTACCTTTCCATGCCATGTATTTCTCCGTGGTGAGTGATTCAAGCTCATCAACATGCCTACTTATTGTCTTTCCTGCCATGCTCTGTTTGTCTTCTAAGTCTGAAACTGTTAACGAAACTTGCCATGTTTACATGGGGGCCATCATATATTGTCATCCTTTTTGGCTCATGGTCACTAAGGGACTTTTGTTCTATGCAATCGGTAGATTTATGCCATGCCTTTGTTTGCCATGATAAGTTCCCGTAGCATGTTATTTGATAGCTCTAAAAATTGCAACCTAATGTTATTTCTGCCATGTCCAGTAATTCTGCTAAGTCTGTGAACCTGTTATTATTTGCAATCTTGCCATGTCCTTTTGAGCATGTTCTAGTGGCTTATGGAGTTAGCTCAGTGTTCATGTTTTGTCATGCTTTACCTGTAATTCATGCCCATGCCTTTTGTTATTATGTTGAGGTGCCGTAGCATTTTGTTTTGGTGCTCGCGATATGCCTAGTTGCTGTTTTGGACAGCTTGTCCTTTAAACTTGTATAGAGTGTATGTGTTGCACCGTTGCTCCGTTTTGAGTGTGCTATATATGAAACTTGCTTAGTTTTGTATGTAGTTTCATATTACCTTGTTGGATCCATGTTTTGATGTGTGTGTTTGATGTTTGAATGCATTTTGCATCAATGCCATGCTTATCTTGTTTTGCTCATATCTTCAAGGCCGTAGCTCCGAATCAAATGAACTTTATATGTAACTTGACTAGAATTTCGTGTAGATCATGTTGGTGCATCTTAACTTGCTGTTTAACAACTTGAACATATGGTTTATTCAGATCTGGACCAATTTCGAAATTTGCATATGAGGACTTACCGGATTTGTTGTATGTTTGCTTCCGGCCTCATTTAAACTTGCTTTGTTGTGTTGCTCTTGTATGCATCATCTTTTGCCATGAGTAGCTTCATGTAGCGTTGTCTTGCATCATACTTGGTTGAGCATCATTCCTTGTTCATGTGTGGTGTGTTTACCGTGTTGTGTGCTTCTTCTCGATAGTTCCCGTTTCGTTGCGATCGTGAGGATTCATTCGTCTACGCTTGGTTCGTCTTCGTGGTCACATCTTCTTCATGGACTCGCTCTTCTTCCTTGCGGGATTTCAGGCAAGATGACCGTCACCTTGGATCTCATTACTATAATTGCTATGCTAGTTGCTTCGTTCTATCGCTATGCCGCGTTACCTATTCACTTGCTTATCAAGCCTCCCAAATTGCCATGAACCCCTAACCTTTGTCACCCTTCCTAGCAAACCGTTGTTTGGCTATGTTACCACTTTTGCTCAGCCCCTCTTATAGCGTTGCTAGTTGCAGGTGAAGATGAAGATTGCTCCATGTTGGATTATGTTTATGTTGGGATATCACAATATCTCTTATTTAATTAATGCATCTATATACTTGGTAAAGGGTGGAAGGCTCGGCCTTATGCCTGGTGTTTTGTTCCACTCTTGCCGCCCTAGTTTCCGTCATATCGGTATTATGTTCCCGGATTTTGCGTCCCTAACGCGGTTGGGTGATTTATGGGACCCCCTCGACAGTTCGCTTTGAATAAAACTCCTCCAGCAAGGCCCAACCTTGGTTTTACATTTTGCATCACCTAGCCTTTTCCCTTGGGAGTCGCGCATCCCGAGGGTCATCTTTATTTACCCCCC
>LR880972.1:11814570-11835128 GCA_904067115.1 Aegilops sharonensis | reverse complement strand
GGAGCATTGCTCTCAGTAATGACACAGACTCTTTGGTCCGGCAACTAGAGAACAAAGGGGTCTACTCTTCCAGCTCCCTATACCATGTGATTAACTTTAGAGCATCTCCAGCCGCGCCCCAACAGGCCCCCCAGGCCACTTTTTCGGCGCCGGCACCGAAAAAACGCCCCAGTCGCGCCCCAGGACGCCGAAATCCGCCGATTCGGCCCGTTTTTGGGTGCGGCGCTCGCAGGCCGAACCCGGTGCACTGGGGGGCGCTCGGGGGCTCCGGCGCAAGGGAAAAGCACGTCTGGCCTACACCATCAGGCGAAAAGTCAAGCATGTCTTCCAGATTCGCCTCCCACCCCCCGCGCGCTCGGCCGCCAACCGGCTGATCCCGGCGCCGCCCACTGCCCACCACCGCTAGATTGCCCATTCCCCGCCGCAAAAAGAGCAGAGGTTGTGCCGAGGAAGCCTCTCCACCACCAGCTCGGTGATTTTCCGGCATTCCGGCCGCGGAGGGGGCAGTGTATCGGCCGATGCGCGCCCACCGCGCCTGCAAGGTGTTCGGCGATTTGCCTACCTCGGCAATGGACTCGGGCGACGAGGAGGCGCTCGACGCGCTGCTGGAAGAGGAAGCCGAGGCCGACGTCCAGGAAGAGGAACATCTCATGGTCCTTGCCGCCCTCGCCGGCCTGCTGGCGAGCAATGAAAAGCCACGGCGAGGTGGCTCGGCGCCGGGGCGGATCAAAGCATCATCTCGAAGGCTACTGCATGCTCTACTCCGACTACTTCGCCGACACTCCACTGCACAGCGGCAAAGTATTTCGGCGCCGTTATCGGATGAGCCGAAAGCTTTTCCTCAGGATTGTGAATTCCATCCGGGAGTTTGACAGCTACTTCAATTCCAAGATGGATTGCACCGGCAAACTTGGATTCACCTCAATCCAGAAGTGCACGACAGCGATGAGGATGCTTGCATACGGAGCTCCTGGTGATTCACTCAACGACTATGGGCGCATGGCCGAGTCCACCACCATTGAGTGTTTCTACAAGTTCTGTCGGGCAGTGGTGGCAGTGTTGGACCGCAATACTTGCGAACACCCAATGCGGAAGACACTGCTCGGATCCTAGCACAGAATGCAGCAAGAGGATTTCCTCTGGGATGCTTGGAAGCATCGACTACATGCATTGGAAATGGAAGAACTGCCCATTTGCTTGGCAGGGGATGTACAAAGGCGCCAAAGGCGGTTGCAGTGTGGTACTTGAGGTGGTGGCCACACATGACCTCTGGATTTGGCACTCCTTCTTTGGTATGCCAGGAACTCACAATGACATCAACGTGCTGCAGTGCTCCCCTGTCTTTGCCAAGCTTGTTGAAGGTCATTCTCCTCCGGTGAACTTCGAGGTCAATGGGCAGCACTACAACAAGGGGTACTACCTAGCTGATGGCATCTATAAGAGATGGTCTACATTTGTGAAGACTATCTCAAACGTTGTTCCAGGAGGCAAGAAGTCCCACTTTGCCAAGGTGCAGGAGGCTTGCAGGAAGGATGTCGAGCGGGCATTTCGTGTGCTCCAATCTCGATTTACTGTTGTCTGGTACCCTGCTCAAACCTGGTCGAAAGATCAAATGTGGGAGATCATGACTTGCTGTGTCTTGCACAACATGATCATCGAGAGCGAGCAGGATGAGCCAGTGTTTGACACTGAACCATACTACAGGCAGGGTCCTCTAGCCGAAATTGATCATCAGCTACCGGCAACCTGGACTGCCTACCTCAGTATGTGCCAGGAGATCCGAGACCCACAGGTGCATCATCAACTGCAGCAAGATCTGGTGGAGCACCTATGGAGGATCAAGGACGACGCCTAGCTCGACGTGTGATGAAATATGAGTTTTCATTTGTTGAACTATTTGTTGTTGCACTATTTTGTTGAACTATTTTGATTTTCTGTGATGAACTATGTGATAAAAAAATTATTTATGTTGAGAATTTAACGCCGAATCACGCTGAATATGGACCGTTTCTCGCCGAGATCGGGACATATTTCACCGAAAGTGGGCCGAAAAACGGCCAGGAATGGGCCGATATCGGCGCCTAGGGGCGACGGCTGGATGCCAACCACCCCCAGCACCGATTCTACCACCGGCTCGCCCCCAGGCGGCGAATTTTATGCCTCCTGAGGGAGCCAACGGCTGAAGATGCTCTAAGACACTGGGGTTCTGCAAATGGGATCGGCCATTGCCGGCGTTAACCGCCGTTTCCCCACGACATCGCCCATAACCCCCTGTCTACTACACAGATCGCAGAACAGGGCGAGCACGTTGACCACATGCAAATTAGCCCTTGTCTGTAACATCTGACCAGCAGGCCCGTCTTACACTTTTTTACAGATAAATTTTACAGCAAAGAAATAAGCAGAGAGTACGATTAGTTTAACCAACACTTCCTTCTTTCTCTGTCCTTCCTCGATCCAAGAAAATCCCCAAAGTGTACCAAATTACCACGAATGTCCTCAGTTAACAGTTAACAATGTTCCCCTGTAAACTAGATTGCTAGTTTATTAGGCTTTTCTGTTTCTTTCTCAGTCGGTGCTTCGTGCAATAGTCGATGTGCGATTTCCCAGGTGGCGTTTTGTTTCTCCCTATACCTTTCCAAAAGAGGACTTCTATACACACATTAATTATGTATGGCACGCCAGCTTGTGACAGCATGTAGATACCCCCTAGCGTTCTGAGAATAGCCATTTGCTTTCTTCACAGCAGAAACTAATACAGAAATCACTAACAACACTCCTTTACAAACTATTCTCTCTGTCGTCCCCTTTTTGGGGGTGACTAGATGAAGGCATTGCGTATGTACTTCCAGCGCTGATGTGCATGCATGTTCTCCTTGTAATACCTCGGCACAATGAATCTACAAAATTCCAAGATTTGCGCACATTAATTGAAGCCAACGGACTTGTGTGTTGATACAAGCAATCATGTTCGGTTACGATGCGTCGATAGATGCAATCCTGTTCAGCTATGATGCGCCGATACCTGGGGCGTATTGAGACCATGCGTAAAATATGGCAACTGCTGCGACTAAGAGGAACAGCCAATGCTTGAAGTGAGAAAGGTCTTCAACGCAGACAGCTTGTTTGCCCACTGCATCCAGAGAAAGGAGCGGTTAAATCATGCATGAATCCATACGCGCGCGCGCACACGCCTTATGTTTCTTAGGTATACATGGGACAATGCACGAGCTTCATTAAAAAAAAGTTGAACGATGTTATTTTTACATAGACACCCAAAACCCTACGATAAGACTTTCTCCTGCAGTTCCTGAGAATGAAGCTCTACCTAACCCCTACTATCATTGAGGATATGTTCCCTAACTGGCTTTTAGGCATAGCAAAAGCAATCGTGAGGCCAACTTCCATATGTTAAGGTATTGTAAGACAATAAAAATGTTTCTAACTCGATGCAGGTAATTTACATGGCCTCCTCCTTGTTGCATTCATGGCGGCTGCTACAGGGATTTTGTGGAGACAACGTGCTGCGGGCTGAAAAAAGTAGCTCACGAAGAATACTATATTTCTCAAAGAACTATGTTTCCAAACAAAATACTAAATGTTTTTCCTACAAAATTTATATTATTTGAATAGTATAAATTTGCTTTAAAATTCCTTTGGTGCAAGTGCACATGTTGATAATTTGAGGTCATGAATTAAAGTAGGATGATGAAAGACGTAAGGCCAATCATAGTGGAAAAAAGATGGTCCGCGGGAGCAGAGAATATGTACCTGACATATCGGTTTACTTTTAGCAATACCAATGTTACTTAGTTCATTGACAATCTGGGCTATAGTAGGCCTTCTGGTTCGGTCGTCCTCCACACATTTTAATGCTATTTCGATGCATGTCCTCACTTCTTTAGATACATGGGACGACATTGTTGCTTGCAGCCTCATTCGCCAGTTTTCACATACCTGAAGAATTGAAACATAATGCCAAAAAAGGCATGCACGAATAGGGGTAAGCCACCATAAAATATTTGGGATCTTTTTCCGTGACATCGGATCTTTTTCCTTACATGCTTAATAAATTCTTTCGGAGGTGTGTCTGCACAGTTGAAGTAGCCATCCTTTCCTGCCATTATTTGTATGATTATGACCCCGAGACTGAAAACGTCAAACTTCGGACTGATTTGTTGTTTATTGATGTATTCTGGTGGCATATATCCACTGCACTTCATCAAATACAGTTATTTTTCTATAAGTTTGAGAAAGAAGTTGATTAATTACTTCTGAGCAATTAACTTACCGTGTTCCTTTCATATCTTGGGATTCTGTGATATAGGTTTGCATCGAATCAAATAATCTTGACAAACCAAAATCACCAAGTTTTGCTACCATATCCTTATCCAACAAAATATTGGCAGGTTTTAAGTCCAGATGGTAAATGGGAGCATCAGCATTATGAAGGTAATGTAAACCCTCACAAATTTCTTTTATTATTTTGTAGCATTTGTCCCAATCAAGTGTGCAAGGTTCAGCTGCAGAAGTAAATAAAAAACATGTTACTATTAAATAGAAGGTATATTAGTACTATCAAGTTTGTTTTCTATAAAACATAGTCTGCCGTACCGCCTGATTTTTACTCCTAGATGCTACCCAAAAAATGGTTCTGTTATCTACCTCAACCCTAACCTCTTATTGTATTTCTTGTTGGTTGCTAGCTCAACAGCCAGCCCATGAATGAATCATATGTATGGATCCAAGGATGAGCAAATAGACCATATTTATCCCCTTATGTAGTTAATTATGTTGTAGAAAATTCAAATATAGTTTAGTAGAAGTAGAGAAGAATCATACCAGAAAGTTGATCGGCAAGGCTCCCACCCTGCATGTATTCCAAACAAATCGCTCTTTCTACCACACTAGCAGAAACATGTTCTCCTTTGTACTCGGCAACTATCTGTGATGTATGGTGGCAGTAGCCAACTAACTGTACGATATTTTTGTGTTTGATCCTCATTAGAATATTAATCTCATTCTTAAACTGCTCATCATCAATCCACAACACTGGATGAAGTTTCTTAACAGCAATCTCTTCTCCATTCTCCAACACCCCCTGTTAAAATCTCAGATTTTATGTCACATCATTCTTGTTGTTAACGGACAGCCTCATTAGAAAGTTAGAAGAGTAATAACTATACCTTGTAAATAACTCCATATCCGCCACGGCCTACTATGTTCTGCTCAGAAAAACCATTTGTAATGCGTTCTAAGAACTCGAATGACCACTCAACAATATCAATCTTATTCAGTTCTTGTATGATCTCATTTATAGTAGGCCTCTTCATCAGATTGAACTCCACGCATTTTAGAGCTATTCCGATGCATGTCCTAACTTCGCGTGAAGTACGCTTCGATATTGTGGCATGCAGCCTATTTTCCCATAATTCATATACCTGCACAATTGAAACACAATTCCTTGGCATGCATGCTTAGATGTATGTCACAACCTAATATTAGTGGAAAAAAAAAGATTCCACAATATAAGAGTTTTGTCTTACAAGCTCAATAAATTCTTCAGGAGGAATATCTGCACATTTGATGTAGCTCTGCTTTCCTGCCATTATTTGCAAGATTATAACGCCCAGACTGAATACATCAAACTTTGGTGTAATTTGTCGTTTACTGATGTATTCTGGTGGCATGTATACACTGCATAGTACAAAAAGGAATTTATTTTCACATAAAGTTCATAAAAGAATCTGATTACTTCTCATGGTTGTTACCATACCTTGTTCCCATGACTTCTGATGTGTTGAAGGTTTGTGTCGAATGTCTAGAGAAACCAAAACCCCCAATTTTGGGCATCATGTCCTTATCCAGGAAAATTTTTGTAGGTTTTAATTCTAGATGGTAAATAGGATACTCGCATCCTTCATGAAGGTAATGTAATCCCTCACATAATCCCTTAATTATGTTGTAACATATGTGCCAATCAAGCGCACATGATTCATCTATAGAAGTAAGCAAGAAAGTGTATTACTAAGATGTAAAGTTTAGGCACCATTGTTCTTACGTGTAAAATGATAGTGTAAGTAGAGCATAATCATACTAGTAAGATACGTGTCAAGGCTTCCTTCCGGCAAGTATTCGGAGCATAAAGATCTTTCTTCCACTCTAGCAGAAACTTGGTTTCCATTGTGCTCAACAAGCACTTGTGAAATATGATGGCAGTAACCAACTAACTGTACGGTATTTTTATGTTGGACCCTCATAAGATTATTGAACTCATTTTTGAATTGCTCGTTATCAAGCCCCCGCATAAGATGAAGCTTCTTCACAGCAATGCATTTCCCATTGTCCTGTACTCCCTGTTAAAACATATCTATTAAGTCAGTATATGCTAACATATAGTGTTGTTAGTTAAGCATTAAATATCACTACAGGAAAATTCTGTTTTGCCGTGTGTTAGCTCATAAGCCGTGAGCTATTTTTCAGCCACTAGGCTTATGTTTCTCTAAGCTGAGTGCAAAATGAAAAACACCCGGCAAACAAAAGGCACTCGGCTTATAGTATCACGTAAACCAAGAGGTATCAAAAAGCCCTCGGCTTACACGAGGCACGCGGCTTCTACAAGAAAAAGCACTTGGCTTACATGCCCCACACGGCTTCTACACGAGAAAGCACTCGGCTTACAGTTGGAACCCGGCAAAGATATCCGCCACGTGTCTACAATGATGGTGTTTGACGGCGCCGTCACAGAGCAGCCTATAAGCCGTGTGCCCCGTGAAAGCTCTCGGTTTACATGACATATAAGCCGTGTGCCCCGTGAAAGCTCTCGGTTTACATGACATATAAGCCGTGTGCCCTCAAGAAGCACCCGGCTTACAAGACATATAAGCCGAGTGCTTCCTGCGTGTACTCGGCTTACATTTTGAAGATTTCTTGCAAGCCTATTTTTTAATGCAAAAAAGTTTCAAAATTATTTCCGTTCATTTATGTTGACTATTTTAATAGTATTTCACCCCGATCAAACCCCTCCTGAGTCGGGTCAAAGGCGTAGATCGCGCGGGCCCAATGGATCGGTTCATCTGCGAAAACCATACGAACAAGTGTCGAAAGAGCACACCCACATGCATGTGTTCCAAATATATGTATGAAAGGGTGGTGTGATGTATACATACCCAATACAACACTTTGATACCACACTTGCTTCACAAACACGACAATACCGCAGAAAGGTTCTGCACCTACACTGCTGGTGCTGCACTTAGCGCCGCGGGTGGGGAATCTTGAGAAGGTGTGCTCAAACTTGGTCTAGCATGTCACCATAGACTACCGTAACACAAACCAGTAAAATGTTTTTTTCAAACATAATGTTTCATGATTTGACACAAAACATGGAGTTTTTTTGGTTATTTAATTCCAAACAATACAAACAAACTCGGAAAAATATCACTACACCACGACACCACAACACCAACATGCATCTGTTGGTATAGGTGTGCATTTCCGACACATTGTCTGTCCAGAACAACGCCGACACAAAAAACATTAGGGTTTGCTCAACATTTTCGATGTTCCGTCTGTTGGTAAAGTTTGGTAGTTCATCGACTCGATATGTGTCGGCATATGTTTGACTACCACTGGATTAAGTGTCGCCGAAGCTTTGCCACAGGAAAAGTGTCGGCGTAGTCTTAGCATGCCCCACTTACTTTTAGCTGCGCGGCACAGCCCAAAGTACCGAGAGGCAAGCGACGCGTGAAAGCCCAAATATACTTCGGTAAGTTTCCTCCCCCCAATCCCCCACGTCCGACCTCTCTCGCAGCACACACATTCAACCTAAACCTAAATCGCCGCCGCCGCCGCCGCCCCCGACCTGCTGGCAGATTTGCTTGCTTCGCCGCCTCTCCCACCCCGGCATCCCATCCCTTGGCCCGACGTCTAGTCCTGCGTGCTGCCCTATTATACACTGCCGAGGAGTTGCTGCCCCATCTGCAGCCGAGGAGCCGCCGCCCCATCTACAGACGAGGAGCCGCCGCCTAGTTCACTGCCTAGGAGTCATCGCATAGTCCGCTGGCAAGGAGGCAACCGAGTTCTGGAGTCGCCCCGCCGTTCGTCTTCCTCCACCAGCGACCCCTGTCCAGATCGGCATCCCTTGTCTTGCCCCGACTCCAGTCTCCAGGCCACTGTAGGTAAACCGAGTTTTTTCCTTTGCATCTACTCCTATATAAGTTCTAGGCTTTGCTCTTGTTCTGTCTTCTTTAATCTTGTCTACCCTCGCATCTTGTCTTTTCATTTATCCAGTGGTGGGCATGCTCATGTATGAAGGTTTATTAGTAACTTCTGCACATATTAACATTCAGAGACCAGCTTTAACTACTAGAGGGTGCAGATTTAGAAAAGAAAATGTAACAGAGTTGTGGCACACCTTTTGGTTCAACATTGCTGTTTGAGGATGTTCAAGTGGAGAGTTCCCTACACTTCAGAGATCTAATTCACCAGATTCTGCAATTTGAAACAGAACCTTCAGTTAAATAACACCGAAGATTCAGATTTCTTGTATGTTGGGTAAGATTGTAAATCTGCCCGTGATCCTTTTTCTTTATCTGTTTATGCCGTGAAAACAGGGACTGAGGGTTAGCCTTACTATTGCGTATAGTCCATACTAGTGCCTTCAGTGTATCTCATGTCTCTGAATTTTCTTTTTCTTGTACTGGATATTTTCTTGTTCTTTCACTCTTAATCTGTAGTTTTCTCATAATCTAGGTGCTCACGGATCACAACTTTAATGTTTGTGTATTGAATCAAGAAACCTTCTAAATCTGCCAACATAGCCTCCACTTACTGTATGCTCAAGTCTGTTTGTGGCATATCACATTTAACTTCTGTTTTAGTCTGCTCAAGTGGAGAGCTCCGTGAAATTTAGAAATCAGTCACAGAATTTTAGGGATAAAAGGGGTGATGGCAAATTGCATTTCTCTAGTCTCAGTTTATTCTTCCTTGGGGCCCATTATTTAATTTTTGTCTATTTGGTGTGTATATTCGAAGTGAATGCCCACTTTTCCTATCCATATTTCATAACTATGTCTCCTATTTTTCATAACTATGTTTCCTATATTTTCTTAACTATGTTTTTTAATTATGCTACTTCACCCGAAATTGGTGGATGGTGCAGTTTTAATCTTCTACTTCTCGATAAAAGTTGTGGCCATGTATTTAACTCATTACATAATTTACTCACTTTTCATATCTTTTGCACTATTTTTTTATTAAGCATCATGGTCTGATATGTTCTATTTGCAGGAGAAAAGATGGAAGGAACAAGAGTTGGAAGTGAGCTCCCTGTATATGAACAATTGAGGCTAGCAAGTATTGCAGAAAACAAAAATAAGTTGAGAGCTCTTGTTGAAATAAAAAAGAAATATTTAGCATTGGGAGAAAACATGAGGCCCTCTGGGGAAGTAGGTGGCTTGTCCCAGCCAGCCAAGAAGAAAGTTATTCGGAGTTCTCATTGCTATATGTAGCTGGCATCAAGAGTTACGCTCGTAGCAGGCATGAATTGGTAAAATCAAGCACCTCTTTTTTAAAGTGATGTATCCGATTTGTTAGGTTTTCTAATTACTAGGGAAAATAATTTGTTGCGGGCTGAAGAACTTGACTATAACCTGCGGGTAGATGAAATATTTATCAAAGCACATCACATAAAACTGGAGTTCCTACCGCACAAGCAGAGACACTAATTGTTAGTCAGGGATACACATCATGTGCTTTTCTTTAGTACAGCCGTGCTTGTGACTGCATATTAATTGATGACGAGTAAAAACTACACTGAGGTCATTGTAGAAATAATTTTAGGTGCCTCATTTGCTCTATTTTTTTTGCAGAAACAACCTGAAGAAGCAGCTGAACTCCACCCAGAATTGAAGGAAAAACCTACACAAGGAGATTTTCACGCACATGTTTTTGGAGAGAAGGAACCAAGAGGAGGTGTGCGAAAGTTATGTCTGGGACCAACTCCTCAAAATGTGGGTACACAAGGAACAAAGGCTAAACCGCCAACAAAGCTTGAATTAGAATTCAAATTTCGTCGACAAGATGAACAAGTTTGTACTCTACTAGAGCACATGGAACAAATGCAATGAAAAATTGGAGAGATGCATCAAGTTCTTTTTTCTCTAGGAATCCGAAATGTGGAAACACCATTGCCTAATAGTTCTGTCTCTCAGCCCGTGGTACAATGCTTAGTTGTCGACTTTTTTAAGTCTTATCTAAAACATGTGGACACTAATTTAGTTTTTTGTGCATGGCCCTCCATAGCTCTCACGGATTGTAGCACAAGATGGCAAATGGAACTTCTAATTCAGACGACTTTTGCTAAGTTATATCAGGTATTATTCTTGTGAACTTTTTTCCATGAGATGACACCTGCTATGTTTTTTTTTATGGGTCAGGAAGACATAGGTTCATAATGGGCACGATAAAGTGATATTAAATCTGGGTTATAGCAGAACATAGAATGTTTTGTTTCTATATTTACATGTGTGTAGCGCAACCCCCATTATCATGCAAATAGTATCAAGTTCAGACACTTAATCATGGAAGCTAGCAGAAATGTATGATTTAGTAGACCAAGCTAAATTAAATGTTTGCTTGCATATTTGTTCAAATAAGGTGAGTGGTACAAATGTCCGTAAGTGTGCAATTCCTAGTTCCATTATTTTTAGGGAAGAATATTTAGTTCAGCCCACATATTAGGTTTACATCTGACTCCTTTTTTAGAGAAAAATAGTTTCGGTAGCTTTCTGAGCATCTGTTCAGTCTCAGGATTTTAACCATATCAGAAAACAATATATGCGAACCATATTTAGTAGATAAAGGCCTGCTTATTTGTTTTATGTTTCAAATGTAATAGTAAATAAAAAGACATGCATAATTTTTATTGGAGAGGTCATGCAGTCAAGTATTTGTTTACTTTTCTTGTAAGCAAGCTTGTATGTTGTACATCTTTTATTTCTTGGATCTTTGGACACACTCACGAAGTTGAACAAATTGTATTATTTATATGATTGCTGAATTATTTTGTAGGGACAAATGATAGAAAGCAGCAAGCCCGCTAGTTGATTGAAGATGTCCTCGCGATTGCTTTTGCTGAAAACATGGATGACACATTTTGTTCAGAAGGAAGTTGATTTGGCTCGGAGATTGAAGAGTTGGTCTTCGATAATATTCTGTAGTCAGTCCAGTGATCAAGCACTTGGTCTCTTAGGAATTTTAGCCATTATGTTTGTAATATGCCTATCTTGTATATCTGACTTGTGTATTTCCTTCATGGTTGTAGCCATCTTTAGTGAAGAAAACTATTGAATCTTCTATGTATATATTGAATGGATGCATTAATCAATGATACCTTGTGATGAACAGAAGAGTGCAATTGTTTGTATATGTATTGCGTATTGAACATGAACTGAATATTATGAATGTAGTTTGATTCAAAATATGATGCATTTTCATATGTGCTGAAACATAGAACCGTGGCAGCAAATGTGTTGGCGCAAGTATTTGACGTCGCACTATCTGTCGGCATAACGCACCGACAGAAAAACTGTCGGGGTAATAATGGGCGTTGCACAGTGTGTCGGCATAACACACCGTCAGATGATCTGTCGGCGTAGCATAGTCCGTCGGTGTAGAAATGTCTGTCGCCATAGATCTCACCAACATAGTCATATTGTCTGTCGCCGTAGATTTATCTGTCGGTAAAGACCTATCCCGGCAGGACTATAGGCGACAGTTCCTTTCTGTCGGCATAGGTCTTCGCCGACTGTAAATGTGTCGCCTTAGGTGACCTATGCCAACAGATTGTTTGACACTACTTTGAGTGTCGTGGTGTAGTGTATGAAACTTGGCATGATGCACTCGTATAACACATACAATTTGTTGCAAATTTATAGAAACAGAAAATACATAAAAATAAAGGTAAGAAAAGGAAATATAGTATGTAAAGAAAGCACACAATTGTTGAATGCTTCCTATTGGTCAAGAGGCGCACCCACGGATCAGTGACGTGGCGGGGCATAAAAACCGTATATCCAACTCCCATGTCCCACGCACGAGCTACATTACCTCCACGCCCAGCCACACACGACTATCCTATCCATTCTTCTTCTTCTTCTTCTTCTTCTTCACAAGAACGATAGCCATGCATTCGAGCTCGAAGTACAGGCGCGGTCGAAGCAGGGTTGCTCTCCTTCAACTCTGAAGCTCGCCGGATCCGTCCAAGACGAGGGCTAGCCGGCAACTCTCGTCAGCCTTCTTCTCCATTCCAGATCGAGCGCGTGTACCATGGAAACACCACCACCCCTTCGTCGCCTGGAGGAAACACCCCCACATTGGCGCCTCCCCACAGGAGCAGTAGCCACCGAGCAAGATGAGCATCAGCGAACGCGTCGGCGCCGGCAGCCTTTTAAAGAAAATAATTTTAAGGAAGTTTGCGAAAAAGCCGATTCCAGTAGTGCGACCCTGCTAAATGTAAGCCGGGAGAAGGGCACACGGTTTATGTATAAAAAACGGGTGTCTCGACTCGGCCTTCGGTTTTTATATAAACCGAGCGTCTCGTGGCCCTTGGTTTATATGTAAACCGTGCGACCAGATTTGGCAGCCGGCTGATATATAAACCATGAGGCACGCCACGGCCCTCTGCTTACATAGATGGACACGTGGCTTGCCGTTAATGCCTGGCTGCCGTCATGTATAAACCGTGTGTCCCTTGGCACTCGGCTTACGTGGAGATGCACGGCTTATATATAAACCGAGTGTTTTCCCCGTGGCACTCGGCTTACCCCTGGTAAGCCGGTCCTTAGTAAGCCGTGTGGTGTAAGCCGGAAAAAACACACGGCTTATATATAAACCGAGTGCAAATCGGCATAAGCCGAGTGTATTGGGCACACGGTTTCAAAGTTTTTTCCTGTAGTGTATTATGGATGATAGAACTAAAGGATCAACACGATTATTCGCCTCTTTCACCTCTACATCTCAGGTAAGTTGATCGTAGGAAGTTTTCTGTTGGAGACGGGGTACAATCACCACCGGGAGATGTCTCACGATAGGCAGTTAGATTTCCCCCGTGGGCTTTCAATCCATGAGCATGTCAGAAATACCAAGAGAACTCGACGGCACCAACGGTGGGGAGCCGCAAGGGAGCTTGACGATGTGTCGGTGGTGGGCATGGTTTGGCGTTGGCAATGTGGCGCGTCATTGAAGGGGCACATGGTCTCAGATTGCTGAGGACATCTTCGCTTGGGTGTGCCAGTGGTGCGTACGGCAAGATCGCACCAATCTAACGAAGAAAGGATTGGAGCCAAGTGTGATTTCCACTGGACCACAGGTAAGGGATGTTGTGTATAATGTGTGTTGTTGTAGGTTAAGGATGAGGGCTCGCCATGGATGGGGGTGCAAAGTTTATTTTTTTAAAGTGCATGAACAAATTGAAATGTTAAATTTTTGTATATTAGTGTTTTGACACAGTTAAGACAATTTAAATGGTCACATATTTTCCAAAGTTACAAATGGAATTTTCTAACATGTTAATCTTACAATTCTTCTGCGTCTTTTCATTCTTTTGTACTTTGTCTTTCCACCAAGAAATATGTTTTCACCAAGGGGTCGTCATTCCACGAAGAGACATCTTTTCACCATGGGACGCGTGTTTCCTTGAAGGGTTACTAAGGGGCATGTATTTTCACAAAGAAACGGTGTTTCACCAAGCGATGCATCTTTTCACGAAAGGACATAACCATTCATAGGTCTTAACTGTCAAGATCTGATGGACTTGATTAATCATCTCTACAATTTAACGATTATTCTTTTTTGGGTGACGTGGCTTTACGTTGATGTTGCATTAGGAGTCGGTTTTAGAATAAAGAGGGATTGTGACCATGTAAAGATTTGAGGTTGTCTTATTATATGATCCCTACAGGTTGTGTTAAAAACTTGAGATATTTCACAAAAATTATGACGTACACTGCTTAGAAACCGAACCATCTCTTAGAAATAATCATGGTTTTGACATGGAACGTGTCAGGTTTGAAGGTGAAGTGATGGTTGCTTCATCGCTTGACCTTGAAAATATTTCTATACTCAACATACACCATAACATATTCCATGTCAAATTTGACATTTTTTGGGTTTGTTTGCTATATTTAAGCCATTAAGTGCATTATTAGACATTTAACAGATATAATTTAAATTTGAAACTGAAATGCATGAAAAAGTTGGCAAAATGTGTTAAAAATGTTATCTATACTAATGAGTTATTTAGGCCTTATCCAAGAAAATAAAAGGAATTCCAAACATCAGGGTGCCAAGACTCGAACCCGAACATGGATCTTATTGATTTATAACTCCAAAGTGTGTAGACAAAGTCTGGAAACATGAAACTTCACATGGTATCGTTATATGATCTAGGGATGTTGTGGTTAAAATTTAAGAAGGTTTCACAACATTTGTGATGTATATACTGCTTGGAAACTGAACCATCTTCGAGGAAGAATCATGGTTTGGAGAGAGAATATGTCAGGTTTGAAGGGAAAGTGATGGTTGCTTCATCTTCTGACCTTGAAACTTTGTACACTGAACATACACCATCACATGTTCCATGTCAAAATTTGGCATTTTTGGGTTCATTTGTTACATTTAAGCCATTAAATGTATTTCTAGTCATTTACAGTATATAATTCAAATTTGAACTACAAGTGCATGAAAAGTTGGCAACAAATGGGTTGAAAAAAATCGTATTTTTTAATGTGTCTATGTTTAGAACATATCCAAGAATAGAAAAGGAATTTCAAACACTAGGGTGACAAGACTCGACCCGATCATGGAGCTTATTGGGTTTTAAACTCTAAAAAATGCAATCAAAGTCTTGAAAACATTAAACTTGGCATGGTGTCATTATATGATTTATTAAGTTGTAGATTTTGAAAAATAATCTTTCAAAAAAGTTGTGACATATACTGCTTAGAAACCGAACCATCTCCCAAAAGTTGTGACATAATCTTTCAAAAAAGTTGTGACATAATCTTTCAAAAAAGTTGTGACATGTACTGCTTAAAAAGAATCATGGTTTCGAGATAAAACATGTCAGGTTTGAAGGTGAAGTGACGCTTGTTTTATCTTTTTAGCTTGAAACTTGTTTCTACATGCAAAAATTTTAGAGCATGTCACAACTTCAAGTGCTATGCGTGGAGGATCTACCGTAACAGCTTCAAGTGTTCTACCGGGAGGAACTAGTGTCACATTTCATCAAGAGAGTAATGGTAGTATACATGTTGGGGTTGATGGGAATGTGAGGAGGTGCTATCAAGCTACGCCAATAAATGGAGGCTGAACTTAGAGAACAAATTGCTAAGGAAACAAAGTGTGGAAGAGAATCGGCTAGAGGAAAGATTTTACCATCTCTTTAAATTGAACTGGAAAAGAACCATAGATGTAACAATGGTGGACAGAGAGGATGAAAATGTAGATAAGGAAGTGAAGCAGGCTGACTCTGATGGTGACATGGGGGGAATGAGTCTTGTGATCTAGGAATGAAAGGAGCAGAGGACATTGACCCGGAAACTGATGCAAGGCACGTGGGCTATGTTACTTGAGATATCAAAGAAATGAATGAGGGGGTTATGTCTGAAAACTTATAGAATGGACTTGCCGATAGTGACAAGGGGACTTTTCAAGAGTTCGAGTCCAAGAAAGAAGATATGGTAGATGTGAAGAAACAGGCAAAATGAACGAGAGCAAGTGGCAAGACTTGAGTCATTTTGAGATGGGTGTTCCCTAATTAAGCAGGAGAGGGTTATCCATGTTACAATATGCATATGATATTATATTTTCTTTCTAAAGCTGATGTTGTTAGTGCTAGAAATATTGCAGTCATTTTGTGTTATTTTGAACATCTGTCTAGGCTAAAGATTAACTTCCATAAAAGTGAAATTTATTTTTTTGGTGAGGCTAATCAACAGATAGAAGATTTTAGAATATTTTCACCTATGTAGAATGTGCTTTACCTATGAAATATTTAGGTATTCCTATATTATAAGAAACCGTGGCTGGAAGAAAACTAAGGAAAACGTAGAGGGCAAACTAGGGACCTAGCAAGGGAAATTTCTATCTTATGGGGGTAGATTAGTGTTGTTGAGATCTTGTAGGAGCAAGATCCCTTTTTATACTATGTCTATGTTTGAGTTACCTAAAGGTCTACTTAGGAATATGGGGAAAAAATAGAAAAACATTGTTGTGGCAGGATAGTGATGATACACATAAATACCATTTAGTAAACAGGGTAAATATTTCCCAACCTGTTGATCAGGGTGGACCGGGTATTGTAGATCTTGAGGTTATGAGTATTTTCCTTTTAAAAGTAAATGGCCCTGGAAGCTAGAAAATGAGGCAAATTTATGGCAGAAATTAGTTCGAGATAAATATTGCAATAAAGATGTATTGTGTTATTTGAAGGCTAGACCTAATCAATTCCAATTCTTTAGGTGTATCTTGAAAGTAAGGGATGTTCTCTACAAGTTATTTAGGAAGAAAATAGGAAGTGGGCAGAGGACAAGGTTCTGGGAGGATTTGTGGTTGGGTTCCATACCTTTCTACAAGAAGTTTGCTAGACCATATAATTTAACCCTTAGTGAAAATATCCTCCTAGTTTCTATAATCACAACCTTGGTTGTATTTTGGGGTTTGTGGTAGAAGATTCTTGAGAGATGAGACTAGTGACATGTGGCAACAATTACAAGATTCGTGTAGGGGTGTGGTATTAGCTGATGAAAACCATAAGTGTAGATGGATCCTAAACAAGTCTGGTAAGTTTTCTGTGTATCTTTTGTATGTGATGTTGAATATGGCTCAAGTTAAATGCCCTTTGAGGAAGTTCTGGTGCATTAATGGTCCTTTGAAGATTAAGGTGTTTGTTTGGCTTTTGTTCAAAAACAGTATTGTAACAAAGTAAAATCTCTTGAAAAGGGGGCTGGAGTGGATTGCTAGTAGTAAGTGTATGTTCTCAGTGAAGTAGAACTGTATATCATCTTTTTTTTAATTGCCCCATGGTTAGGTGTGCTTGGGGAGTAGTGACTTGTGCTTTCAGTTTGGACTTGAATTTGAAGTCTGTTGATGATCTCAGCAGATGGCCTTTTACTTTGCCTATGAAAGCTAGAAGCTTAGTAGGAGTACCGGTAGGTGTATCCGTTGTTATTTGGGCAGAATGTGGAAGACGAGGAATGCTGAATGCAACTTGTTTCCGCACTGGAATGCTGAATGCATCTTGTTTCCGCACTGGCTGATGACGAGAAATATTGGCCAGCCAGGCAAAACTGCTGTTGCGAGTTGCGGCTAGAATATTTAGCAGGTAGCGAGGATTAGCTCCGGTGGTGCTGAGGATAGCTGGTTGGGGGAAAAAAATTAACACAATACAGACGCAGATGCTTACACGTACGCACATACACTCACCTCTATGAATGCACGCACATACAATCTACCTCTATGAGCATCTCCGAGAGACTGAGCCGGTTCTCTAGTCCTATGGAAGGAAGAAGTGTTTATGGTGTAATAAAGTGTTTAATTTTGGAGGTTCTTCTGCTCTGCAGTGGAACTATGAATGTTTTAGGACAAATATTGCCAAAGTTGGGAAACACTGCTTTGTTTCTGTTTTATAGGATGCAGCATATACATGTAGTGCCATGAAGTGTCTGCTCGCAATAGCTCGTATGCTCCATCATGAACAGTAAGAACTAAAAAAAAGTAAAAAATACAAAAGAAATTGAAATATTTTGGGAACAAGAATTCTCAACATGCGCCCTCTAATTTCATGAATAAACAGCATTCCAAAATGCTTCCGAAAAACAAAGTCTGGAGCATCAATTTTGTTTTCTAGGAAGGACTTGGGAATAATTTTCTTCATGAAAATTTACACACATATTGAGAGTTCGTCAATGTTCGTTAAAAAAAAATTAGATTTTCTTGTTTTTCTATTTTTTTTAATGTACTATTCATGAGGGTACATATGAGCTCGCAAAGTCGCAAGCAGAAGGGCACTTTCGGTATGTATATGCTGCCAGTGCTAGAGGGCGATTGTTTTCATTTCCTGTTTGTGTTGTCCGCTTCAGGAGTAAAAAACAAAAGATGCAAGTTGTAATCATACAGTACCTTGTAAACTACTCCGTGTCCACCACGACCAATTATGCGCTCCTCGGAGAAATTGTTAGTGATACGGTTCAGGAAGTCGAATGTAAACTCGTACGCCTGCTTGGCGGGCCCGACGGCGACGAGCTGAACGGTCGGAAACTTCTTTCGCAGCTTGCCCACGATGTGGACGGGGTCCAGGACGCCGATGACCGTGATCTTCCTATCCTTCATGTCCACACCAATCTGTTCGATACCTGGGGCCCGTTGTTGTTCACGTCAGAAACGAATTCACGAACAAGGCCTGAAGAAGAGTAGTAGTAGTACCATATAGAGCGGCGAGCGCACTGAGCGCTTTCTGCTTGTCTCGGTCGTCAAATAGCTCCACCTTCATCACGATCTTCTGCAATCGTCAAACAACAAAACGAGATGATCAAAGTCTGTAAACCTCAGAGAACAAACCAGGGAACAACCAAGGTCTGCAAATCAGTATCTATAGACTTATAATAGTGTGTTGGCCTAGTCCCGACGATGGCCACTTTGGACGACGAACGACAACTATGAACATCGCACCCTGAATATCTTGATTTCTACCTCAAGAGGCTGAAGCAGTGCAGTACGTAGCTAGGAGTAACTTTAGCCGATCCCTAAAAAATACAGGAGTAAACGGTGCAGTAAACCTTAGTTGAGTATTTACTCCATTATGTTTTGGTCGGTTCTAGCCATCCCCAAATTTAGCGGAGTAAAAAAACAAATTTTGATAAGACGAGCTCAGATTCGATTTAAATAAACTTTTAAACCCGAAATTCGACACATCATTTATATAACCATCCGCTGAAGGCAAATTTTAGCACGCTCCCTCTTACCTCCCCATTGATTTGATTAACTTTTATCTTTTTACCTCTCATGTGAAAAGTGGGGGTAAGAGGTAGCATGTTAAAATTACTCCCGACAAAACATAGTCTAGTTTAAACCTATACTAAAACTTGAACTTAAACATAAACTAAAATTAAATCCAACTGAATACTTAGTGGCTCTCCGACTTTGCGAGGGATAGCCAATCCGCCATAGAGATGCCACCGCCCATGGGGTCAGGCCGGGTGCCGTTGTCGTCGCAACCGGGGAAGGTTCTTCGCCACTCTTCGATGTAAAAACCGTCGTCGTTGCCGCCTCCTATGCCACCGTCGTCGACGCCTTCCTCATCCTCCTCGTTTATGGAGAGGATGATGACATTCGCCCCGCCGGCCGCACGCTCCTCGTACAGCCGTTACCTCGACTCCCCATCCTCGTGAGCCACCTGCACATTCACCACCCCCATCGGCAATAGATCGAGTAGTGGTATCTTACCCCACTAGAAATTTCGGCGGCCCGCAGCGCCGTGCGGCTAGACGGACCAGGTCATATTCCCGGGCGGCGAACTCGGCGGTGTGGGAGCTCCCCAGCTACATCCTTTTATGGCTCTCCCGACCGGTCATCTCCGCCACCCACGTCTCCCATGCCCTCTGCCGCATGCCTAGTTACCACCTCTATGGCGGCAGCGGAGCGGGAAGGCTGGAGAAGCCGGCGAGCCTGCCGGATGTGATCGCGGCACCCCCGGCATGGGATCCACACTGCGGATCGGCGGCGGGGCATAGTGGCCACGGGATCCAGCCATGGCGGCGAGTAGCGGGGGAGTCACCAGCGAGCTCAATTTGGGAGGAGAAGAGGCAGAGGAGCGACGCAGATCGGTGAGAGACCATTGCCGCAATCGCCTCCGGCAACTCCCACCGCCCGGCTCACCCCCACCCACGACCTCGGTGCCCACGGCCGCATTGTGTTGGGCGTAGGAGCAAGAGAAGAAGATCATCCATGAGTGATAGGTGGTGGCTGAGGAGCCCTGCCGTGACACCGCACCCTACCACCGCCTGTAACCGGATGGCAACGACTTTAACAAGGGCTACGGCGACGACGACGATGATGAAGGTGCCGCGGGTGAGCCCGGCATGGCCAACGAGATCACCGTCAAGTATAGGGTAGTTTCATGTTCTTTTGAAGGTTTCTAGTTCACCGGACGAAATATCGTCTGGTTTTATGTAAAAAATATTCAAATTTCAATGAATATCGTCATGTTTGTTTAAATTTGCATCAAATTTGTTCACTTACATTAAATTCCGTTCGAAATGTAACTGAACATTTGTGGACAGCTTTGGATTGTCGGCTCTCATATCAGTAACTGTGGACTAGTCTCCATCGGTCCATGAACAAATTCGGTGTCCGGCTTGGGGGGGTCAGCGTTGGAGATGGAGATGTCCTTAGCCTAGCATAAGCACAAGTCGGCTCCTAGTACTAGTCCTAGTCGGATACACATGTGCACGTACGAGTATGGAAATTCTAAGCCGTGTTTAACTCTAACATTAACC
>LR880972.1:11794648-11814073 GCA_904067115.1 Aegilops sharonensis | reverse complement strand
CACACATGAATCCTACAGGATTAGCATGGAGTGTTTGATGGTACAGGAAAAGCAAAGGAATTGTAACAAGAGGTTGGAGTGGTTGTTAGATTTCCTATGTAGGAAAAATTCCTATGGGATCCAATCTTATGAATCAAAGGACTAACATAGGAAAAATTCTTAAGGATTTGAATCCTCCAGAAATTCTATAGAATTCCTTTGAATCAAAGGACTGGATCCCATACACAACTGTTGTTACTTATAGACGTTATCCTCGGCATTTTCAGGTTCTGCTCCTCTTCGTAGGGCGGCTCAGCGCAGCGCACTTATGATTGTTTTAGGACAAATATTGCTAGAGTTGAGAATCCCTGCTCTGTTTTCGTCTTATAGGCTGGTAAAGTATATCTATGCTGCTCGTGCTAGAGGGCGCTAGTTTTAATTTCCTGCTTGTGTTGTCAGTTTCTGAGTTTCAGGAGTAGAAAACAAAAGATGCAAAGAGTAGTAATCATACAGTACTCCCTCCGGTCCTTTTTAGTTCGCATATTAGATTTGTCTGAAATCAAGCCTCGTAAAGTTTGACCAACTTTATAGAAAAAAATACCAACATTCACAATGTGAAATCAATACTAGTAGATGCGTCATGACTTAAAGTTTCATGTTGTATAACTTTATCATGGTAGACGTTGATATTTTTTAATACAAATATGGTCAAACTTTGTAAAGTGACAATTCTTATAGGCAGAGTAAAAAGGAGTGAAGGGCGCACCAGGACCTCAGGACCAACTGTAAATGTAAACTCGTACGCCTCCTTGTCGTTGGTGGGCCCGATGGGGACCAACCGAGCGTTCGCAAACGACCTTCGCAGCTTGCCCACGAGGTTGGCGGGGTCGACGCTGCCGACGACCGTGATCTTCCCATCCTTGATGTCCACAGCAATCTGGTCGATACCTGAGGCTCGTGCGTTGATGGAATAATTTCACGAACAAAACTGGAAAGGAAAGAAGAGAGGTAGTAGTAGTAGCAGCCTGAGGTTAGGTACCATGGAGAGCTGAGATTGCTTTGAGCGCCTTCTGCTTCTCCCGGTCGTTCACTAGCTCGACCTTGAGCACGATCTGCAATCGTCAGAGAACAAAAAACGAGATGAGCAAACAAACTCTGCAATCCTTCCTTAGAGAACAGAGCGAGGCCTGCAAATCAAATCAGCATCTAGAGGGCATGCAACAAGTGCAAATGAATCAGCAAGAGTTGTGCGCTACCATCACCTTCCTGGCGGCCATCAATTCAGCACGAGTTTTTTTTTGAGATGGGGGGTAGATAGATCTGAGAGAGAGGAAAGCGGAAGGCCAAAGTAGATCTGAGTCGGCCGAATGGACACCCAAATAATACCTGCTCGGGCGGCTGGAAGAGCACTACAAGTAGTCAATTATTGGTTCCTGTCAAAAAAAAAAGGAGTCAATTATTGGCGACGAAAATATCTTGCTGGCGGTGACGTGTGGTTCGCCCTCGCGTACTCCTACTGTGGGGCCCAGTGTCAGCCCAAGGAGACCACACGAGACTTTGTTTTTTTTTTTTGCGGGTGACCACACCAGACTTGTTTCCGTGGCATGTGCTACGCCATTTTTTTGTTGGCATCCGTGAAACATGTTCTCCTCCTGTTTTATAAAGCTATAAATAAAACACAGGCCAAAGTAACACGGCTGAATGATACTCCCTCTGTAAACTAATATAAGAGCGTTTAGTAACACGGCTCTTATATTAGTTTACGGAGGGAGTATAAAATAATGACACGGCCCCCAACTCTAAAATCTGTTTTGGTTCATCCTAGTCGTTGCCGTCGTCATCACTGTCCTCCTTGTCCACCTGGCGCTCCTCGTTCTTCTTCTTCTTCTTCTTCTTCTTCTTCTTCGCAACTGCATTTAACATTGACTCGTTCAAAACGTAGAGTTGTGGGTCCTCATTTGTACAACGCACCACCAAAAGATCATTACCCTGCCAAGCGCTAAGAAGTGTCTCGGCCTTCAGGTGCTCCTTCTACTCGGCCCTGGAGGCTACCCTCATATTCAAAGGCGCCCGCCTCATGCATGCATCAAGCGTCAACAGGGAAGTTGGCATGTGCCCTTCGCCCCTAATAGTCAATCGCCATGGCATCATAGGCATGTGCCGCCTTGTCGGCCGTGGTGGGTTACATGTTTTTTTTAGCGGTGCTAACACTTTATTGATCTATGGTAGCATTAAGAGGTATACATGCATGCCGGGTCATAAGGAGATAAAAAGCCACACATGGCGACACTGATCAAGCAATAGAGAGTGTCTAGCAAGATTGTGCGCATCGCTATTTGATGCTCTCCCCTCCCCGATTACATGTGCCCATACCCTCCCCCATTATCTTATTTGTGGGTTACATGATGTGCTATAAATCCAAGCTACCGAATCTTTGTACCTAGGATCTGTACCCCACCCCCATTCTTTTCCCAATTACTAATTACCCGACCATACAAATATAGACCCAGTTTCCTAATTAGATAGAATTATAAAACAAATGGGACTCAAAAATTTGGAAGAAGCTGGGTAGGGATCGGATTCTGCGAGAATTCCCAGATTCTGGCAAAAGAACTGGGCCATAGCGATGGTTGGCGCGTCCACCACACGTACCCATTGGGTCATCACCGCCAATGTTGTGTTGATCTGCCACATAGGTACCCATCGGGCATGCATGGATATCCGTAGGGCATGGACATGAGCATGAGTATGATGGTACCCGATGGGCAGGGTATGACATAATAATTTACGCCCTTGGTATGACTATGAAATTATTGTACCGGCGCCATAGCCTACTAGGAGAAAAAACCGGCCGGTGTAGGCAGGCTCCTGCATCCAGCTGTGCGTGGGTGTGGATGAGTGCGCGCACGAACGTTTTTCTTTCAAGAAGAACATGATCGCTTTTGTTGGGCGGCTAGACTGGAGCACGTGCGGATTGCTGCCGGATCACTCGACCACGAGGCACCCCAAAACGAAGCAGAACGCGGGGACGCCACACGGAGCGTGTGAAAGTTCAACGCGAGCACGTAGGCTAAGGGCAGAGCCGGGTAGGCGCAGCGGACCATGCACGTACGTGAACTCTCACCTGCACCACTCGGCGGCCGCCGCCGTCAGGAATTAATCTGGACGTTGGCCATGGATGGCATGCATGCACGTAAGATCTCCAATACCATCATCTTCTCGCCGACTCTCCCGGCCCTACGTGCGTCTTTTCTATTCTCGAGTCCGATCCCAACTCCGCAACGTACGACAATAAACCAAGCACATATATACTCACCTGGACACGGTGGTCATCAACACGCACCGCACGAAGCCATCGATTACGTGCTACAGATCGAGACTTGGCAGCGCCAGCAGCCATAGATAGTAGTTCGGCCGATGGCGGACCTCGTCCCGCTGAATAATAATCCGTACGACGGCGACGAGGCCGAGGCCGTGGCGGCGGAGCCCGAGGAGCGGAGCAGGCTGATGCTCATCTGCGCGGTGGGTCTCTACTACGTCGCCTTCTGCGCCTTCTGCGACCTGCTGCTCGCCGGCGATTTCCACCGCCATGCCGTCATGTCTAGTGACCTCACGCTGTGGGCCGCGCTGCTGGACCTCGCCGGCAGCCTGCTGTGCCTCGCCGCGAGCCTGCTAGCGCTTGTGTCCCTCGTCCCCGCGCTCTGGCTCGTCCTTGTCTGGGTGGCTCTCGTGGCGGAGTGGCTCGACGGCAACCCGGAGGAGCGCAGGCTGGTGGACGACCTGCTCCAGTCCGACCGCTGGCTGTTCCACGAGCCCTTCTATCGAATCCTGTGGCGTCTTTTCCGATACTAGCTTAGTATATTGTCAAGTTGTTGTCATCTTGCTTCGATCCATATTGCTTGTCTTAGATTCGTCTAGATACAAAGAGAGAATACATTGTTGTGTATATATGACGAAATTTTAAAGCCTAACCTCTGCAACATTCATTTTGTTGGTGAAAATTAAACTCGTATATTTAAACTTGTGTGTGCAATGGAAATCCAAACTTGCATTGACATTTAGGTGTTTGCCAATTTGATACTATCTATCATTTTCTTCTCTTTATTTCTTCCCTGTTGTTCTCGACAAAAGAGGTTTTAGCACTGACAGCAGGCCGTCTTAACCCCCCCTCCATAGATGCCTGGGCGGACGGCCATGTGACTGGATGGTCGTCTTAACCCTAGCAACTCCACTCCACCACCAACCTCCGTTCCATCCTTCTCCTGCATGGCAGTCAGCGGATCCAAGTCCTCCGTTAGCCGATCTGCGGACGGGGACGTCATCCCGGCCGGGCCCGAGGAGGAGATGTCGTCCGCATTGTGCTGCGCTGCGCCTGCGAGGAGAATGCCCGACAACGGTCGGACTCGATCCAGTGGGAATCCATAGCGTCCGCTCAAATGGCACTTGGATCAAGTGCAAGGTCCGTTGTCGTTGCCTCGCTGGAGGCGGTGTGCTCCAACTGGCGTCCGAATGCCGTGGTGGAGGCGCAGCCCCTTCGTTAGCGTCCTGACTCGGAGGCCTTCTATGGCCCGTCCACTGAGGCTATGGTGCGGCATGCCCGTTGTGTGTGGCAGAGGGCATGGGAGGCCGCAACAGCCCTCGCGACAGACATTGATGAGGCGGAGTCACACTATCCGAGCCAGCAACCCCGGGCACCGCAAACGCGTTGTGGTGAATGTGTCGGGCTCCGACCACTATGGATTTATCTTCGGCCGATCACGTCGACCAACGACATGCATGTGACAGACTTTGATGAGGAAGAGTTAGGCATGAGAGACATTCAAAGATTCTGGTCTTTGTTTGCAAAAGAGGTCTTTAACCTAATTGCACTATTGATCGGAAACTTAACCAAGTCCTAGTCAGGTGATATAAAATGTAAAACGGAAATGTTGGTTCGCCTACTTCATGGGTTCGATCTTCTTCCGAGTGAGATTCTAGGCAAGATGGCCATTACCCTGGATATCATTACTATTTTTGCTTTGCTAGTTGTCTCGATCCTATCGCTATGTCGCGCTACCTACCGCTTGGGTGTCAAGCCCCCCAATTTTTCATGATACACCTCTAACCTTTTTCACCATCCCATCAAATCGTTGTCGGCTCCATCTACTGTGGACTGCTGGTCCGGCCAAAGCCGAGGCCTTTGGTTGATCTCGGGGATGTCTGGATACAGGGTGGAAGATCTGGCGGCAGGGCCAAGAGACGTGGTGTTTGTGGGCGGAGCATACGTCTCAGTTGTGAGTTGGTTATACATGATTTTACTTGTTCTCACCATATGTGATCTTCTTTAGCATAACATTTGTTGTGGCTATAAAATCAACATGCTATTTAAAATTGCAGGAGAAGAACTTATATGAAACTATTAGATTATTTCAAACCATTTTACAACAAGATATATTTTGTCCTCGTATTTGTGAGGGCATTTGTGCTAGTTTAATGAAAAACAGAAAAAGGTCTGAACTACAACATTACACTTGCAAGCTTTCGAACGAGAAGCTTCTCTGTTGGTGCACACGCAAAGAAAGATCTCAAAGGGACCAACAGATCTTACCTCGGGCATTGGCAGCTCGATCTGGTGAGTCAAACTAACATCGACTGTTTGAGTTTACCTTGATTTGACAATTGTCAATGATGTGATGTTTGAGTTTACTGCAGTACTACCTTGATTTGACAAGTATTAATGACGCACTGATCGATGGCTAGACATTAATTAGCACCGCTTCCAAAAAATACCTTGTAAAAACAAAGGCCCCTGTGATGCATGCGCCTAGACTACTCACAATGGTAGTAATATATGTGGTAACATCACACTTATCTAGACAAAATAAATGATGTGGCTAGTAATTAATGATGAAAGAGAGGCATGTAGTAACATAGCTAATTACTCAAGTAACATCACACATACCAAGACAAGATATGTCTATAACTTAATAAATAAAGAGTTGCCTGACATCATACTTATGTTACTCCCCACTGTAGAGATAGTAATATAGACTAGTAATATATGCATGTTACTAGTCTAAATTACTTCTCATTGCGGATAATCTTAGTAGAATAATACTACAGTGCTCCATTAAGTCGAGTAGCTTGGTTTTGACGATAAAATACCCTGCCTAAAAGAAGAGGCCCGCGCGACCCATGCACTAAGTATATTACTCCATATTCACGTCGTTTTTTGTTGTTGAGATAGCCATCTTCACATGGGTTGGTGGTGGTGTGCATCGGTAGACTGCTAGCCCACAAGGGGATCCATTTTCATGTACTTTCTCTGTCCACGAATAAGTGTACATATAAAATTTTAAGACAGATTATAGAGTTGAGTAAAAAATGGATTGGAAATGTGCAAGTCATCATTTCTCCCCTCTTTAATTACCTCACCCCCTATGAGCTAAATAGATAGTGGAGAGACCATGTGTTAAATGCTATTGGTCTTGATTACAGTGTGATGAGAGTGAAGCATTTTTTCTACTTCAAATGCATTGGAAAAATAAAAGTACATTCTTTTGTTGTGGACAAATTTTGAATAGCAAACATACAATTATTAGTGGACGGAGGGAGTACGTGGATCTTCACATGGGTTGGTGGTGGTGTGCATTGGTACACTGCTAGCCTAGCTATATAAAAAGGCCACAAGGAGATGGATCGATTCATTTCACCTCAATAAATTCCCAAATATTTTGAATACACCACAGAGCCACACGAAACATTTTTTTTGCTGGGCGTAAGTTTCTATTCGTTTGATATCCCATTTGGAGGCCTTCTTCGGTACTCTGTCGGAGGGGGAATCGACCACGGAGGGCTTCTACATCATCCTTGCCACCTTTCCGATGATGCATGAATAGTTTACCACATACCTACGAGTCCATAGCTAGTAGTTAGATGACATTTTCTCTCTCTTTGATCTTCAATACAATGTGCTCGTCGTTGTTCTTGGAGTTCTATTCGATGTAATCTTCTTTTGCGGTGTGTTTATTGTGATCTGATGAATAATGGATTTTTTATCAGATTATTCATGGATATTATTTGAGTCTTCTCTGAACTCTTTTATGTATGATTGTTATAACTTTGTATTTCTCTCTGATCTATCCGTTTGGTTTCCCCAACTAGATTGATTTATCTTGCAATATGAGAGGTGCTTTGTGATGGTTCGATCTTGTGTTCCTCAATCTCAGTGACAGAAAGGGACATGCCACGTATTTGTATCGTTGCCATTATGGATAAAAAGATGGGGTGTATTCATATTGATTGTGTTTACTTTGTCTACATCATGTCATCTTGTTTAAGGGTTATTCTGTTCTTTATGAACTTAATACTTTACATGCATGCTAGATAATAGTCGATGTGTGGAGTAATAGTAGTAGATTTAGGCAGGAGTCGGTCTACTTGTCTCGGACGTGATGCCTATATAAATGATTATTGCATTGAATATCTTCATAATTATGTGCTTTTCTATTAGTTGCCCAATAGTAATTTGTCTACCCACCATATGTTTTTATTCAAGATGGAAGCCTCTAGTGAAAACCTTGCTGCAATTCAAAAATTCAAAAATATTAAAATTCAAAAATATCTTGCTGCAATTTATTTACCTTTATTTTATTTTACGTTTTTGTATATCTACCAATATCAGACTTGATCATTGCAATTAACCGCCAAGGGATTGACAAACCCTTGTTTGCGTTGGGTGCAAGTATTTTTTTTCTTTTGTGTGTAGGTGCTCTTCACGAGGTTTTTCGTGGTTCTCATACTGGATCGATAACCTTGGTTCTTAACTGAGAGAAATACTTATCTCTATTGTACTGCATCATCCTCTCCTCTTCGAGGAAATCTCAACGCAACTCACAAGTAGCAGTGGGGTCGCCGGTCGTGGATGCGTCCGCTCCTCCTCCTCCCCTTTCCTCGGCCATGTGCATGTTGTGGCTCAGATCTGATAATGTTCGGGGTGGTCATTGTTGGCTCCATCTGCCAGGGACTGCTGCTCAAGCCAAAGTCGGTCTTTGGTTGATCTCGGGGAATTTTGCATGCAGGGCGGCAAATCTGGTGATAGGAGACGTGGTGTTTGTGGGCGGAGCGCGCGCGTCTCAGGTGCAAGCTGTTTATACATGATTTTAATTGTTTTCACCACATGTGATCTTCTAACATTTGTTGTGGCTATAAAATCGACATGTTACTTCAAATTGCACAAGAATAACTTATATGAAATTATTATGTGAGGGCATTTGCGCTAGTTTAATGGAAAACAGAAAAAGGTCTGAACTACATTACACTTTCAAGTTTTCGAACGAGAAGCTTCTCGGTTGGTGCACAAGCAAATAAATATCTCAGAGGGGACCAGCAGATCTTACCTCGGGCATTGGCAGCTCGATCTGGCAAGTCAAGTTAACCTTGATCTGACAATTGATGTGACAAGTACTATTAATGATGCACTGATCGATGGGTAGACATTAATTAGCATCCCTTCCAAAAAATACCTTGTAAGGCTAGTCATAGTGGGAGTAACCTAGCTAGTAACATAGCGCACTCCAAGAAATTTTTGCTTATGTGGCAAGTATTTAATATAAGATGGTAACATAATATGTTACTGTAACATAGCGCTTCCCAAGATAAAATGAGTCTACAAGCTAATAAATGAAGCCATCTATGACACTACTATCATACTACTCCCTCCGTTCCTAAATAATTGTCTTTCTAGCCATCTCAAATGGACTACAACATACGGATGTATGTAGACATGTTTTAGAGTGTAGATTCACTCATTTTACTCCCTATGTAGTCACTTGTTGAAATATCTAGAAAGACAATTATTTAGGAACGGAGGGAGTACTTTGCATTATGAAGGTAGTAACTTGACTAGTCTCATGCATATGACATTAGTCTAAGTTACTCCCCAGCCTAAAAACAAAGGCCCCCGTGATGCATGCGCTTAGTAGAATAATACTACTAATACAGTGCTCCATTAAGTCGAGTAGCCTGGTTTTGACCATTACCTTGGGTAAAAGAAGAGGCCCGCGCGATGCATGTACCAAGTATACTACTCCATCTTCACATCGTTCTTTGTCGTTGAGACTGCCATCTTCACATGGGTGGGTGATGGTGGTGTGCATTGGTAGACTGCTAGCCCACACGGGGATCCATCTTCACGTAGTACGTGGATCTTCACATGGGTTGGGTTGGTGGTGGTGTGCATTGGCAGACTGCTATCCTAGCTATATATAAAGAAGCCACAAGGGGATGGATCGATTCATCACACACACACAGACACACACACCTAGCCACCAGCCTGAGCAGCTACCTAATCCTCAGCCAAGCAAGCATGGCCAGCGTGAACTGGAGCCGTGCAGCGGCGGCGCTCTTGCTGGTAGCAGTGCTGGCGGCCGCGGCGGTGGCGGCCGGGGAAGCATCGGCCTGCCCCGAAAGAGATGCCTGTGTCGCTTCAATCGGCGGTGGTGACGGCCGTCCTGAGGCAATCTCGTTCTGCTGCCGCACTTTACACAGATGGGGCGAGAGCTGCTTGTGTGAGGTCCGTGCCAAGTTCTCGCGGCGGTGGCGGCTCAGTCTCTTCGATAATTTCTGCGCTAACAACTGCGCCAGCGCCACTGCTCACCAATCTGGTTAATCAGATGTAGCGCTCGAGATCCCCGTTTCATTTCATTTCCCTGCAATCTAGAGTCCGTCCAGCTCGCCTGTTTGTTTGTGTCCTTTAATTTGTCTGCTCCTACAGTTGTAAGCTGAGTATCAGTTTGTATTGTTTTACAACAAGTACTTTTTTTTTTGTAATAGTGCACGTACGCGTGTTCATCAATTGGTACGGTTCTTTGCTTCTACAAGAGTTCTTTACCCCAAACAAGCCAACGGGCCTTTGTCACGAATCAATCTTGGAACGACTTACCAAATATTACAAAAAGGTAAATGGGTTATCACTCCATGTGGCGCGGTCACGCACTGCCCGCTAGTTTTTCTTAGCTGCCGTTAAGTATGCCTTCACTAGTAGTTTCTGCAGATTTTTCTGGAGCGCCTCCACAAGGCACTCAGCAAAGCGTCGCACATGTAACTTTTATTATTTCTGGTATTCGTTGCACGATCATTATTCTTGGACAAAGTTACATGGTAATTTGCTTATATTAATACTTTCATTCCTCTCCCAATGCACTGTCTCACATGCCAGCTCTCATATGTAACCAATGAAAAAGCAATGCATATGAAGTATTTAGTATTCAACCATGAGACTAGCAATAATGACTTCGCTACACCTAATAAAATAACTACTACATATGTTTTCAAAGTAAGGCGTGTGATGCTCTTAGGCCTAATAAATAGCACAGATGAAGTATTGTACTACCTCTGTCCTGGTTTATTGGTCCATTTTATAATTTGTGTCAAATTTTGACCAAAAATTTAACTAACAAAATGTTAATGTATGTCAACAAAAATTATATCGTTGGGTTCGTATTTCAACATAGTTTTCAATGATACTTATTTTAGTGACATGCATGCACATTTTATTTGTTAAATTAATGTTCAAAGTTTGACCCAGAATACAAAAGGGACCAATAAACCATAACGGAGGTAGTACTTGGCAAACAACTTCGGCAAATTGCTACCGAACAACTCAGATTGACAGACTACCTAGCGACGACTATAAGAACTGAAGCGAGCCGAAGACGTGCCGCCGTCATCGCCCCTCCCTCACTGGAGCTGGGAAAAACTTATTGTAGTATACAACCGGGAAGTCGTCAAGCTAAGGCCTCATAGGACCAACACAAAAGAACAGCAACCGCCGCCGATGAAGAGTCGCGTAGATCAAAAGGACCCAATCTGAAGAAACTCGAACATAGACGAATGACGACTAGATCATCGGAACGGGGGCTAGGCGGGAAGAACCTTATTCCATTCTCAGGGAGCCGTCGCCGTCCCATCTTACTAAGCAGGACTCAAACAATATCATACCTAGAAGAAACCTATAAAAAAAGAGCCCTCCCACCGGCAACGGTCGGGATCCACTCCGTTCCCATGACCCTAAGGTCATGTGAGGTGCGGCGGACCGGCGTCGACGCCGGCGTGTGGCAGAGTAACCCTAGTTTTTGGGAGGCGGCCGCTGTAGGGAACGAGAATATATCGTAGAACTCGTTGACTTCGCCGAGTACTCATGGTACTTGGCAAGGAACTAGAATCTCATAGTGATGGTTGTTAAATAAAAATAAAGAAAAATGTCGAAACTACAATATATACGCTGTTTTAAGTTTCAAATAAGAAGCATCCCGATCACTGCACAACCAAGAAAAAAAGAAAGAAACTGACAGATCTCCAAGGGGGCACAAGCAGATCTCCGATCGAGGGATAGAATGGGAGAGGTGGAGGTTCTGTACGTATTGGCTCCTCGATCTGCCAAGTATAGTATTAACGATGTGCTGATCGATGGCGAGCCATGAACTAATTAGCATCTCCCCCCAAAAATACCATCAAGTACTCCTACTTAAAAACAAAGGCTCCCGCGGGACACTGGTAGTACATCAAGTAAGAGTGGCTTGGTTTTGACCCAAAAAATGGCTTGCAGAAAAGAAAAGGCTCGCGCGATGCATGCACCAAGTATACTACTCCATCTTCATGTGGTTTCTTTGTTGCTGAGATGCCATCTTCACATCGGGGGTGGGTGGTGGTGTGCACTGGACACATCTAGCTCTATAAAGAGGCCACAAGGGGATGGATCGACTCAAAAAGACACACACACGCACGCACGCACGCACGCACGCCACCACCTTCAGCTACCAAATCCTTAGCCAAGTAAGCATGGCCACCATGAAGTCGACCCATGCAGCGGCGGCCCTGTGGCTGGTGGCGGCGCTGGCGCTGGCGCTGACGCTGGCGGAAGCGTCGTCCTGCCCCCAAGGAGATTTCCCTGGAGATTTCTGTGTCAGTGAAATCGGCCGTGGTAAGCCCTATCCTCCTATTATCCAGATCTGCTGCGGAATCTTATCTGAAGATTTGATGAGTTGCCTGTGTGAGATCCGGGACAAGTTCGCGCAGCGGGACCCAGTCGAGATCTTCGATGTTTTCTGCCCTACCTCATGCGGCACCAGCACCACTCACAAATCTGGTTAATCATATGTGTATGGAGATATCCATTTCACTTCCCTTCAGTGTTTAGAACCTGCCTGGTTGGCTGGGGCTGGCTGCAACCATATCCATGGGTTTTGGTCGGTCCAGCTCACATGTTTTTGTGTTTTTTAGTATTCCTAGCAGCTGCTACTACTACTAGTAGTCTAGTACTACTCTTCTACTCCCTCTGTTTCAAATAGATGACTCAATTTTATACTAAGTTAGTATAAAGTTGAGTCATCTATTTTGAAACGGAGGGAGTTCCTAGCACTTGATCGTCTGGTTTGCTCCTAGCTCCTACTACTGCGAGAGTGTCAGTTTGTATTGTTCGACAGTATTTGTAATAATGAACGTGCGCGTATTCCTTCATCAATTGGTTGTTCTCATCTCGAGTTGATCAATAAAGCCGGAGAATATCATGTGGAACTTGACTTCAGATATTAAAGATTGTAATAAATCTTATATTATATATATGTAGCTAGTACCGTCGGATAGATATACGAAAACTTGTTGTTCGACCAATCTCTCGGAGAAGGAGAGGTCGATCACTTCTCTCTGTATATGTTCATGACGATCTTCTGTATTTAATGATTTCCTTCATTTTTTGTACTAGCTAGTGTGTCGAGTCCTATATACGTATCGTACGTAGCGTCGACTAAGCACAAAGATAAGAGAGGTCACTTCTTTCTATTAGCTAGCTAACAAAATATATGAAACCTCTAATTAAATTAACCCTCCAAAACCCCCCCGCCCCCCCCCCGCCCCCCCCCCGCCCCCCCCCCGCCCCCCCCCCGCCCCCCCCCCGCCCCCCCCCCGCCCCCCCCCCGCCCCCCCCCCGCCCCCCCCCCGCCCCCCCCCCGCCCCCCCCCCGCCCCCCCCCCGCCCCCCCCCCGCCCCCCCCCCGCCCCCCCCCCGCCCCCCCCCCGCCCCCCCCCCGCCCCCCCCCCGCCCCCCCCCCGCCCCCCCCCCGCCCCCCCCCCGCCCCCCCCCCGCCCCCCCCCCGCCCCCCCCCCGCCCCCCCCCCGCCCCCCCCCCGCCCCCCCCCCGCCCCCCCCCCGCCCCCCCCCCGCCCCCCCCCCGCCCCCCCCCCGCCCCCCCCCCGCCCCCCCCCCGCCCCCCCCCCGCCCCCCCCCCGCCCCCCCCCCGCCCCCCCCCCCCCACCCCCCCCCCAAAAAAAAACCCCAGCCTATGAACTGCTGACGCGTGGATGCTTTTTGGTCCCGATTGGTGTAACCAACCGGGAATAAAGGTCCTCCTGCCTGGGCAAGCCGCAGCGGCCACATGGAGCCCATCTGTCCCGGTTCTTCAGCGAACCAGAACTAAACGTCATGGGGTTTAGTCCTGACCCTTTAGCCCCGGTTCCAAAATCGGGACAAATGGGCCTCTGAAACCGGGACAGATGGGCATTTTTCTACTAGTGCATCTCGATCGGTGCACAACCAAAAAAGAAAGAAAGAAACTGACAGATCTTAAGGGGGCAAGCAGATCTCCGATCGAGCGATAGAATGGCAGGAACCTCGATCCGGCAAGTATAGTACTCCCTCCGTCCCATAATGTAAGACGTTTTTTGATTCTACATTAGAGTCAAAAAACATCTTACATTATGGAACGGAGGGTATTAATGATGTGCTGGTCGATGGCTAGCCATGCACTAATTAGCATCTCCCCCAAAAAATAGCATCAAGTAAAAACAAAGGCTCCCGCGCGATGCACGCGCTTAGTAGAATAACACAGCACAGTGCTCCATCAAGTAGAGTAGCTTGATTTTGATCCCAAAAAAATGGCTAGCAAAAAAGAAAAGGCTTGCGCGATGCATGCACCTACTATACTACTCCATCTTCATGAGGGCCGGGTTGGTGGTGGTGTGCACTGCTAGATCTAGCTCTATAAAAAGGCCACAAGGGGATGGATCGACTCAACACACACACACACCACCTTGAGCAGGAGGTAGCTACCACATCCTTAGCCAAGTAAGCATGGTCACCTTGAAGTCGACCCATGCAGCGGCGGCACTGGTGGTGCTGGTAGTGGCGCTGGCGCTAACGCCGACTCTGGCGGAAGCATCGGCCTGCCCCGAAGGAGATGACTGTGTCGAAGTTTTGGGCAGTGGTAAGCTCCGTGAGCCTGATATAATGAAGCACTGCTGCGAAAGCTTATCTGAAGATTCGATGAGTTGCCTGTGTGAGCTCCGTGACAAGTTCGCGAAGCGGCTCCCGGTCATGTTCTTCGATGGTGTCTGCCCTACCTCATGCGGCACCAGCACCATTCACGAATCTGGTTAATCATGTGTATCGAGATCTCCATTTCATTTCCCTTCAGTGCTTAGATCTATCCATGGGTTTTGGTTGGTCCAGCGCACACCTTTTTTGTGTTTCTTAATATTCCTAGCAGCTGCTGCTACTACTAGTAGTCTAGCTAGTACTTGCTCGTCTGGTTTGCTCCTAGCTCCTACTACTGTGAGTGTCAGTTTGTATTGTTTGACAGTATTTGTAATAATGCACGTGTGCGTGTTTCTTCATCAATTGGTTGTTCTCTTCTAGAGTTTTTTTTTCTCTTCTGGAGTTGATCGCCATGCACACCGCAATCTTTACTTTCTGATGTTATGTTGCACCATCCATGGTGTTTGTTCTTTGGATCAACAAGCTCATTGCCCTGCTACATTCTATTATACTGAAGCAAATTGTTACCGTAGTTATAAGGCATGTTTACATAAGGCTAATGGGAACGACTGAAAGCGAAAACATTCGCAACCGAGATACATCCTCTCCTAGACAAAAAAAAATACAAGTCAGCTGGCTCATAACAGCTGAGAGGGAAAAACTCTTGGGGATGGCATCGGCAGCATAAGGCGGTCCGCAACATTGCATCAAGAGTCTTCACCCCAGCTACTACAGGTTGTGTTACTGTTTCTATTTAATGATGAAATTAAATAAGATTTACTAACCTTATGATTTATGATTCAATTACAGACAATGTAGCTACTACAGGTTGTGTTACTGTTTCTATTTAGTTGTCAAACTAAAAGCGCAACTGGCAAGGAAGTAAGAAATGTAGCTATTGTACTCATGACGAGACAATTAAACACCTCCTCTTTCAATGCAAGTTCGCACGTTCTATATGGTCAGTCATCCAAATAGCGTCCAATTTGTATCCACCAACAAGTGTTGCCAATGTATATGGTCACTGGCTCGATGCAATACCAAATACTTTTAGTACGCTAATACGGGTGGGACCGTCTGCCTTGTTATGGTCACTTTGGCTATGTAGAAACAATTGTGTTTTTAATGGCAAAACCTCTTCTTCTATGCAGGTTATTTACCGTTGTACGCACTGGCTTCGTATGTGGTCTACGCTACAGCGAACGGAGTATCAATCGCTGTTTAAGGCGGTGTGTATGCGGTTGGAGCGGGTGGCCAGGGAGGTTTTTACCCAACATGGGTGGCAACATAATCTCCGGATCGGTCCACCTCCCCCGTCGACATTGGCATAGTTTTGGACTCATATGGCTTTACTGTTGCCAACTTGTCGTTTTTTTTAATACATATTTGGCTAGACTCTTCGTTAAGGCTGTGTGCATCTTAGCTATGCAAAGGCCGGGTGTCGCTCATTATGTTTTGTATCCACTTGATGCTGCATGATGAGTTAATAAAAACGCCCTTTATCGAAAAAAAGCGACATGCGCCATCATAATTTCACAAACAAACTTTACTCATAAGGACTATGAAGGCTGCTCGATCAGGCTTGCTTGCTTTTCACCCGACCCCAATCGAGCCATTCATATTGGTTGGTTCCGTATTTAACATGATACTAGTTCTGTAAAATAAAATGGAGGCAAAAGTTTGTGCTCGGCTTATGTAAGCGTTCAATTCGACCTATTCTCACAGGAACGAGGTAACACTAACTGGATCAGGAATTTGGAGCATATATACACAACAAGTTCGTATCCAGCTCATGGCCTCAGCCATCAGTTCCTAGCCGATCTCACACACTAGCTCCCAGGTCGGTTATATACTTCGGTCGATCATTACAATCATTTTAGCAGGACCATTTTAGGCCTGCATGCCACAAAGGTATTCATTTGCGCCTGATGGACCAGCTCTTTAGCTCATGGTTGAACTGGTCTTATTCGCTTGTACCTAGCTGCCCACATATTGCCACCGGAGTTGTTGGAGAACGTTGCATGAAAAACAAAAAAATGCTACGCACATGCAAGATCTATTCATGGAGGGGCCAATAGCTCCTGTGCGACGTTTTTGATGTGAATTGGCTAGGGTGCGACGTTGTTCGAGCAAATGGCTGTGGTGCGACACATTTGAGCAGTTAAATAGTCCAGGGCCACAGGGGGTGTTAAATGTGGTTTAATTGGTCGTCAACCAAGCCCGTTTATGTTAGGACATGTGGGTCCAACTTAATTGCTCCTCAAAACAGCTGACCGTGCCCTGCCGCCGGACCGTGCCGGGCCCGCCACTCTGCCCCCTCCCCCCCTTCTTCTCCGGTGGCGGCGGATCTTGCGTTCTCAACGGCGGCGGCGGAGCCTTCATCCTCAAAAAATGGTGAGTGAGAACACTAGTCCCCCTCCCGTTCCTCTCTCGGCCCCGTAGATCTCAGCTGCCCCGTTTCCTCTGTTTTCGCTTGTTGAATCGATAGGTTGTGAGGGGAGCCCGTGGGCATACTGAGATGGAGCCGCCAGATTCAACTTCGAATAGGTAATGCTCCTCTCTCTGATCCAATTTTGCATGCAATTAGGGCCTAGTCTGCTCTTTCTCACGGGCTCACACTGTCCGCCACTGACAGAGGGGATGCTGCCGCTCGGACCTTCGAATTGACGGTCAATTTCTTTCCATCAAAGGCAAAATTAGTTGATGGTAGCATTCAGAACATTGAGAGAGACACAATTGTTAAATGGGAGGTTGAGTTTACAGAGATTGATCCACAAGTTCTACAGAACATGGGAGAGAAGGCAGTGAAGAAATGGGTGGAAAAAATTGGGGAGAAAGTTGTTTGGGGTCCAGAGCAAGAAGTATCACTGTTGCGGTTTGATGATTGGAAAGGAGAGTATGTGAGAATGGAAGATGGTGAACAGATTGTTGATGAAATCGATCGGCAAAACGGCTGGACAAGCAAACGAGCTAATTTTTTTGCTGAGCTAGTTGATCTGAATATTTTTTTGAAGGTTGGATATGTGCCATCACAATTGGCTGCGCAGATGGTAGATGATGAGTGGGCTACACAGAGGCCATTGATTCCCATGTGTACTGAACTTACAGTAATAGCTGAAGAGGGACAGGTGACTGGAACTGAAAATGAAACTGCAGCAACTGTTGATTGGAATGTAGTTGAATTAGATGAGCCTACTGATTTGGTCATTGCACCAATGCCTGACATTGAGATGGCCAAACTTTTTGGCATTCCAGTCGATGACAGAGATAAGCAGGAGAGGGGAGAATCTAGTTTGCCTGCTAATGTTGATGAAGATGTAGATGGACAATTGATGGAACAAGCTGCAGATGAAGTAGATGATGCACATGATGATGAGCTGGTGCATGTGTATGACAAAGAAAACCCTGTCATTGAAGTAGGCAAGTTGTTCCCAAGCATGAATGAGTTTAGGATGTGTTTCAAGACTTATGCAGTGAAACATGAGTTTGATGCCAAGACTGTTTGGACTGATAGGAAGAAGTTTTATGCGAGGTGCAGAGGATTTGATGGTAGTGTGAAGCCTTGCAAGTGGTACATATCTGCTAGACTGCAACCTGATGGAAGTACTGTCAGGGTTAACCAAATCCCCAATCAACATACTTGTATTACAAGTTCACAGACAGTATCAACCATGACATCACAACTTTGGGTTGCAGAAAAGATCACCCCAATTTTAGCCAAAACACCAAACACTACTGCCAAGAAACTCAAAGTAGACTTGGAAAAGATGTACCCCATTAAACTGAAATATACCACAGTGTGGAAGGCAAAACAAAGGGCAATGAAAAATTTATATGGTGATTGGGCAAATACATTTAGGATGCTTTACAACTTCAAAGCAGAGGTGGAAAAGAGGTCACCTGGCAGTGTTGTGGAGATAGATACAGAGGTATCACCCTCAGGTGAAGTCAAGTTCTCCAAGTTTTTTATGGCTTTGAAGCCTTGCATCGATGGGTTCAAAGCAGGGTGCCGTCCATATTTGAGCATAGACTCATCATTTTTGACAGGCAAGTGGAATGGTCAGTTGGCNCAGACTGAAGAAACTGATGTGGAGGTGCACACCGAAGAAACTGAACTTGAGCGTGTCGAGGTTCAGACTGAAGAAACTGAACCTGAGCGTGTCGAGGTTCAGACTGAAGAAACCCATGTTGAGGTACACACCAAAGAAACTGAAACTGGTGTCAACATTGAGACTGAAGACACTGATCACGAGGGTATTGGCGAGGTGTTGAAAAGACCAGTGAAGAAAACCAAGATGATCAGTGAACTTGTGTATGAAGTAGAACCAAAAATAAGAAGGGCTAAGGCGAAGAAGGGCACACGACGTGGTAGGAAGAAGTAGAACAGAGAACAGTTTGAAAATTTGGGGCATGTAATAATATTTGTAACTTGGTGTGTACTGGTAGTCACTATGTATCCCCATATTTCTATTCGAACTTGTTTGTCTAAACCAGCCAAATAAAATTTAAATTTAAATTTAAATTTGGGCTATTGATGTTTTAGTGCTATCTAAAGTACCTCAACTGAAATATGTTTGCTTGCTGATCATTCCGAGCCCTTTTGGTAAGTTGAACTCATAGTCATGAAAAGTGTGTTTCAAATGACCTCCAAAGGTAGGGTAAACGACCTCATATTTAAGCAAGTTCTTTTGGCACCTTGTCTAAACCAGCCAAATGATTTTTCTACACATCTATTCTACCTATATAGTGTAAATCTAAAGTCTCACTATTTATTGAATTAATTTTCTATTTTTTTCTTTTCTTTTTGAAAAAACAAGGTTTAATAGAAAATTATATATAAAACAAGTTTAAAACATGAAAATGAGAAAAGTAAGTTCAGATCTTTCTTAGTCAATCCAAAATGAAGTTTTGGTGAGGTTTTCACACTTTTCATTTTCAAAACTCCACCTACTCTCGGGTGCGCACTACTCTCTCCCTTGAACTCCATACTACATTGTTTGAGGAATGACAATTTTGTGAAGGATTTTTCGTAAAAATGTATGTAAACCATATTTATATTTTTTTCTCGTTACTATACGACATAATAAGACTATGTGCGCAAGTTTTATGTTTTTTTGATTTTTTTTGAATTAGTTATGCTCAACCCTAATCAGTCAAA
>LR880972.1:11740210-11759932 GCA_904067115.1 Aegilops sharonensis | reverse complement strand
TTGATAAGCACACCTTTTGCTTACTGCGAGATGCATTGTGCGAGAGGAATTTACTTAAGGATACAAAGCGGATGGATGTGAATGAACAACTAGTGATATTTCTACATACAATTGGGCACAATGTTAGGAATCGTGTTCTCCAGGATAGATTTCAACATTCAGGGGAAACAATTAGTCGACACTTCAAGAGAGTTTTAAAAGCCATAAATGGTTTGCGTGATGCTTGCATAACTGATCCGGCCAATGAAGTTCCAACAAAAATATTGGGCGACGAAAGGTACTACCCATACTTCAAGGTATATATCGTATCTCAAGAACATGTTCCTTTTTCATATGACTTGCATCAAAGTTTAAACCTTACATTCTAATTCACAATTTTACCAACAGAACTGCATAGGAGCAATTGATGGGACACATATTAATGCAAAAATCAAGCTTGATAAGCAAACTCCATACAGAAACATGCATGGTTATCCCTCTCAAAATGTAATGGCAGTAGTGTCATTTGACATGACATTTTTATATGTGGCTGCTGGATGGGAAGGTTCTGCATCGGATCAGGCCGTTTTACGGTGGGCTGTTACAGATGGTGGCTTTGTTGTTCCAGAAGGTAAAAAATTAAATACATGAATTTTACATGCATGCAAGTAAAAATTATCTTCATTGTCTCAAACATATGATTATATGATAGAAATTTGAGTGTGATATCAAACTTACATGTAGGTAAATTTTATCTCGTTGACTCGGGCTACGCAAATACTCCAAGATTTATTGCTCCCTACCGTGGAGATCGCTATCACATTGGTTCTTTTCGTGGAACTAATCGTCGGTATAGTAGTGAGAAGGATCTGTTCAACCATCTACATGCACAACTACGGAATGTTGTAGAACGCACTTTTGGTGTTCTAAAAGCTCGATTTCCAATATTAACCAGGAATGGAGGAATCCCTTATCCTTACAAAAAACAGGTCCAAATTGTTATGGCTTGTTGCATCATCCATAAATTCATAAGGAAGGTTGATAGGGATGATGAGTTGTTTCAGCTTTATGAACAAGAGGGAACAGAAGGAAATGTTGACACAGGTGACCAACATGTTCGAGGGCAAGCAAATGTACAAGAAGATGATCGAGTTGCTGGTGAGCGATTACGTGCAGGCATCGCTCAACAGTTGTGGGCTTATCATCAACGACGTACCACGCAGGAAGAAGAAGATGATGATTAAGAACTGCAATATTTATTTTGATCTTTATTTCATATACACGGCATATTTATCATTATATCTTTTCATTCCTTGGTAGGTCCAGGAGCTTTCTATTCTCTTTAGATTCAAGCACACTCTCTCTGTCTCTACAGCTAGAGATGATCCCACTACTGAATAATATTTCTTGCCACGCTTTTCACCTAATGAAGCAGTCAGTAAAAGCTCTCTATGCCTTTTGTAGTTTGTGAGATGGATGAACTAAATAGACAGGACTAAGCTACTAACCTTGTAAGGTAGTAACAATCTGAAAAATGAACTTGTAAATCTGAACTAAATAGCTACTCTGTGCACATAAATTCTGGTGATATCAATTGGCTAGCCTATATGAACCTGAACATGCCAAGATAATAGATCTTTCATAGGCAAGCAGGTACCTTTTTGGCTCTGTGAAGTGAAGTGGTACTCACATTTCTGCGGTTGAAGAATTGGAGCACCTTCTTGAGAGCGTGGATGTACTTATCTGATGGCAGGCCATGGAGTAGGCTGATGATGATAGAGACATCGATGAGGACGAAGGCGTCAAGGACGGCGCGGAGCATCCACCAGGAGCTTGCGCTTGACGACGACGCAGGTGAGACCGATGTCCCTGTCCTTATTCTTGGGCTCCGG
Source organism: Aegilops sharonensis (assembly GCA_904067115.1). Lineage (NCBI taxonomy): Eukaryota > Viridiplantae > Streptophyta > Magnoliopsida > Poales > Poaceae > Aegilops > Aegilops sharonensis. The sequence continues at coordinate 11,758,061 of LR880972.1, read as the reverse complement.
CGGGCTGACTACCAAAGCCGTACAAAGCCTATGCAGGAACGAATGAAGTGGAGATAGAGACGGCGACCTAGGCATCGAGGGAAATCGACCGCCGGCGTCGCGCGTGCGCCATGTCGTCCATGGCAGAGGAGAGGCGAGCAGTGGCTTCTACGAGTTGGGGACGAGCAGTGATTAACTGGACAAGGAGAGGGCGAGCCGCCGAGAAGTTGTGGTGTTGGCCGGAGGCAAAGGCGACGACGAATCAGAGATTTGGAGGCTGCCGTCCGGCCAAATTGGGGAAAGTGACGAGCGCTTTGGGAAGGCCACGAGCTCACGGGTAGGAGAACGGATATATTTTTTTCTAGAGGCGAGGGAATAGTCAAAGGCGAACCAGGCTCCAAACAAGGATATGCGTACGCTGGTTTCACACCTTCCATAACCCAAACAAAGATTTGCTTAAATTGATTATGCACCGAAAAATAAGTAATGCCCGTTTACCAAAAAATCTGCTTAAAACCTGCTTTCCTAAAACTCAGCGCTAATATTCTCTATCCAAACAACCACTATTAGTTCTTATTAAAAACGTTTCGCCCGTACGACACTCGGTCGGGCTTAGTCTAACGAGACAAGCAAGTGGGCTTTTTATTGGAGGCTTTTTATATGGGCCGCTACGTGACTTGCCTTTTGCTTGGATCGAACTCACAGCCTCCCGTTCTGTTCTATCCCACCTCGCTTGTAGGGCTGCAAGAAAAGCTCGAGGCTCGTGAGCCGCTCGAGATCGACTCGTTTTTTGGCTCGACTCGAAAAAAAATGAGCTGAGTTTGAACACTTTATTTAGCTCGATCGAGAAACGTGTCGATCTTGAGTCAATGTTGGCTCGCTCGATTTTAGCTCGATAGCTCGACATAATACCATTATGTTAAATGATCACGCCATATATTAAATGAAAATAAGATAATTTGTTACTACCATATATGATGTGCGTGATTTTTCTCCATTTTATTTACCAGCAAACATGGAAGCTCAATTAAGTGTAGAGAAGATTTAGGTTTAATTATGGTATGTGGTTGACTATGTCTTAAATTTCCTGTTGTTTTGGACAAAAATTTCCCAGCATATGCACCTTTGTTTTCTTGTTTTTCGTCCACGAAGACCACCATCTATTGCTAGTTCGCCCAAGAGACCAAGATGAGCTCTTGCCCTACAAGGTTGTGTCGTGTTGTGTCCTTATCTAGTTGGAATAATCACCATAGATTTATAATTTTTACCATCTCATTTAGCTCGAAACTAGCTCGAGATCCACTCGAGATCGTTACAAGCTGAGCACAAGTCATGTTTTAGAGCTCGATCTTGAGCTTCACTTAGTTTGAACTCGCTCGACTTTTAATATGAGTTGAGCTGAGCCAACTCCAACTCGCTCGAACTCGAATCGTTTGCAGCCCACCTCGCTTGTTTACATGTAATACTACCAGTTAATATACCTACGGGCTACGGAAGCTTCTTGATCAACAAGTGGCCCCATAAATTAACAAGCAGACAAGGGTACGTCAAGGCAGGAAGGGACGAGAATCGCGCGACAAATTTGACACCGAAAATTAGCAAGTGGGATGGAACCGACATGAGTCACAGGACCGGCCGGCAGCATGCCCTCGGTGGGTCGCCAGCAAGCTCACAGCGCGGTGGCGCCGGCACACCGACCCCGCAGCCCCAGCCACCTGGAGGGGCTCAACCACGACAGCACCCGTGCGCGCAGACGAGCAAGCCGCCGCACAAACACGCCGACGATGCCATAACATCCGGGATGAGCGCGGGGACGGCCAGTACTAACTAAACACAAACACGCCGACGATGCCATAACATCCGGGATGAGCGCGGGGACGGCCAGTACTAACTAAACATGCCATCGGACTATCAAAATTTGACATGTTTGGCTATGACGGAGTTCATCCACGGCTGCCCTTGCCGTCCTTCTCGCGGAAGTACAGGTCCAAGACGCAATACAGATCTGCTCGTCGTTGTAGCTGTCTTCCTTCTACTCCTTCGGTGGCAGTCCGGCCATGGCACAGACCGCCCGATTCTGCTCTCCGGCGAGGGCGAGCTTGTTCCACTGCTACCGTTTCTTCACAATGCGGCCGCAGATGGCTTCCTCTTTTGCGGCCGTCGACGTCGACGCCGCCGCCATTTTTGCCTCGATACGGGCCTCGACGGCCCTTGTTCTCTCCTTCTCAAGGCGGGCCGCCCGTTCCCTGTGGGACTCATACTCTGCCAGACCGGTGATGGGGAAGGAGAGGTGTTCCGGCCGGGACCGCGAGGATCCAGCACCAGACGACTCGAGCGCCCAGTGAGCCAACGCTATGGCGTCGCAGCGGACGGATCCGTCCGTTGGTCGAGCAATGTCCTCCCGGGAACGGCGGAGTGCAATGCGGACTGCCATTGCCTCGTCGAACCCACACGGGATGGCACCCAGTCGATGGATCTGGACTGGTCGGAGTCCGATCTGCTGCCTGCCATGGCGGAGAAGGCCGAAAACCGCCGGAGCTAAGCTCGGGTGCCAGACGGGAGTGGAGGGGAGAGAAGTTAACTGGCTAGGGTTTGCTTCGGTGAGCGGATGGGGACGAATATATGTGGGGCCGGGTGGGCCAGTATGGGCTAGGATCGACGTGGCGGGCATGGATGTGCGCCCCATATTCGCCCCATATTTGAGCTAGATATGAGGGATGCCGGTCAGTTCGGGCGTTTGAAGCCCGTTTGACCGGTCATTGACTGGGTGCCCTGTCCGGACGTATAAGGCGGGTTTGAGACGCCCGGCTGTAGATGCTCTCAGCATGCACACATGTCTTTGTTCTTCAAACTGTACACGTGTTGCCTTTTTAAAGGTTGAATTTGACTCTCTTTATGTCCCTCACAAACTAATACTGACTGGATACTAGGACGTGAAAACTAATAAGGATTAGGCAAGTTGGACACACACGACGAAAACATATATGCTTGCACATTCAGTAAAGTAAATATAAAATAAATTTTCTCTAGGCGCTATTATCCCAGTTTATACATGTGCAGTTGTTGGTCTGGTGTGCTGGTCTTATGGGGCCTTAGCACGAAGATTTCCTGATGTCTACTATAACAAGTTGTGCATGACTCCGGCGATGACGGTGGCGTGCCTTCAACTTGCTTTAGTGTTTGTAGGCGTTGCTAGGTGGTCTAAGATCTGGATGTAAATTTTAGTATTTTTATGTTCATTATACTTTCATAATTAAAAATGAATAGATCAAAAAATTTCTCGAAATAAACAACGTCAAAATGCATTTACCTCATGGTAATATAGTCTTTAGTTGATATCAATGAAGCTATTGTCCGGATCAGGAAAAGGATGCCATGCCCAACGTCCCTAAAGATGGACATGTTGGATGTGGAAAAGAGGAACTTGGCAACCTCCTTATACACATTTGTGGCCTGTGAATTGAGAAGCAACAGAGTAAGTAAAGATTTAATTTCGACGGAGAATCCTCCATATATCGCAGCAAAACATGCAATTAAAACATCTATACGCCAAGGATTTCACATTACATGCCTTGTTATCAGACAAAGTATAGCATATTTTTATTGTGTGACGTCAGTAACTCAAAATAACCACCACGTGACACTCGTGGTAAGCAATCCAAACTTGATGAAAACAAAAAAAAAGTAACTCAAAATAACCAATATATGTATGATTACTTGGCTAGGATTCATGTCGCAAGTTTTGAATTACCCCCAAAGAATAGTATTGTTAATTTATCCATCGACCCTACACATTTAATTATCTATTTGATTCATTTAGCTTCATCACCGTCTGCCGCTTGATTTATCACAGTTGTTATTTAATCAATAGCGTAGCACTGGTAATGGGCGTGTGATTTTTTCTCCCGTTGCAACGCACGGGGCAATTTTCCTAGTATATATATACACTACATATAATAAAGCACGGACTGAGTCTTTGGGTTCACCGTCGTGGCGTTTTTACAAAAAAAATTCCTGAAGTCTTTGGTAGTTAACCCACGCTCCAGATTCAAGTTAGTATAATGGGGAAAAAACAATTCTCACACCCGAACGGACGGACGCAACCCCCGTCTCCGCCTGCCCCAATCCCGACTACCGGCCGTCGTCCCCAACCCACCATGAGGACGAAGATGCCGAACTCAGGCGGCGGCACTGGTCCCGGCGTCCAGGGTGGTCGGACCGTCCTCCGGCGACCTCGGCTTCCTCTTCCTCAACACCTCAGCCGCCTGGGCCACGGGAGACAGCAGCTCCGCGCCCCTACGCCTGCTCGATCCTCGTACTGCTCCTCGCGCTGCTCTTCACCGCCCCGCCATTGCCGCCTCGCTATCCCCGCTCGTGGCCACCTCCAACGCCTCCTCCCACTCCTACGCCTTCGCGGGCCGCGAGCCGGTGCCCGCCCCGGATCCCATCTTCTTCGACGCCGTCGTCGATAAGTACGGCTGGGCACCCGACGCCGAGGTCCGGGTCTGGCCGCTCGACGCCGAGGGCGCGCTCGTCGGCGCCGTGCAGCGCTACGACTTCCCCGCCCGCGTGGGGCGCCGCGGTCGCGCTGGCGCCGGCCTCTGACGGGGCCGTTGACTGGAGCCGCCCCGACGCCCCCGCAGTGGAGCCGCACTTCAGGCACTCCCCTTCCCCAGTTTGCGCACTCAAGACGGCAAGGTACAGTCTGCTCGACCTGACCGCTCCACGACCCTTTGAACATTGCACGTCCACCCCTCCCCTCTCTCATCACCCATGGCGCCCCCTCCTAATCTCTCATGGTTGTGTTTGCCTCTTTTGGTTGTAGGCTAATTGGAGTTAACAACTTGGAGTAACCACGTTCTCTCTAACTCTGTGCGCAACCCTAGTCTGAATTTCTAAATTATGTGTTGCCTATTAATTAGGTTGTTTTCTGAATTTCTGCATGCGACCCAAGTGCTGCCATGTTCCCTGATAATTTTCTTTCTCTGAATTTTTGTGTGGTGCCATGTTCTGTACATGACATGCACTCTGAAATTCATAGTATCTTGTGCAGTCAGTATTGGGTGCATACTCTTGACTTTTGAGGTGCCACTGGATGTAAAAATTCATATGCCCAATGCTACATGCAAGCTCTTGGTACGGTGGATCTTGATAGATCTTTTTACGGTCCTATATATGCATACTGATGGATGGGGCCGTGATCTTTATTGGTAATTGCTGCCGGAGCAAGCAGGGATCTTGGCTCTGTACATAATGAGTTAACTGTTCTTGATCGGTTGTCGTGCGTTAATTGATTATTAGGACAGCCTTACATTAAGAAGATTAATGATCTCTTTTGATTTGCGCTATGTAGATTTAATTTCCTGATCATCCAGGTCAATCATTGGCCATCGATTTTTAGTTAAGTTCTACTATATGTGTTTTTGTTGTGGAGATTTGGTGTCATTGCCCGACTACACGGCCTCAAATTGTGCGCTCATAACGCCACAATAAAAATCTGCTTCTGCATGCTATTTGATCAAGGGCATAAATTGCAGGAAGGTGGGTTAGCTTTCATTGCCTGATTGCAAACAAAAATTATTTCATTTATGGTGTGAAATGTTCTTCACTATATGACGAGAATAAAGGATTGAAACATCAGCGAGAATGATTATATTTTTTATCATAAAGAGAAAGAATATATAGGTATGCCTCTACTTTTTTTCATCCTCCCTTCCCTGCTTGGACTGCCTCTGTATTCTTGGTCCAACAAGAATTATGTTGCGCTGGAGACAAAAAGTAGATTTTTTTTCCTTTTCATCGACACTTTCACTTCCAACTTGCTCCTCGGTTTTTTGGTTTTGCCGACTTTCCCGACTGATTTTTCTTAAGCCACTTCAACTGCCCCATGTCTTTTGGTCTACCACATCTGACATGTGGACACCATCGCCACCATCAGCGTGGGTGGGAAGGAGAATAAGCGGCAATACATGTGGGGCATCGCATTGATTTTTTTTAAAGGACGTGGCACTATGTGTGCAGAAGAAGGAGGAGGATTTTGATATGTATTTTTCTCCCGTTGCAACGCACGGGCATTTTTGCTAGTATTAATAAATAAAACATCAAACTGGAAACAACCAAGGACATAGAACACTTGTTGTAGAAGCCGGGTATACTTTGTTGACATATACTCCCTCCGTCCAAAAATAAGTAGTCCTCCAAAAGGCGGCGAGGTCCAACATGGTCCTGGATGTTGAGAAGTAATCGAATACGGTCTCAATACAAGAAAATGCGTTGTCAATACGGTTCTGGATTTTGAACCGTTAGTCCTGGCTCTACATATTGCATACATATCACATATTCCTCCATATGACACGTCAGCACGGGGCCACGACTGCCTGGGACCCATATTCCGTATGACACGTCAGCACGGGGCCACGACTGCTTGGGACCCTTATGTCAGTAGCGCGAGAAATAACAAAAAGTACAAAGTTGAGTCACTTATTTTGGGATGGAGGAAGTATTTTGGAACCAAGAAAATCTCAAGGGTCTGTCTAGGACACATCTAAATATGACATAGTTATGTCCACTATATTTGTGGTCTATTTTTTCAGCTTTTTTTTTATTCCTTGTTGCTGCGTTATTTGTGGGAGCTTAGATGTGACATCCTTAAAAAACATCTAGATATGAATTAGACAAACTGAAATCTCAATATCAACGTATTACCCTTCATTGAAAAATACGTTGCAGCTGGATCAGCGCGTCCACCAGTCGTCGCCCCTCCGGGTTGCCGGCGCACCACTCGACCACGAGAGCTACGAAGACGGCGCCCAGCCAGAACATGGGCGGGACGATGGTGAAGGCCGCGGGGAAGTCCAGCAGCACGCCCACCCACAGTACGACGAGACATCACGTAGCGGTGGAATAGATAGTCGGCGAGCCAGGAGAAGCCGCCGAGCGCGAGGAAGGAGAAACCCACCACCACCACGCAGATGAATACAAAGCCTGCCGCACTCGTTCGCCTCGTGATGCAGCCACCCGTCGGACTGGATCAGCACATCCACCGGCCGTTGCCCCATCGGGTTTGCCGGCGCACCACTCAGAGATTCATGGAATGTTGTGTCACTTGACTGAAACTTGATTAAATGTCAGTTGACTGAGACTTTATAAACCCCGCAAAAAAAAGACTGAGACCTTATACTTAGATGATGATAAGTAAGGTACGACGTACATGCTGGATTTATAACCACACGTCATTGGGTGCATGCAGCTGGACCGACCGACCTTCCAGTGTTGGGATAGCTAGGTTTCAACACGGCCAACGAAATCCATGGCGGACACCGCGGAGGCGGCCGAGCCGACCGAGTGGTGCACATGCGTAGTCACATACATAGTACTCCCTCCGTTCCATAATATAAGAACGTGCCGCCATGGTGCCTATGGTGCTCGCGTTGGATTTCTTGCAACTCGTATCCGACAACGTCGACATAGCCACGGTCGCTCTTCCTCTACTTCCTGCTCTTCGTGCTCCAGTGGTTGGACGGCAATCCAGACGGACATCGGGTGGTGGAAATTCCTTCAGTCTGATCGACCTTTCAAGGAGTCCATCCACCAGTTTCGACGTAGTCTACTGCACATGTTAAATATTGGAGGATAGGATTCGATCGATTGATGTGAACTAGAGTATTTACCAATCTGTACATTTGATTGATATTGTTATTAATTTCCTGGTTACTTGTACATTTTGTCAAGGAACCAATCGCTAATTTCAAGTCTACCATTGTACATCTTTCCAGAAAATTCTAATTTACCTTTTCCATGTTGTTCAGTTCTCGGACAAATTTAAGGGGGCAGAGTGTTGATGCTGACGTGTGGGCTCCATCTATCATAACGCTAAACTTGGCGGTCAAACATAATGGAGTTGACTATTATGCAACGTCAGCCCTGATGGGTGGACCATGCCAGTCATAAACGCCTTTAAATCACCTGAAACGGTTATCAACCAAAAGTGATAGCCATTGTGATGGATTACCCAGAAGTGATAGTTTTTTGCTAATTTCTTTTGTTATGTGGTATATATTTTTTTTGGAAACGAAAGCACCAAAAATGATACCTTTTCACTATTTACTCGTCTACAGAGCCAAGGCAGTCTTCCTCTTCTTCCAGGCAAATAATCTACCCACAAAGTCTTGATGCATCAGACGAAGAAGACGTGTGCTATGTGTGTATTCCTCATTGGTTACTGGTTAGTTTATTAGCAAGTCAAACTCAGCTAAACTTAAAAAAGGGCAAGTAGCCGGATGGATCAGCTCTATTATTGCCTCTTTGACCCACTGTTTGGGGATTTCTGCCTCCGCTCATTCTCTTGCAACGCAACATCTTTAGCTCCTCCTACTATCTGCCTCTCCTGCATTCTTGTCTCAGCGCTGTGTCAGCTCCTACAACGCTGCTTCTAACTTCTTCGTCTGTGTAAGCTCACCACTGTTCTCATCTGTTTTCCTCTAGGAATCTGGTTGTATGGTTCGTTTATTATCTTCGTTGTTGCAACCGGCTAACCTATCTCGCGTTTCCCCATCCATTGCTATATTCACTGGATTGCAACGTGCACCCGGCTAATCTGGTAGTGTTCATCCATTGCTATATTCACTGGTTATTTCTACATCCAATCCAAAAGCACTTCCGTTTCTCCTTATCACTTATTCAGGCCATTCCTGATAATTGCAACGTGCACCCGGTTCACTTCATCACTGGTCAGCGCTGGTGGATGTTACCGGCTACTTCCGTTAGTTTGTATTCGCTTTGACCAGTATCTAATCACAAGAATTGTGTATCTTTCTTGGATTTGTAGTTGTAAGCGGTACTGCTTTCCTATAGTATATATTTTGGATGAACTGGATCCCAATTGATTTGTTATACTGATGGTACCCAAAAGATCCTATTCACATATTCTCACTCAATTGTATTCTTCTTTCGTATGCCCCGCACGCGGGTGCTTGTAAAGAAATTTCTGATATCCTGAATATGGTGGTGGACTTACGGAGATGCTTTTCTATTTTCTACTTGTAGGTTACTTATAAGAAGGGTAGAGCGAAAGTACAGGAAACGTGTGTGCCGGTTTGATCGAATGGCTTCTTCAAAACTACAAACCTTCTGGAACCATCCTGCCGGCCCCAAAACCAGTTAGTGATTGCTGTACTCGCATTACTTTTTCACATCCCATCTGTTTTATTTTGGTCCCTTCCTTTGTTTAGACATCAGGATAGCTTGGGCTCCTTTTTAAACCATATGTATGGAAAGTCAACGTTGACCTTTTCCCCTATCGGTGGATTTTATGTATTTTCTATTTGTGTACTCTTAACTCCAGATCATGTTATTGTGTTTCTTTTGCGGGGAGATCATGTTATTGTGTTAGGATTGCCAAGTTGTTGGCACGTTTTAAATGTGAAAATATTGTGCGCCTACTCTGATTTTTTGCTTCTGAATATGAGCCGAGGTGAATGTTGTTTGTGAAAACATGTAGAAAACATTACCGTGATAGAAAATCAAAATAACAATAGTCAAACTGAAGGCATCACAAAATAGAATCTGAAACCAACAGAACCTAGAGCCAACAAGTATTCAGACCCCTCCCACAAATACCAACTGTGCTTAATTTACTAGTAAGTTGTTCTCGGCACCATTGGTCCTCGCAGTTGTGTGTTAGTTGCGTCATCCAATAACATTTTCCATCGTGTTACTGTCTCACTGATTATGCAACAACCAGCTGACGAGGCATCATTAGCAAGTTTGGCATTTGGGCAATAAAAAAAATAGCATGCTAGGACTAAGATGGCTCTTAAAATATGCTATTAAGTGTGCTATATCGCGTTATAGCGTGTTATTAGAGAAACATTATACACTGATTTATTAGCGAGACATTGCTCAAAACGCTATAGCATGCTATCAGCGGTGCTATAGTGCACTATTTTTTTTCACTGCATTTGGGACAAAGTGCAACCGTGAGACGGGAACTTCCTGGCTTACCAAAGCATCTCTAATATAGCTCAAAATAAAACCTAGTTACAGGGCACCAAATAGTATATCAGCAATCTCTGGTTCATCATAGAGATGTAAAGATAAATGTTCATCTCCTTTGTCACTCATGTCTGAAATTTTTCATGGTAAGCTTGCATAGGAAAATATTGACTTCCTCATGAAATACTAAAGATATTACATTTTAGAAAATAATAAAGTGGTCTATTGAGAGTTGCACATCTTCAGTCCTTCTGCCACAGAAGTTGCACATCTTCAGACTTCGCGAACTTCACGCTTATTCTTGTCATGCCTGACCTGCATTTTTGGTTATGTGACGTTTGAATTAGCATTAGACTAGTCTATACTTCCGATATATCCTTGTTCAATGTTGTGAAACATTACCAATTATAATGGCCCATCCTTGGTACTTGGTAGTTCTTTTGCGCTAAATTGTGATGCATATCTCTTGGATTGCATAGCGCACATGCTAAGTTATAAATAATCACCTGAGAGTTGAAAGGCTGAGACAATAACAATCCGACCTTAATTGCAGTTCATTTCTGGGCTCCAACATTTAAATGGGGAATCAGCATAGCAAACGTTGCCGACTTTGCTAAGCCTCATGAAAAGATATCATATCCTCAGCAAGTAGGTATGTTCAAGTTATCCAGTCAGTCTTGCGCCAATCTCATTACAGACAACATGCCATTATTAGTTTAGCAGCTATCTATTCTCGTGTGCTGCTCACATGCTTCATATTGTGTGCAGTTATTGCTTGCACTGGAATTATTTGGTCACGCTACAGCATGGTTATCACACCGGTAAGCCATGGATACTACTATCCTTTTTTTCATTATTATATGCAGGTAATGTGGATTATATATAGCTTAATATTACCTCTGTCCCAAATTAGTTGTCTTATATTTTTCTAGATACAGATGTATGTAACACTAAAACATGTCTAGATACACCCTTAGGTAGAAAAATCTAAGAAAATCTAAGGCTTACCATTTTGTTTGCTGCTAAGATATTCTTTTTGCAACAATCTTCTCATATTGTACTGTTTTAACTCAATGGCTCCCTGGACTGGGCTGTTGTTGCTTGTCGGATATATGATTCATATTCCTAAGCCACCTCCTTCTACCTACCACTATATCTGTTGAATTACAATAAGGCGATGTATCTGCTGTGAAGTACCTTGATCCTAATTCCAATTGTTACTCTGTGTTGTTCCCAATGTTAACTGCAGTTTTGCGACGCTTATATTACTTTCCTTTCCAGAGAAACTGGAACCTTTTCAGCGTTAGCGTTGCGATGTCCGGTACAGGCCTATACCAGCTTTCTCGTAAAATAAGGTCCGTTAAAGAAGCTAGCTAGCCCCCATGTTTGTTGATTGATGATGTCCTAGAAGAGTAAGGAGATGGCATGGTTTCTGTGTGTTGACCTCCTTTTGCTTGCATCGCAGGAAAGATTACTTCCCGGGTGCTGAAAAGGAGGCCGCTGATGCATCACTGGAACTGCAAGCATAGCAACGGCGACCGACTCGACTTAATAATCCACTGAATAGGGTGCCTGCTGCCTTGGAGTCGGTTTCAGATTCACTCTAGTCCGTGGAATCCCAATCTTTCGTTCCATGTCAAAATGCATTTATTTCTCACTCGATGACACCTGTGGGCAGGCAAGCCAAAGTATTATGAAAAATCCATGCAAGTTAATAATCGTGTATGCAGCATTATATCGTGTGCGAAAAACCGAAATTTTGACACAGATTAAATACACGAACCGCATGGCCGCCTTTTATCTTGTTATCCAATGTGTTGTTTCTGCAAGAAACCTGAACTACAGGTTATCTAGGTTGGCTTTGTTCATATATATAAGATCGGAGTCGTGTGTACCTCTAGTCCCACATTCCTATGGCCAATGCATGTACTGAGGCATTGTTAAATCTCAGTAACTGAGATTTAGCAAAACTATTATTTTTTTACTTGGTTAAATATGAGAGATGCAACTTCTCTAAACCGTGCAACCAATTCCGTGCCTATAATAGAACAACACCTTGTTCCCTAATTAATCATCTAACCAACACAACTCGTCATAATTTGCGCATACGTTGATCTGCATCACCTCGTCGCACTGTCCTCCTCACCCTTCGTTTTAAATTTGGTTTTGTGAGGTAATCATGATATTGATTGAACATATTAATAGAAATGCGATTATTATTTGCCTCATACTCTTGAAAAAAAATTATAACATAGAGGGAAGTGTGGGCTGTGGGGTGTGTTAGTCGGCGCTGTTTTGGCTTTGGTGAAACTAGCTGAGAACAATTTCATGAACTTTGGTTGATTTTGTATTTGGGTCTAGTTTGGAAACTTATTTATTTATATTGCTTTCATATTTATTCATACTTTGTTTTTAGCAAGGGAGCAATTTGTAAACCTAAGTTTAATGGCACATCTTTTCCACAAAGAAATAAGCAAGAAAACGTTACACGTATAATAACAACACATTCGAGACACGCTAGTCAACAGAGTACTTCGTTTGAGATCGAAGAAAAGAGGGTCGACCGATGCATCTACAACAAGTGGATCAGGGGGTGATCAGATTGGATCAAGCTAGCTATCCACAAGCCTCTCTCCCTCCGAATTGCCGCGACCCCAGTCAATCAGGAGACGAATGAACTTGCCAAAAAAACAGCGAAAGCAGAACGTATGTGAGCTGGTGACGTACTTTTATATACGAAAGTGACTCGGCAGGTGCCGTGTTTTCGTTTCGTTTTGCATTGAGACTCGGTCCGGCCTCTTGTTCAAAACGATGGGGACAGTACTGCCAGCCGTATCCAAAATTCCAAATAGACCAGCACATAATGATGCGAGGAACCTTTGGAAATTATTAATCAGGCTCTCCAGATATCACGTTCATATAAGCACGCTCACATTCGATCACACGTTTTACATGATTGCCATGGCGCGTACGTGCATGCTTCCATGGCCGACTCCGTCGAGGATCTTGAGGTGGCGGTGGCGGCCGAGTCTGCCCAGTGATGCAGGCGCGCGTTCATCTGATCTGCATGTCGGGTTTCTTCTTCGCCGTGCTCGTTGTTGTCTTCAAACTTTTGATGGAGCTCACCCTCCGTAAAGAAATATAAGAGCGCATATATCACTATTTTAGTGACCTAAACACTCTTATATTTCTTTACAGAGAGAGTATTAACCACCGGTGATGTTGGCCCTGCGTTCATCTTGTTGCTGCTGGCCTTGTTCCTCGGAATCTGGATCGGCTTCTACTTTGTCTGTCTCCTGCAAGAGTGACAAATTAAAATGGCAATCCAGAGGGACTGAGGATGGCACACAGCTTCTTCCTTCAGGGTGAACTGCCTTCTCTGACGGAATCTATGGATCAGTGTTGGGTTCATAGTGACGGAAACTCGGGTTTCTCTCTCCATCCCCTATCCGTTGGCGGCTAGGGTGAACTCTCCCCTTCAGGCTTCGCCGACGAGCCCGTGGATTCACCTCCCCTCTGCCTACCACTCCGGCGGCAGGTGGCGGGGACGGGAATCACAGTGCCACCGCTCCGGTTAGTAGTTTAAGGTTGGGGGTTTTTAGTTCTCGCGGGTACGGCGCTCGGATAGATGGCGACGCTTCTTCTTCGAGTTTGTCTTCCGGGTTACGATCCTCGTCGAGTGCATTCATCTATACGTAGTCGACAGAGCTCCGGGGTAGATCCTTGATGTCTCCTATGGATGGTGAGGTTAGGGTTTCTCGTCATGTGGCGAGATTTGTTGGCAAGTGTTTTAGATCTATTCAGGGGTTCAATGATGACAACTGCAGCTTCAGGGCGCTGGTCTTTAGGGGCACGTGCACGAAGACTTCCTGGCTGCCATCGACAAGGTCAAGCCGGCTCCGGTAAGCGAGCGGCAACAGCGGCGCGTCGGCGGCTCGATCTGACGGCGGTAGTGGTCGTTCGGTGGTCTTGGAATCTCGATGTAATTTTTATTATGTTTGAGGTGCTTCGTACTTCCGACGAACTTTGATAATAGATCTGAGTCATTTTCGCAAAAAAAAAACTGCTGTGTTTTACAATGCAAGAGCACAAAGGTAATTTACTAGAAAGCACGGGCTAGTGCAGTTTGAAAGCACAAGCTAGTTTGGGTATAACTTTCACCTGCCCCTAGTCTGCACCGCCTCTACGCCCATGCATGGTTAAACAGGGGCATGCGCCCACGTTGTAGGTCCTTCAGCTAATGTTACTCCCCCCTGCACCCAGATCGATGTGGACGAATACACGCCTGCCAGGATTAATGTCATGAATAGCTTAACTAGTGTCTATTTTTATTTTTTTTGAAGGGAGACCAGCAATGCTGGGCTTTTTCATTATGATAGGTAGGGAGCAATATGTACATAGACCAAGACGGTCATAAGGATGAAAGGAGAAAGAAGAGGAGAAGAACAAAAAGAGGACAGCACGGGCGAAAAATCTCTCAGCCTGGGTCCCCGAAAGGCGACAGCAAGCAGGATGCACCCCCCAGTCTCCACAATTCCAAATCTCCTCGAATCTCCCTTATTGTGGTTTCCACCGTTGAGATTTTGTTGTTGAAGGTTTTGTTGTTTCGTTCAAGCCATATTCTCCACGACACCAGGATCATCATCGACTTGATGCCCTTCTTATGTTCAGCCGTCGTCTTGAAGACGATAGAAATCCACGTCTTTTTTTAGCTTTCAGGGTTTTGCCAGCCAATGGGATCAAGTGATCTGCATCCAGCCCAGTCCGCAGCCTTTTGCCAGATCATCCTGGCATGCGGGCATTCCCATAGAATGTGTAGCGAGGTCTCCAAACTTCGCAGACACAGAGGGCAGAAATAGTTGTTTGGCCAGCCCCGACGCTGCAAACGATCAGCGCACCACAGCCTATCCAACATGAGCAGCCAAATGAAGAACTTGCAGCGGGGTGGAGCCCATGCCCGCCACAACATGTCTTTGAAAGGAGAGGCCACCCTGCCAGCAAACTGCAGCCTGTAGGCTGCCGCAGCGGAGTAGGTTCCAGATGCAGTTGTTTTCCAGGTGATCGAATCCGCAGCACCGGTGATGAGGCTTGCCTCTGCATTTCGGACTAATCTCCAGAGGCAGCGGAATTGCTCTAGGAAATCATTTGTGAACGGCGGTTTTCTTATGTCTTGGATCCATCTGTGTCCGTGCAGCGCCTCCCTGACAGATCGATCCTTTGCTCTCGATCGCTTGTACAGCGCCGGGGCTATTTCACGCAAAGGGAGTGGCCCCATCCATGTTGATTCCCAGAACAGAGCAGAGTTGCCGTCGCCAATCCCGACAGTTGTGGCAGCGGCAAAAAGGGCTCTGTCCCGCTCATCGCATGGGATGACGGAGCCAACCCAAGGCCTGTTTGGTTCGGCCCAAGACAACCATAGCCAATGAAGACGAAGCGCTCTGGCAAATTTCTGAAGATCATGGATCCCCAGGCCGCCCAGCTCAACTGGAGAGCACACTTGGCGCCAACTGACCTTGCTCTTGCCACCCGTAAGGTTTTCTTCTTGCGCCCAGAGGAACTTTCTACAGATTTTATCTATGTCCTTGAGGAAGCTGGCGTTTACCTGGATTGCAATGAGAGCAAAGATAGGCATAGCTGTGAGCACAGAGCGCACTAGCGCGAGCCTGCCGGCTACGTTCATGAGTCTACCCTTCGAGCTAGCTAACTTTGCCCTAATTCTATCGTAAACAAATTGCAGGTGCACCTTTCTGAGCCTCCCTAAGGTAATTGGAAGGCCAAGGTATGTGATCGGGAAAGCAACGCGTGCTCCAGCGAAAGCTTCCAGGATGTGGTCAAGGTCTATTTCTCGACATTGGATGGGTGCAACAGTTGACTTGTCAGGATTCATCCGCAGACCGGTGGCCTGTCCAAAGTGATGCATGATTTCCAGAAGGCAGGCAACATCCTCGCGAGAGGGGTTGGAGAAGAGAATGGCATCGTCAGCATACAGACTGATTCTCAATTTTGCGTCTCGACCAGGAAGGGGTGTAAGGAAGCCAGAGTTCTGTGCTGCCTCGAGAACATGGTGTAGCGTGTCGATCACCAAGATGAACAAAAACGGGGACAGGGGGTCCCCCTGCGGCAAGCCACAGAAGTGTTGTATTGTTGGGCATGGGGATCCATTGAGGAGGACGACAGAGGACGATGAGGCCAATAGAGCGGAGATCCAGTTGCGCCACCTGATCGAGAAACCTAGGTTTTGCAGCAACTCCAGCAGGTATTCCCACGAGATCGAGTCGAAAGCCTTGGCTATATCCAGTTTAAACAACAGCATCTGCTTCTTTCTCCTATGGAAACTGCGGGCAACATTTCTAACGAAGAGATAGCTATCATGGATGCACCTACTTTTGAGGAAGGCACTCTGGGCAGGAGATATGATGCTAGCTATTTTAGGTGCGAGTCTAATGGACAGAATCTTTGCAATGAGCTTTGCAAAAGAGTGCACCAAACTGATTGGTCTGAACTGCCCAATTTCATAGGCCTCCGCAAGCTTGGGTAGGAGCACTACGTTTGCAGAGTTCAGGATTCCTAAGTTTGAACAGTTCATATGGTAGAACTGATTTAGAGCGTCAAGGAGGTCCTGCTTGATAGTAGCCCAGTAGCTCCGGAAGAAAATCCCTAAGAATCCATCCGGACCCGGGGCGCGATCCGTCAGCGTTTGCTTGATTGCTTGCCAAACCTCCTCCTCAGAGAAGGGGAGGTCCATTCCTTCATTGTCAATCTACGGCAAGTTGATCGCTTCCCAGTTGATCATACAGGCGCGCGTGAGCTTCTGACCCATGATGCCCTGGAAGTGATCGTTGATCACCTTTTCCTTTTCGTTGTGGTCAGTCACTCTGCAGTTCCCTTTCTTAAGCGATAGGATGAAATTTTTTCGCCGTCTTGCGTTGATCTTGGCATGGAAGAAAGCAGTGCTCGCGTCCCCCGCCCTAAGCCAATTGATGCGAGAGCTCTGCTTCTTTCTCGCCCGTTCTATCACGGCTAAACCCAACAGCCGCAGCTTCAGCTTTTTTCGGAGCTCCCATTCTGCATCAGATAGGGTCCTGTTTTCCTAAGCGGTGTCAAGGCACAGGATAATCTCTTGGGCCATGTGGAATTGGAGCTTTGCATCGCTAAACAGACCTTTACTCCATTTCCTCAGCGCGCTAGCCGTACGCTTTAGCTTGACGTGCAGGGAGAGGATCTTGCAACTTGACTGGACTGGCCTCGTCCAAGCTTCAGAGACAGCCTCATGGAACCCCGGAAACTTTGGCCAGAAATTCTCGAAGTGAAACCTCGCTCTGCCGGGAGGAGCGCATGCATTTGCCAAGACCAGAGGGCAGTGATCTGAAACAGAGGTTGAGGCGGCATGCAGCAGATGGTGGGGGAAGAGGGCATCCCACCGCGCGTTGCAGAAAACACGATCTAGGGCAACTAGAGTGGGAGTCTGCTGCTCATTACTCCAGGTAAATTTTCTATTCTTTCTCCTAATTTCAAACAACTCGGCTCTGTTTAGCACAGCTCTGAACTTTCCCATCAAACGTCGGTTCAGATTTAGGTTGTTTTTATCCCTAGCTTCATAGATGAGGTTAAAATCTCCAAGGGCGAGCCAGGGGCGGCTGAAAACAGGTGCAGCACAGCATAGCTCATTAAGGAAATCTTCTTTGAGACTGTCATCGGTAGGGTCGTAAACTGACGTGAGGCAGAACTCCTTCTCTTCCGTCAGGGAATTGACAGTAGCCGTCAGGGAAAACTGAGAGGCGATACAGTTACTAAGCTGCACCAGAGTGTTGTTCCAGAAGATGTTGATGCCTCCTCTAGATCCGTTGGCAGGCAGGTGGTATACTTGGTCTAGTGTCCC
>LR880972.1:11722644-11736790 GCA_904067115.1 Aegilops sharonensis | reverse complement strand
TTTCTCCCCTCTATACTCTTGTTATGACGAATTTAATCTTCACCCTTCAAAGTTTTGTGTTGTCGGATTGAATATGCAGAGATGAGAACACATGATATATGTCTTGCAATATGAAAACTTGAGGTGACAATGACGTATCTTATTGATTCACTTGATATGTGTCATGGCATTCAACTCGCGGATTCCCACAGTTATATTGGGGTAATCTATGCATAGGGGTTGATGCATGTTTTTCTCTGGTGGAAACTTTGGGGTCTCTTTATAGTTGTTTGTGTGGATTGAGTATTATGAATATGAATTTGCTTTGGTGTTATTCTAGTACGAACTCTAGGATAGATCGAACGGAAAAAATAGCTTTGTGTTATTTTAGTACGAACTCTTGAATAGATCGAATGGAAAGAATAGCTTTGAGGTGGTTTCGTGACCTACAAACAATTCCTATCTTTTGTTCTCCGCTAATAGGAACTCAGGAGTGATTCTTTATTGCACTTTGAGGGATAATCATATGATCCAACTATGTTAGCATTGTTGAGAGGTTGCACTAGCGAAAGTACGGACCCTAGGCCTCATTTTACATCATTGCAATATTGTTTGTACTCCGTTTTACCATTTACTACCTTGCTGTTTTTTATTGTTCGCACCATAAAAACTCATATCTACTATCCATACTACGCTTTTATCACCATCTCTTCACCGAACTAGTGCACCTATACAATTTGCTATTGTATTAGGTGTGTTGGGGACACAAGAGATTTCTTGTATTTGATTGCAGAGTTGCTTGAGAGAGACTATCTTTATCCTACGCCTCCCACGGATTGATAAACCTTAGGTCATCCACTTGAAGGAAAATTATTGTCCTACAAAACTCTGCGCTTCGAGGCCCAACACGTGTCTACAAGAATAAAGTTGCATAGTAGACGTCAATCACGACATGACGAGGAGCTCCGGAATAGTCCGGAGGTAAAGATTGATATATGGGATAATAGTGTTTCGTCTCCGAGAGGGTTTCAGATGTTTCCCGTAATGTTCTGTAGCGACAACACTTTATTTTAGCCAAGGGGTAAAGCCCACGGGGTTTTAGAAAGGTGCAAAAGGAAGTTTTGCGGAGGCCAGGGACCCTAGCATCTAGGCCAGACGCCGAGGACCCTGGCGTCTGGTCCTGGAGTCCAAGAAGGACTCTCTTCCTATGTGCCAAACAGACTTTGAGGAGTCTCTTTCTCCAAGAAACGACCCCAGGGCTCAACATATAAATAGTGGGGCAGGGCTAGCACCCGGAACACATCACGATTCACCAAGCCGTGTGCCGGCAACCCCTCCCCCTTTAGTTTACTAGTTTCCGTTGTGCTTGGCGAAGCCCTGCGGAGATTGTTCTTCACTACCACCGTCACCACGCTATCATGCTGCCGGAACTCATCTACTACTTCGCCCTTCTTGCTGGATTAAGAAGGTGAGGACGTCACCGAGCTGAACATGAGCTGAACGCGGATATGTCGTACGTTCGGTACTTGATCGGGATGGATCATGAAGGTGTGTGACTACATCAACCGCGTTGATAAACACTTCCGCTTAGCGATCTACAAGGGTATGTAGATGCTCTTCATCGCTCGTAGATATGCATCTCCATGGATAGATCTTGCGTGTGCATAGATTTTTTTTTGTTTTCCATGCAACGTTCCCAACAACTCCGGGTGGCAATATGTGGGCAGCTAGGTACAAGCGAATAAGACCAATTAAACCATGAGCTAAAGAGCTGGTCCATCAGGCGCAAATGAATTCCTTTGTGGCGTGCAGGCCTAAAATGGTCCTGCTAAAAGGATTGTAATGATCGACCGAAGTATATAACCGACCTGGGAGCTAGTGTGTGAGATCGGCTAGGAACTGATGGCTGAGGCCATGAGCTGGATACGAACTTGTTGTGTATATATGCTCCAAATTCCTGATCCAGTTAGTGTTACCTCGTTCCTGTGAGAATAGGTCGAACTGAACGCTTACATAAGCCGAGCACAAACTTTTGCCTCCATTTTATTTTACAGAAATAGTAGCATGTCAAATACAGAACCAACC
Source organism: Aegilops sharonensis (assembly GCA_904067115.1). Classification (NCBI taxonomy): domain Eukaryota; kingdom Viridiplantae; phylum Streptophyta; class Magnoliopsida; order Poales; family Poaceae; genus Aegilops; species Aegilops sharonensis. The sequence continues at coordinate 11,734,726 of LR880972.1, read as the reverse complement.
CATATGAATGGCTTGGTTGGGGTCGGGTGAACAGAGAGCAAGCCTGATCGAGCAGCCTTAGAGTCCTTATATGAGTAACACCACAAGTAGTAGCTGGGGCGAAGACTCCTGATGCAATGTTGCGCACCGCCTGATGCTGCTGATGCCATCCCCGTGAGTTCTTCCCTCTCAGCTGTTATGACCCAGCTGACTTGTTTTTTTTTTAATTTTTTTGTCTAGGAGAGGATGTATCTCGGTTGCGGATGTTTTCGCTTTCAATCGTTCCCATTAGCCTTATGTAAACATGTCTTATAACTACCTTAACTATTTGCTTTAGTATAATAGAATGTAGCAGGGCAATGAGCTTGTTGATCCAAAGAACAAAACGCCATGGATGGTGCAACATAACATCAGAAAGTAAAGATTGCGGTGTGCATGGCGATCAACTCCAGAAGAGAAAAAAAAAACTCTAGAAGAGAACAACCAATTGATGAAGAAACACGCGCACGTGCATTATTACAAATACTGTCAAACAATACAAACTGACACTCACAGTAGTAGGAGCTAGGAGCAAACCAGACGAGCAAGTACTAGCTAGACTACTAGTAGTAGTAGCAGCTGCTAGGAATATTAAAAAACACAAAAAAGGTGTGTGCTGGACCGACCAAAACCCATGGATAGATCTAAGCACTGGAGGGAAATGAAATGGAGATCTCGATACACATGATTAACCAGATTCGTGAGTGGTGCTGGTGCCGCATGAGGTAGGGCAGACACCATCGAAGAACATGACCGGGAACCGCTTCGCGAACTTGTCACGGAGCTCACACAGGCAACTCATCGAATCTTCAGATAAGATTTCGCAGCAGTGCTTCATTATATAAGGCTCACGGAGCTCACCACTGCCCAAAACTTCGACACAGTCATCTCCTTCGGGGCAGGCCGATGCTTCCGCCAGAGTCGGCGTTAGCGCCAGCGCCACTAGCAGCACCACCAGTGCCGCCGCTGCATGGGTCGACTTCAAGGTGACCATGCTTACTTGGCTAAGGATGTGGTAGCTACCTCCTGCTCAAGGTGGTGTGTGTGTGTGTGTGTGTGTGTGTGTGTGTGTGTGTGTGTGTGTGTGTGTGTGTGTTGAGTCGATCCATCCCCTTGTGGCCTTTTTATAGAGCTAGATCTACCAATGCACACCACCACCAACCCCGGCCCCCATGTGAAGATGGCATTCTCAGCAATAAAAAAACCGCATGAAGATGGAGTAGTATAGTAGGTGCATGCATCGCGCAAGCCTTTTCTTTTTTGCTAGCCATTTTTTGGGGTCAAAATCAAGCTACTCTACTTGATGGAGCACTGTGCTGTGTTATTCTACTAAGCGCGTGCATCGCGCGGGAGCCTTTGTTTTTACTTGATGGTATTTTTGGGAGGAGATGCTAATTAGTGCATGGGTAGCCATCGACCAGCACAGCATTAATTAATACTCTACTTGCCAGATCGAGGTTCCTGCCATTCTATCCCTCGATCGGAGATCTGCTTGCCCCCTTGAGATCTGTCAGTTTCTTTCTTTCTTTTTTGGTTGTGCACCGATCGAGATGCACTAGTAGAAAAAGGCACATCTGTCCCGGTTGGGGGTGGGGGAGGGGGAGGGGGTTGGGGGTTTTTAAGGGTTAATTTAATTAGAGGTTTCATATATTTTGTTAGCTAGCTAATAAAGAGAAGTGACCTCTCTTATCTCCGTGCTTGGTCGACGTTACATACTATACGTATATAGGACTCGACACGCTAGCAAGTAAGAAAATGAAGGAAACCATTAAATACAGAAGATCGTCATGAACATATACAGAGAGAAGTGATCGACCTCTCCTTCTCCGAAAGATTCGTCGAACAACAAGTTTTCGTATATCTATCTGACGCTACTAGCTACATATATGCAATCCTTAATATCTGAAGTCAAGTTCCACATGATATTCTCCGCCTTTATTAATCAACTCCAGATGAGAACAACCAATTGATGAAGGAATACGCGCAAGTGCATTATTACAAATATTGTCGAACAATACAAACTGACACTCTCACAGTAGTAGGAGCTAGGAGCAAACCAGACGATCAAGTGCTAGAAACTCCCTCCGTTCCAAAATAGATGACTCAACTTATAAAGTTGAGTCATCTATTTGAAACGGAGGAAGTACTAGACTACTAGTAGTAGTAGCAGCTGCTAGGAATACTAAAAAACATAAAAACATGTGAGCTGGACCGACCAAAACCCTTGGATATGGGTTGCAGCCAGCCCCAGCCAACCAGGCAGGCTCTAAACACTGAAGGGAAATGAAATGGAGATCTACATACACATATGATTAAACAGATTCGTGAGTGGTGCTGGTGCCGCATGAGGTAGGGCAGAAAACATCGAAGATCTCGACCGGGTCCCGCTGCGCGAACTTGTCCCGGATCTCACACAGGCAACTCATCAAATCTTCAGATAAGATTCCGCAGCAGATCTGGATAATAGGAGGATAGGGCTTACCACGGCCGATTTCACTGACACAGAAATCTCCAGGGAAATCTCCTTGGGGGCAGGACGACGCTTCCGCCAGCGTCAGCGCCAGCGCCAGCGCCGCCACCAGCCACAGGGCCGCCGCTGCATGGGTCGACTTCATGGTGGCCATGCTTACTTGGCTAAGGAATTGGTAGCTGAAGGTGGTGTGTGTGTGTGCGCGCGCGCGCGTGTGTGTGCGTGTGCGTGTGTGTGTGTGTTGAGTCGATCCATCCCCTTCTGGCCTCTTTATAGAGCTAGATTTACCAGTGTCCAGTGCACACCACCACCCACCCCCGATGTGAAGATGGCATCTCAGCAACAAAGAAACCACATGAAGATGGAGTAGTATACTTGGTGCATGCATCGCGCGAGCCTTTTCTTTTCTGCAAGCCATTTTTTGGGTCAAAACCAAGCCACTCTTACTTGATGTACTACCAGTGTCCCGCGGGAGCCTTTGTTTTTAAGTACTTGATGATATTTTTGGGGGGAGATGCTAATTAGTTCATGGCTCGCCATCGATCAGCACATCGTTAATACTATACTTGGCAGATCGAGGAGCCAATACGTACAGAACCTCCACCTCTCCCATTCTATCCCTCGATCGGAGATCTGCTTGTGCCCCCTTGGAGATCTGTCAGTTTCTTTCTTTTTTTTCTTGGTTGTGCAGTGATCGGGATGCTTCTTATTTGAAACTTAAAACAGCGTATATATTGGAGTTTCGACATTTTTCTTTATTTTTATTTAACAACCATCACTATGAGATTCTAGTTCCTTGCCATGTACCATGAGTACTCGGCGAAGTCAACGAGTTCTACGATATATTCTCGTTCCCTACAACGGTCGCCTCCCCAAAAACTAGGGTTTCTCTGCCACACGCTGGCGTCACCGCCGGAATGCCGCACCTCAGGTGACCTTAGGGTCATGGGAGCGGAGTGGATCCCGACCCTTGCCGGTGGGAGGGCTCTTTTTTTATAGGTTTCTTCGAGGTACGATAGAGTTTGAGTCCTGCTTAGGAAGATGGGACGACGGCGGCCCCCTGGAGATGGAATAAGGTTCTTCCCGCGTAGCCCCCATTTCGGTGGTGCATCTAGCATCGTTGGTGGGCGTGTGGAGAGGTGTCTCCGGCAGATCTGTCTTTGGTGGATTTGCTCGGATCTGGTCGTCATTCGTCTATGTTCGAGTTTCTTCAGATTGGATCCTTTTGATCTACGCGACTCTTCATCGGTGGCGGTTGTTGTTCAGTTGTGTTGGTCTTATGAGGCCTGAGCTCGACGACTTCCTGGTTGTCTACTACAATAAGTTTTTCCCAGCTCCAGTGAGGGAGGGGCGATGACGGGGCACGTCTTCGGCTCGCTTCAGTTCTTATAGTCGTCGCTAGGTAGTCTGTCAATTTGGATGTAACTTTTATTATTTATGGTGTTCGTTGCACGATCATGATTTTTTTTTTCAAGAATGAGACGGCCATGATTATAGATCTCGAATATTTTCTCAAAAGAAAATAGCATCACTATTAGACCGGGACCAATGGCCCACGTGGCCCGACCGTCCCCCTGGGCTCACGAACCGGGGCAAATAGCTTCATTGGTCCCGGTTCTGGATTGAACCGGGACTAATGGGCTGAACCGGCCTGGCCCATTGCCCCCTTTTCTACTAGTGGAGTCTGGTTCTTTGACTAGTATTTTTTTTTTCGATAAAGGACTTTTCATTGAATAGATATATCGAGGTGATACAATCGTATTGAAAGAAAGCCCGGCCTCTGCATAGCTAGATGCACACAGCCAAAAAATTCAGAGCACCCTAAAACTAAAATAATTCGATACAATGCCAAGCAATAAAACGTGTCCATCCTAAGAAAAGGTAGATCCTATCCGTAAATCACACCGCCATCCATGTGGGTAGAAAACCTCCCTGGCCGTACGCTCCAGCCGTGTAGACGCCATCGTAAAAAGGTCCATGTCCTCCGGCTTCTGCAGGATAGACCACGTACGGAGCCATCGTGTACAAACATGGATAACCTGCATAGGAGATGAGACACATTTATTGTTAAAAACCACATCATTCCTGGTAAGCCACATTGCCCAGCATAAGGCCGCCGCTCCCGCAAGAATATGTGCAGAAAATTGTTTATCAATACCCCGCAACCAGTTGCCGAACATATTTCGTGCACTACGTGGTGGGTATAAATTGGAAGCTACTTGGACCATGGCCCAAACTGCCCGAGCGAACTTGCACTCAAAAAATAAGTGTTTGATAGTCTCGTCATGTTGGCAAAAGACACATGTCTTGGACCCGTGCCAGTTTCGTCGTGTGAGATTATCTCTAGTTAGAATGACTCCTTTGTTTAGAAACCAAAGGAATATCTTCACTCTTAGAGGGATTTTTAGCTTCCACAATTTTCTATTATCAACTGGAACATCACAATGGACCATTGCATCATACATGGATTTGACCGAAAATTTGCCATTCTGATGCAAGTTCCATCGAAAAGTGTCCGGCTCATCTGACAATTGAATGTCCTCCAGACGAGTGAGTAATTCATTCCATGCTGTCAGGCGAGTGCCCAAAAGATCCCTACGAAAAGAAATATCGGGGTTTTCTTGTCCTAAGACTTGTTTGATCGTGACGAATTTATGTCTAACAATCCGGTACAAGCTCGGATATTGCACCATTAGTGAGTTGTTCCCTAGCCAGGTATCTTCCCAGAAACGAACCTGGGAACCGTCCCTAACCGAGAAGGTCCCAAATTGAAAGAAGAATTCCTTCGCCTTCATGACACCACTCCAAAAATGTGAATCCCCAGGTTTCCAATGTAGTTGAGAAATGGCATTGGATCCGACATACTTATTGCGAATGATTTCCTGCCATACTCCATTCTCAGTGAGTAATTTATAAACCCACTTGCTGAGAAGAGAGATATTTTTAATCTCAAGGTCTTGGATTCCCAGGCCCCCCTGACTTTTAGGTCTGCATAATACGCTCCACCTAGCAAGTCGATATTTCTTTGTTTCGTTATCACACTGCCAAAAAAATCTTGATCTAAAGTAATCTAGCCGCTGTAGAACCCCTTTCGGCAGGTGGAAGAATGACAACATATACAAAACCATGTTGCTTAGGACGGAATTGATCAAGATCAGTCGGCCCCCATAAGACAAGAGTTTGGCCTTCCAACTGGCTAATCGTTTCTCAAGTCTCTCTTCCACATGCCTCCACTCAGCGATAGTTAACCGCCGATAGTGTATAGGAATACCCAGATACCGAATCGGAAACTGCCCAAGCTGGCATCCAAAAATCTCGGCATATTCGGGTGCTGATTCTGCGGCATTGACTAGTATTAGAAGGATTTAGACAAGTTCGTTAATTATCTGCTCGGTAAACGGCTTGTCGAGTGTTACACTCGATGAAAGACTTGTCGAGTACTTTCTCCGTTCGGATTTATTCGGCCCAGAGATCATTTTCTTGGACAAAGTCACATAGTAATTTGCTCATATTAATACTTCCATTCCCCTTCCAATGCACTCTCTCACATGTCAACTCTCAAATGTAACCAATCAAAAAGCAATGCATACAACATATTTATTATTCAACCATGAGACTAACAATAATAACTTCGCTACACCCAATAAAATACTCCCTCCGTCCCATAATGTAAAACATTTTTTTACACTAGTGTAGTGTCAAAATACGTCTTATATTATGAGACGGAGGGAGTAGCTACATAGGTTTTCAAAGCAAGGCTTGTGGTGCTCTTAGGCCTAATAAATAGCACAGAGGAAGTATTGTACTACCTCTGTCTTGGTTTATTGGTCCCCTTTATAATTTATGTCAAATTTTAAACAAAGATTTAACTAATAAAATGTTAATATATGTCAACAAAAATTATATCGTTGGGTTCGTATTTCAACATAGTTTTCAATGATATGTTTTTTGGTGACATGCATGCATATTTTATTTGTTAAATTAACGTTCAAAATTTAACACAGAATATAAAAGGGACCAATAAACCAGAACGGATGTAGTACTTGGCAAACAACTTCGGCAAATTGCTGCCGAACAGCTGCTACATGTGCGACGCTTTGCTGAGTGCCTTGTGGAGGCGCTCCAGAAAAATCTACAGAAACTACTAGTGAAGGCTTACTTAACGGCGGCTAAGAAAAACTAGCAGGCAGTGCGCGGCCGCACCACATGGAGTGATAACCTATTTATCTTTTTGTAATATTTGATAAGTCGTTCCAAGATTGATTGGTGACAAAGGCCCGTTGGTTTGTCTGGGGTAAAGAACTCTTGTAGAAGCAAAGAACTGTACCAATTGATGAACACGCGTACGTGCACTATTACAAAAGAAACTTGTTGTAAAAAAAATACAAACTGATACTCAGCTTACAACTGTAGGAGCTAGGAGCAGACAAATTAAAGGACACAAACAAACAGGCGAGCTGGACGGACTCTAGATTGCAGGGAAATGAAATGAAACGGGGATCTCGAGCGCTACATCTGATTAACCAGATTGGTGAGCAGTGGCGCTGGCGCAGTTGTTAGCGCAGAAATTATCGAAGAGACTGAGCCGCCACCGCCGCGAGAACTTGGCACGGACCTCACACAAGCAGCTCTCGCCCCATCTGTGTAAAGTGCGGCAGCAGAACGAGATTGCCTCAGGACGGCCCTCACCACCGCCGATTGAAGCGACACAGGCATCTCTTTCGGGGCAGGCCGATGCTTCCCCCACCGCCACCGCCGCGGCCGCCAGCACTGCTACCAGCAAGAGCGCCGCCGCTGCACGGTTCCAGTTCACGCTGGCCATGCTTGCTTGGCTGAGGATTAGGTAGCTGCTCAGGCTGGTGGTTATGTGTGCGTGTCTGTGTGTGTGTGATGAATCGATCCATCCCCTTGTGGCTTCTTTATGTAGCTAGGATAGCAGTCTGCCAATGCACACCACCACCAACCTAACCCCGTGTGAAGATCCACGTACGTACTACGTGAAGATGGATCCCCTTGTGGGCTAGGAGTCTACCAATGCATATGATACTAGTGTATGATACTACCTCCCTAATGCATAGTATCATATATTAGTATCGTGTAGTACTCTATTTATTGTCATGCATGACACAAAGTAGTATAGCATTTAATATGATACGGTATCATGATATGATACTACATCCTCTCTTTCTTTCTTTAATGCTATGACACCTCATCAAAATTGCCTAGTTGAAATACATGATACTAGCTATGATACTATCATTACAACCAGCCTAAGCGCATGCATTACAGGGGCCTTTGTTTTTACGTGGTCTAGCCATCGATCAGTGCATCATTAATAGTACTTGTCAGATCAAGGTTAACTTTGACTTGCCAGATCGAGCTGCCAATGCCCGAGGTAAGATCTGCTCGTCCCTTTGAGATCTTTCTTTGCTTGTGCACCAACCGAGAAGCTTCTCATTCGAAAACTTGAAAGTGTAATGTAGTTCAGAGCTTTTTCTGTTTTTCATTAAACTAGCACAAATGCCCTCTCAAATGCGAGGGCAAATTATTTCTTGTTATAAAATGGATTTAAATAATCTAATAGTTTCATATAAGTTCTTCTTCTGCAATTTTAAATAACATGTTGATTTTATAGCCACAACAAATGTTTATGCTAAAGAAGATCACATATGGTGAAAACAAGTAAAATCGTGTATAACCAGCTCGCACCCGAGACGCACGCTCCCCCACGAACACCACGTCTCCTCCCTCCAGGCATCCCAGAGATCAACCAAAGGCCTCGGCTTTGGCCTGATCTGCAGTCCCCAGCAGACGGAGCTGCCAACGACTGCCCTGCCATGAACATCGTCGGATCTGAGCCAGCCCGCACAGTATCACCGTTATGTGATGATGTCGAAGCATGATTTATTTATTGATTGTCCTCCTTATGAGTGGCGGTCGGGGACGAGCGATGGTCTTTTCCTACCAATCTATCCCCCTAGGAGCATGCACGTAGTACTTTATTTCGATAACTAATAGATTTTTGCAATAAGTATGTGAGTTCTTTATGACTAATGTTGAGTCCATGGATTATACGCAATCTCATCCTTCCACCATTGCTAGCCTCTCTAATACCGCGCACGTTTCGCCGGTGTCATACACCCACCATATACCTTCCTCAAAACAGCCACCATACCTACCTATCATGGCATTTCCATAGCCATTCCGAGATATATTGCCATGCAACTTTCCACCGTTCCGTTTATTATGACACGCTCCATCATTGCCATATTGCTTTGCATGATCATGTAGTTGACATCGTATTTGTGGCAAAGCCACCGGTCATAATTCTTTCATACATGTCACTCTTGATTCATTGCATATCCTGGTACACCGCCGGAGGCATTCATACAGAGTCATATTTTGTTCTAAGTATTGAGTTGTAATTCATGAGTTGTAAGAAAATAAAAGTGTGATGATCATCATTTTTTAGAGCATTGTCCCAAGTGAGGAAAGGATGACGGAGGATATGATTCCCCCACAAGTCAGGATGAGACTCCAGACTAAAAAAAAGAGGCCATAAAAAAAGAGAAAAGGCCCAAAAAATGAGAGGAAAAGAGAGAAGGGGCAACGCTACTATCCTTTTACCACACTTGTGCTTCAAAGTAGCACCGTGATCTTCATGATAGAGAGTCTCCTATGTTGTCACTTTCATATGCTAGTGAGAATTTTTCATTATAGAACTTGGCTTGTATATTCCAATGATGGGCTTCCTCAAAATGCCCTAGGTCTTCGTGAGCAAGCGAGTTGGATGCACACCCACTTAGTTTATTTTGTTGAGCTTTCATACATTTATAGCTCTAGTGCATCCGTTGCATGGCAATCCCTACTCACTCACATTGATATCTATTGATGGACATCTCCATAGCCCGTTGATACGCCTAGTTGATGTGAGACTATCTTCTCCTTTTTGTCTTATCCACAACCACCATTCTATTCCACCTATAGTGTTATGTCCATGGCTCACGCTCATGTATTGCGTGAAGATTGAAAAAGTTTGAGAACGTCAAAAGTATGAAACAATTGCTTGGCTTGTCATCGGGGTTGTGCATGATTTAAATACTTTGTGTGGTGAAGATAGAGCACAGCCAGACTATATGATTTTGTAGGGATAACTTTCTTTGGCCATGTTATTTTGAGAAGACATAATTGTTTTGTTAGTATGCTTGAAGTATTATTATTTTTATGTCAATATTAAACTTTTGTCTTGAATCTTACGGATCTGAATATTCATACCACAATTAAGAAGAATTACATTGAAATTATGCCAAGTAACATTCCACATCAAAAATTCTGTTTTTATCATTTACCTACTCGAGGACGAGCAGGAATTAAGCTTGGGGATGCTGATACGTCTCCAACGTATCTATAATTTTTTATTGTTCCATGCTATTATATTATCTATCTTGGATGTTTATGGGCTTTATTTTACACTTTTATATTATTTTGGGACTAACCTATTGACCCAGAGCCCAGTGCCAGTTCCTGTTTTTTCCCTTGTTTCGGTGTTTCGAAGAAAAGGAATATCAAACGGAGTCGAAACGGAACGTAACCTTCTGGAGAAGTTATTTTTGGAAGGAAAGAAACCAGGGAGACTTGGAGGCCACGTCAAAGAAGCAACGAGGAAGGCACGAGGTAGGGGGGGGGCGCCCTCCATCCTCGTGGGCCCCTCGTGGCTCTCCTGACGTACTTCTTCCTCCTATATATACCCATATACCCTAAAAATTTCGAAGAACAGAATAGATCGGGAGTTCCGCCGCCGCAAGCCTCTGTAGCCACCAAAAACCAATCGGGACCCTGTTCCGGCACCCTGCCGGAGGGGGGATCCCTCACCGGTGGCCATCTTCATCATCCCGACGCTCTCCATGACGAGGAGGGAGTAGCTCACCCTCGGGGCTGAGGGTATGTACCAAGTAGCTATGTGTTTGATCTCTCTCTCTCTCGTGTTCTTGATTTGGCACGGTCTTGATGTATCGCGAGCTTTGCTATTATAGTTGGATCTTATGTTGCTTCTCCCCCTCTACTCTCTTGTAATGGATTGAGTTTTCCCTTTGAAGTAATCTTATCGAATTGAGTCTTTAATGATTTGAGAACACTTGATGTATGTCTTGCCGTGCGTATCTGTGGTGACAATGGAATATCACGTGATTCACTTTATGTATGTTTTGGTGATCAACTTGCGGGTTCCGCCCATGAACTTATGCATAGGGGTTGGCACACATTTTCGTCTTGATTCTCCGGTAGAAACTTTGGGGCACTCTTTGAGGTTCTATGTGTTGGTTGAATAGATGAATCTGAGATTGATGCATATCGTATAATCAAACCCACGGATACTTGGGGTGACATTGGAGTATCTAGGTGACATTAGGGTTTTGGTTGATTTGTGTCTTAAGGTGTTATTCTAGTACAAACTCTAGGGCTGTTTGTGACACCTATAGGAATAGCCCAATGGATTGATGGGAAAGAATAACTTTGAGGTGGTTTCGTACCCTACCATAATCTCTTCGTTTGTTCTCCACTATTAGTGACTTTGGAGTGACTCTTTGTTGCATGTTGAGGGATAGTTATATGATCCAATTATGTTATTATTGTTGAGAGAACTTGCACTAGTGAAAGTATGAACCCTAGGCCTTGTTTCCTATCATTGCAATACCGTTTACGCTCACTTTTACCACTTGTTACCTTGCTGTTTTTATATTTTCAGATTACAAAAACCTATATCTACCATCCATATTGCACTTGTATCACCATCTCTTCGCTGAACTAGTGCACCTATATAATTTACCATTTTATTGGGTGTGTTGGGGACACAGGAGACTCTTTGTTATTTGGTTGCAGGGTTGCTTGAGAGAGACCATCTTCATCCTACGCCTCCCACAGATTGATAAACCTTAGGTCATCCACTTGATGGAAATTTGCTACTGTCCTACAAACCTCTGCACTTGGAGGCCCAACAACGTCTACAAGAAGAAGGTTGTGCAGTAGACATTAGAGAGATCAATAGTTTCTATAAAACAAATCCACCACCGTGCTCTAAAAGATATAAGTGAAGTACTAGAGAAAAAACTATATAACTCAAAAGATATAAGTGAAGCACATAGAGTATTCTAATAATTTCTGAATCATGTTTGTCTCTCTCAAAAGATGTGTACACCAAGGATGACTGTGGTAAACTAAAAAGCAAAGACACAAATCATACAAGACGCTCCAAGCAAAACACATATCATGTGGTGAATAAAAATATAGCTCCAAGTAAAGTTACCAATGGAAGTAGAAGAAAGAGGGGATGCCTTCCGGGGCATCCCCAAGCTTTGGCTTTTTGGTGTCCTCAGATTATCTTGGGGGTGCCATGGGCATCCCCAAGATTAGGCTCTTTCCACTCCTAGTTCCATAATCCATCAAATCTTTCACCCAAACTTGAAAACTTCACAACACAAAACTCAGCAGAAAATCTCGTGAGCTCCGTTAGCGAAAGAAAACAAAAGACCACTTCAAGGTACTGTAATGAACTCATTCTTTATTTATATTGGTGTTAAACCTACTTTATTACAACTT
>LR880972.1:11688610-11715057 GCA_904067115.1 Aegilops sharonensis | reverse complement strand
CACCTTTATAATCACCCAGTTACGTTGTGATGTTTGGTAGCACACAAAGTGTTCCTCCGGTATTCGGGAGTTGCATAATCTCATAGTCATAGGAACATGTATAAGTCATGAAGAAAGCAATAGCAATATACTAAACGATCAAGTGCTAAGCTACCGTAATGGGTCAGGTCAATCACATCATTCTCTAATGATGTGATCCCGTTAATCAAATGACAACTCATGTCTATGGCTAGGAAACTTAACCATCTTTGATTCAACGAGCTAGTCAAGTAGAGGCATACTAGTGACACTCTGTTTGTCTATGTATTCACACATGTACTAAATTTCCGGTTAGTACAATTCTAGCATGAATAATAAACATTTATCATGATATAAGGAAATATAAATAACAACTTTATTATTGCCTCTAGGGCATATTTACTTCACTACTAGGCCCAAAGTAGAGGGCTTATGCCATTGGTGTCCAGGCTTGATAAATGATTATCAGATATTGCAACTCTGATGACCTACTCTGGTAGATTGGTTCATCTTAAAAGCAATAATCTCTACAGTACCCATACTTGCAATGTGTTGTATGAGAGTCCCATTTATTATATTGGATCACTTTGAAAAGTCTAGAAGAGGTTTCCTCTGGTACGGAAAAGGCATCAACAGCCATGGCAAATGCCTAGTAAAATGGGAAAAAAGTATGTCTCCCTAAAAGAGTAGGAGGTCTAGGTGTTCTTGATCTCATAATGCAAAACAGAGCATTACTTACTAAATTCCTATTCAAGTTTTTCAATAAGTAGGATTTACCTTGGGTTTAGCTGATATGGAATACATACTATAGGGACGAGAAAGTTCCTACCCCACCAATGTGGGCTCTTTCTGGTGGAGAGACTGCTGCTCCATTCTTGAGGATAAAAAAATGACTGTCTGCTCACCTAAAATGGGAGATACTATTAAGATCTGGTATGATAAATGGAATGGAGATCCCATGGAAGACCAAATGCCCCACCTTTTCTCATATGCTAGAGATAAAGACACCACCATTGCCATGATGAGCAGCATAGAGCTTGACAATTTTATGAGAAGTTTCATACACCTATGTCATCAATTGTTGTTCAACAAAGCCATCAGTTATCAGATCTAATTAATGGCATAAGCAGCACCAATGGCAAAGACTCATGGCAGTTCTACTGGAGCACTAGCAGATATTCCAACAAAAGAATCTACTTGGAATACATGGGAAACCCACCTGATGCGCCATAACCCTATCAATGGATTTGGAAATCCTGTAGCCTACCTACACAGAAATTCTTCTTATGGCTACTCATACAAGACATGCTAAACACCAGGGACCTTCTAATCAGGAAAAGCTTCCACATTGAGAATAACATATGTGAGTTATGTGATGTTGAACCTAAAGAACATTTGATGCACCTGCTCTTCAGTTGTGATTTCAGCCAAAACTTTTGGCTTGCTCTAGGGTTTCAATGGAATACAGATTTTGATATGACTGAGAAGCTGATGGATGGAAAGAAGAGAAGCAACACATAATATTACAAGGAATGCCTAATTGCTGGATGCTGGAGTTTATGGAAACATAGAAATAGTATAATCTTTCACAATAAAACCAAAGGTTTAGCCTACTGCATTGCTAGCTTCAAAGATCATTTTGAGAGTACCATCAAGAAGGCTAAACCTAGTTTGAAAGAGGACATGCAATCTTGGCTAGACTACTTGTAAATATATTGCCTTTGATCACTATACTGTGCATAGTCATATGTAAATGTCCCACCTTTATTAATGGAAAAGAGTTACAGTGCCCCCCCCCACTGTATTTGCTAAAAACACACATGAAAGAGTGGGAAAAAAATGGTATCAATGATGAGACAAAAATTGCAAAGTGTTGTAGGAACCAAGGAAATTGACAAAATAAAAGTATTAACAGGGAGATGAGATAATTATGAAGTCTATAACGCGATAATGCTTGCGCATATTCAAGTATATGACATGGTTATGAAGTTTTACGCTGACAAGAACAATTTTGTGCGACAAGCAAAACAAACGATTCTAGTGCTCTAAAAAAGGAAACAAATGCACACAAAAAATGCTTGTTTCTACACAAGACAGAAAAACCTGTCATATTTTCGTGTATTTTCATAAGCACGTGAACGATTGCATTTTCGTTAACACTAGTCTCATAAGGGTAAAATGTTTTCCTTGATGCTCAGGTTGCACGTGCTATCGGATGCACCTTCCATTTCCCCTCCGGCAACCTCCTGTGATCCCACCTGGCAGCGACCATGCCATCCAACTCCCGGCCCCTCCACGCATCCACGGGCCTCGGCAACCCCCTAGCCACCGCGGTCTCCGCCATCTCATCACCAGCCAGCACACATCTCCTCCTCGCATCCAATCAATAGCCGCCGAGTGTGCACACCACGTCATCAAAATACCACCTTAGGAAGCATCCCATCTCGTTCTGTCGCATCGAGGGCCACGCGATCTCGGAAAAAAAGGCGTCTTCCGCGCTCGCAAGTCGGTGCTTCAATCGACTAGATGCACCTTTATGTTGTCTAGAGACTAGAGAGGAATAAAAGTAGGAAAGATGGTTGGAGAATCGCATGGAAAGCTAAGGGGGGAAAAGGAAAGGTGGATTGACACGTAGGCAGGTTTTGGAAATGAGTTGGCGTTGGAGAGCAGAGCAGGGATGACGGGGAAGGGGGGGAGGGGAGGCGAGTGACGCGACGTCGGCGCCACGCACGCACGCGTCCAAGGCGTCTCCCACCTCTCCACGATCCAAAATCCAACTCCACCAGAGAAGGTCTGAGCCGAGATCCAAAATCTAGTTGGTTCCTCGCTGCCCCCCGCCGATCCGATCCGCCGCCGCCTCCTCCTCCTCGATCCACCGCGCCGCACCGGGATCCGAACCCTAGCCCTCTCCTCTCGCCCCTCTCCCGGGAGGGATCGGCGCCGGGCGGATGGGGTCCGACTTCGACGACGCCGACTTCTTCGACAAGCTCGACGACGACGACGACGACGACGACGCCAAAGCGCCCCCCGCTGCCGCTACCTCCGCCAAGGTGCCCCCCGCTGCCGCCGACGAGGCCGACGCGGCGGCTGACCTCGCGGCCCTCACCTTGTCCGACGGCGACGGCGATGAGGACGCCCCCGCCATGGGAGGGGCGCCGGAGTCCATGACCCCTCAGGCCGCGGCTGAGGCCCCGACTGACGCCGCGGATCCTCCACCTCCCCCTCCTCAGGCAGAGGCTCAAGTCCCGGCGGCGGCCCGTGACGCTGAGGTCCTGACCGCGGCCCCTGACGCCGGGGTCCTGGTCGCGGCCCTTGACGCCGGGGTCCTGGCCGCGGCCCAACATTTGACCAAAGACATGATTCGGAGCTGATGCATATAAGGCCTAACTCGAGACGCCGAACACTCCCTAAGGTATTCGGTCTTTATGAAAACGGGCAGAATAATGCCCTAAGCCCCTGGTGTCCAGGTACACGCAAAAATTCTGGTGCGGCCGATGCCAAAACGCCAGCCTCCTCCTCGGTTATAGCAAGAAACCGGGGGATGTGTATCAACAAGAGACAATAAAAAAGGTTTACGCAGGGTCTTAATCTGAAAAGAATCCTTTCAACGGGTCCCTACTGCACGTCTGCGTCTGTGTCTCCGTTGTGCCGTATCCTGGACGGGTGTAGCACGGTGTTCATCTGTAAAAGAGAAGAACTTAGTTGAAAAGAAAAAAGATCGTGCGAAAAATGTACTTTATATTAAATAAATAGAGTACGATTCGAAAAGTGAATAAAATTGAGCTTTATTGTCTCTTGTTGTACATGCGTGCAGCCCCTTGTACGGGGGTATGCCGCTAGTAGGCGTTTATATGTTTACGCCGGACTCGTCTAGCCATGTCCGGGATCCGAATGACCTATTCAGGTGCTTTGATTAGCGGAGCCGGATTAGTGTGGGGCTGTCAAGGCAGTCTCACGTTCTTCTGTACTCGAGTAACACTTGGTACTCCCTTTTAATGAGATGATGTCGCGTGGACCGGCCATTTTAAGTGTAAGAGATGCATAATGCGGTATTGCGTTAAAGCGGGCGAAAGCTTCACGTCCCAGTAGTGCTTGATAGATACTTTCGAATGGGGCGATATGGAAGGTTAACTTTTCGCGGCGGAAGTTGTCGGATGAGCCGAACAAAACTTCTAGCAGTAGGGAGCCCGTACAATGGGCATATAGGCCTGGCATTACCCCTTTGAAGGAGGTGTTGCTATGGCGAATTTTGGTTGGGTCTATCCCCATTTTGCGGATTGTGTCCTGATATAGCAGGTTTAGATCGCTACCTCCGTCCATTAGGACTTGTGTAAATTGGAGTCCGTCGATTATAGGATCTAATATCAAGGCAGCCCATCCTGTGTTCCGGATACTTCCGGAATAGTCCTGATGATAGAAGGTGATTGGTTTTGACAACCAACATTGGGACTCTGCTGGGATAGACCGTGCGGCGCGTGTTTCTATTGGCGCTGCTCTGTTTTTCCCTTTTGTCACTTGAAGTGAGTTCACTGTTTTGACTTCTTGTGGGAAATTCTTTTGTTTTCCGGTGCTCTGCTTGTGGGGTTCGTCATCGTCCTCGCTTGGTGTGTCGAGCCCCTTGTGTTCGTCATTGAGTTTGCCGGACTGCTTGAAGACCCAACAATCTCTGTGGGTATGGTTTGTAGGGTTCCCGGGAGTACTGTGGATTTGGCATATTTTGTCCAAGATTTTGTTTAGGTTGGATAGCTCGTCGCTGTTATCCTTGAGGGGCAGTTTTTTATGATTCTGCCGGGAGCTTCTGAATCCGGCGTTGACTGTCGTGCTCTTCGAGCTGTTTCCCTTTGTCCGGCGCTGGTCCTTGTTGCGTCGTGGTTTTCCATTTCCATCCCTGACTTCGGATGTACTTGGGTCGCTGGTACTGCATCTTGCCAGCCAACTATCCTCTCCGGCGCAAAAGCGGGTCATGAGGCTTGTTAATGCAGCTATTGTTCTCGGCTTCTCCTGGCCGAGGTGTCTGGCGAGCCATTCGTCTCGGACGTTGTGTTTGAAAGCTGCTAAGGCTTCGGCGTCCGGACAGTCGACTATTTGGTTCTTTTTGGTGAGGAACCTGTTCCAGAATTTGCGGGCTGACTCTCCGGGTTGTTGAGTTATGTGACTTAAATCG
Source organism: Aegilops sharonensis (assembly GCA_904067115.1). Lineage (NCBI taxonomy): Eukaryota > Viridiplantae > Streptophyta > Magnoliopsida > Poales > Poaceae > Aegilops > Aegilops sharonensis. The sequence continues at coordinate 11,709,875 of LR880972.1, read as the reverse complement.
TCTGCATCCGGAGGGCGGACATAAGTCCCTTGAAAATTTGCCCGAAAAGCATCCTCGATCTCTTCCCAACTTCCAATGGTATTTTCAGGGAGGCTTTTGAGCCAATGCCGGGCTGGCCCTTTGAGCTTGAGGGGTAAATATTTTATGGCGTGGAGGTCATCTCCTCTAGCCATGTGTATGTGGAGGATGTAATCCTCAATCCAGACTCCAGGGTCTGTTGTTCCGTCGTATGCCTCTATGTTTACAGGTTTGAATCCCGCTGGGAATTCGTGATCCAGCACCTCATCGGTGAAACACAGGGGGTGTGCGGCACCCCTATATTTGGGTGTGTCGTGATGTTCAGATATTTGGCGTGTTGCATTGCTTGGAAGAGCTTGCTTTCTCGGCCCATAGATGGACCTAACTGGGCCATCCTTTTGATGCGAATCCATATGCGGATCGCGTGCCGGCTTGTGTGCGGCGCCGCTTGCCGCTCCATGTTTGCCATGTGGTCGTCTATCCGACCGGGCGGCCTCTTTGTTCTTTGATTGCGGGGGCTCTACGGCCTCCTCATCGAATTCGGGTAGTAGTTTGCGCTTCAGGTAGCTCTTTGTTTGGCGACTGTCGCCGTATTTCTCTGTGGTGTTGAGTACTTTGCTCCATCTGATTCTGAGTGCATCTTCCGCTGTTTTGAGCTTCCGCTTTTGCTTTTTCAGGCTACGCACAGTGGCGACGAGCCTTTTGTGGAGGTTCTTCTGCTCCAACAACTTGTCCGGCGTGAGCTCGTCCGGACTGTTATCTTCGCCGGGGATGGGTTGTTTATCCAAGTTGTCCTGTTCGGACGGTTGCTCGATAGCATGTTCGTCGTCCACCGGTTCGCCCTGCTCTATGGCTGGGTCTGTGTGGCTACCGTCTTTGTCGAGGCGGGACTTAGTGCAGCGTTTATGTTGCCGTTTTGACTGCTTTTCGAGGGATTTATCCTTCATAGCGTCCCGTTGCTCCTCGTCGTTACTTCCTTTAGGTGTATCCACCATGTATACATCGTGGGATGAGGTGGCTGTCCCGTATCCTATAGGTGCTGGTTCATGGTTGTCTCCTACATCGTCGTCCATACCGTCGATGTCTTCGGAGTCGAAATCGAGCACGTCGTTTAAGCTTTCAACAGTGGCTACAAAGTGGGTGGTGGGTGGGCGTTGAATTTCTTCGTCGTCCGCATCCCAACCTTCCTGACCGTAGTCCGGCCAGAGCTCTCCTGATAAAGAGAGAGACTTTAGTGAATTCAGGATGTCGCCAAAGGGCGAGTGCTGAAAGATGTCCGCGGTAGTGAACTCCATAACCGGCGCCCAATTGGATTCGATTGGCAGGGGCACGGAGGGTTCGGAGTCCGGAGAGGAGTCCGGCACCTTGGAGTCACGGTCTTCGCAAAGGACAGGGATGGAGTTCGGCTCAATCGCCGTAGAGATCGTAGCCCCCGAGGCGGTGTCCAGCCACTCGTCCTCGATCGGCGGAGTCGGCTCCGAGCTAAGGGTCGGAGCGGACGCTGGTGCGGCCTCCAGGGCACTGTTCGGCGGCAGAGCTAGATCGTGGCCATCGAGACAGTGCGGCGCGCTTGGCTGTGGCTCGAATCCGTCGAAGATCAAGTCTCCGCGGATGTCGGCCGTGTAGTTCAAACTCCCAAATCTGACCTGATGGCCAGAGGCGTAGCTTTCGATCTGCTCCAGATGGCCAAGTGAATTGGCCCGCAGTGCGAAGCCGCCGAATACGAAGATATGTCCGGGGAGAAAAGTCTCACCCTGGACCGCGTCGTTGTTGATGATCGAAGGAGCCATCGGGCCTAAGGATGACGACACAGAGGAACTCTCAATGAAAGCACCAATGTCGGTGTCAAAACTGGCGGATCTCGGGTAGGGGGTCCCGAACTGTGCGTCTAGGCGGATGGTAACAGGAGACAAGGGACACGATGTTTTTACCCAGGTTCAGGCGCTCTCGATGGAGGTAAAACCCCACTCCTGCTTGATTAATATTGATGATATGGGTAGTACAAGAGTGGATCTACCACGAGATCAGAGAGGCTAAACCCTAGAAGCTAGCCTATGGTATGATTGTTGTTCGTCCTATGGACTAAAACCCTCCGGTTTATATAGACACCGGATAGGGTTAGGGTTACACAGAGTCGGTTACAACGGTAGGAGATCTACATATCCGTATCGCCAAGCTTGCCTTCCACGCCAAGGAAAGTCCCATCCGGACACGGGACGAAGTCTTCAATCTTGTATCTTCATAGTCCAGGAGTCCGGCCAACGGTGATAGTTCGGCTATCCGGACACCCCCTAATTCAGGACTCCCTTAGTCCAAGTCTCCTGGATCATGTTCGTTCCGAAAATCACGTTCCCGAAGATTTCATTCCGTTTGGACTCCGTTTGATATTCTTTTTCTGCAAAACTATGAAATAGGCAAAAACAGCAATTCTGGGCTGGCCTCCGGTTAATAGGTTAGTCCCAAAAATAATATAAAAGTGAATAATAAAACCCAATAATGTCCAAACAGAAGATAATATGGCATGGAGCAATCAAAAATTATAGATACATTGGAGACGTATCAGTGACAAATCCTAATCTTGATCTATGCCAACTCAACAAGTACCGTCGGAGACACCTGTAGAGCACCTTTATAATCACCCAGTTACGTTGTGACGTTTGGTAGCACACAAAGTGTTCCTACGGTATTCGGGAGTTGCATAATCTCATAGTCATAGGAACATGTATAAGTCATGAAGAAAGCAATAGCAATATACTAAACGATCAAGTGCTAAGCTAACGGAATGGGTCAAGTCAATCACATCATTCTCTAATGATGTGATCCCGTTAATCAAATGACAACTCATGTCTATGGCTAGGAAACTTAACCATCTTTGATTCAACGAGCTAGTCGAATAGAGGCATACTAGTGACACTCTGTTTGTCTATGTATTCACACATGTACTAAGTTTCCGGTCAGTACAATTCTAGCATGAATAATAAACATTTATCATGATATAAAGAAATATAAATAACAACTTTATTATTGCCTCTAGGGCATATTTCCTTCACTACTAGGCCAAAGTAGAGGGCTTATGCCATTGGTGTCCAGGCTTGATAAACGATTATCAGATATTGCAACTCTGACGACCTACTCTGGCAGATTGGTTCATCTTAAAAGCAATAATCTCTACACTACCCATACTTGCAATGTGTTGTATCAGAGTCCCATTTACTATATTGGATCACTTTGAAAAGTCTAGAAGAGGCTTCTTCTGGTATGGAAAAGGCATCAACAGCCATGGCAAATGCCTAGTAAAGTGGGAAAAAGTATGTCTCCCTAAAAGAGCAGGAGGTCTAGGTGTTCTTGATCTCATAATGCAAAACAGAGCATTACTTACTAAATTCCTATTCAAGTTTTTCAATAAGTAGGATTTACCTTGGGTTCAGCTGATATGGAATACATACTATAGGGATGGGAAAGTTCCTACCGCACCAATGTGGGCTCTTTCTGGTGGAGAGACTGCTGCTCCATTCTTGAGGATTTAAAAAAAATGATTGTCTGCTCACCTAAAATGCGAGATACTATTAAGATCTGGTATGATAAATGGAATGGAGATCCCATGGAAGACCAAATGCCCCACCTTTTCTCATATGCTAGAGATAAAGACACCACCATTGCCATGATGAGCAGCATAGAGCTTGACAATTTTTATGAGAAGTTTCATACACCTATGTCATCAATTGCTGTTCAACAAAGCCATCAGTTATCAGATCTAATTAATGGCATAAGCAGCACCAATGGCAAAGACTCATGGCATTTCTACTAGAGCACTAGCAGATATTCCAACAAAAGAATCTACTTGGGATACATGGGAAACCCACCTGATGCGCCATAACCCTATCAATGGATTTGGAAATCCTGTAGCCTACCTACACAGTAATTCTTCTTATGGCTACTCATACAAGACATGCTAAACACCAGGGACCTTCTAATCAGGAAAAACTTCCACATTGAGAATAACAGATGTGAGTTATGTAATGTTGAACCTAAAGAACATTTGATGCACCTGCTCTTCAGTTGTGATTTCAGCCAAAACTTTTGGCTTGCTCTAGGGTTTCAATGGAATACAGATTTTGATATGACAGAGAAGCTGATGGATGGAAAGAAGAGAAGCAACACATAATATTATAAGGAATGCCTAATTGCTGGATGCCGGAGTTTATGGAAACATAGAAATAGTATAATCTTTCACAATAAAACCAAAGGTTTAGCCTACTGCATTGCTAGCTTCAAAGAGCATTTTGAGAGTACAATCAAGAAGGCTAAACCTAGTTTGAAGGCTAAGTCTAGTGCTCTAAAAAAGGAAACAAATGCAAAAAAAAAATTGTCTGTTTCTACACAAGACGGAAAAACCAGTCATATTTCCGTGTATTTTCATAAGCACGTGAACGATTGCATTTTCGTTAACACTAGTCTCATCAGGGTAAAATGTTTTCCTTGATGCTCAGGTTGCACGTGCTACCGGATGCACCTTCCATTTCCCTCCGACAACCTCCTGTGATCCCACCTGGCAGCGGCTACTCCATCCAACTCCCGGCCCCTCCACGCATCCGCTGCCCAACCCCCTGGCCACCGCGGTCTCCGCCATGTCATCACCAGCCAGCGCGTAGCTCCTCCTCGCATCCAATCAATAGCCGCCGAGGGTGCACACCACGTCATCAAAATACCACCTTAGGAAGCATCCCATCTCGTTCCGTCGCATCGAGGGCCACGCGATCTCGAAAAAAAAAAGGCGTCTTCCGCGCTCGCAAGTCGGTGCTTCAATCGGCTAGATGCACCTTTATGTTGTCCAGAGACTAGAGAGGAATAAAAGTAGGAAAGATGGTTGGAGAGTCACATGGAAAGCCAAGAGGGGAAAAAAGGAAAGGTGGATTGACACGTAGGCAGGTTTTGCAGATGAGTTGGCGTTGGGGACCAGAGATGACGGGGATGGGGGGAGGAGGCGAGTGACGCGACGTCGGCGCCACGCACGCACGCGTCTCCCACCTCTCCACGATCCAAAATCCAACTCCACCAGAGAAGGTCTGAGCCGAGATCCAAAATCCAGTTGGTTCCTCGCCGCCCCCCGCCGATCCGATCCGCCGCCGCCGCCTCCTCCTCGATCCACCGCGCCGCGCCGCCGCCGCGCCGGGATCCGAGCCCTAGACCTCTCCTCTCGCCCCTCTCCCGGGAGGGATCGACGCCGGGCGGATGGGGTCCGACTCCGACGACGCCGACTTCTTCGACAAGCTCGTCGACGACGACGACGACGACGCCAAAGCGCCCCCCGCCGGTAAGGAAGGCCGGCTGCCCCCCGCTGCCGCCGACGAGGCCGCCGCCGCGGCGGACCTCGCGGCCCTCACCCTGTCCGACGGCGACGAGGACGCCCCCGCCACGGGAGGGGCACTGGGGCCCGAACCCGCGGCGGCCGTGGTGGCCCCTCAGGCCGCGGCTGAAGCACCGACTGACGCCGCGGATCCGCCCCCTCCCCCTCCTCAGGCAGCGGCTCAAATCCCGGCGCCGCCCGGTGACGCTGAGGTCCTGACCGCGGCCCCTGACGCCGGGGTCCTGGCCGCGGCCCCTGACGACGAGGTTCCGCCTGGGCTACCCGAGGTGAAGGCGGTGGCCGCCGCTGACCCCGAGGGCAAGTCGCCGGGGTCGGGGTCCGGGTCAGGCTCCTCCAAGGGCGTCCGTACCACGGTCAAGCAGGTGCAGTGGAGCCTCTTCGGCGCCGACATCAGCAGCAGTGCCACCGAGCCGGATCCGTTCAGCGACCTCCTGGCCGACGACGCATTTCTTGGAGCTGGCGTGGGAGCGCAGGTTTCAGGTTTCGGTGCCGGAGCCATGGATCACAGCGTCTACAATGGGGTGGGCAGCACCAATGCCAGTTCCCAGCTGGGCTGGGGGACTGGTTCCGGGGAATTCCTGGCGGATGGCGGTGTTGGTGAAGACGCCTTTTTCGGAATGCAGGGTTCGGCTGTGGGGACTACTGGCAGCGTTGGGGTGGCGGATCATAGCTTCTTCAATGGAGTGGACGGCAATGCCAATTCACAGTCGTATATGGGTGCTGGTGTCGGGCAGTCTGCGGATCAGAACACCAGTGCGCAGTCTGACTGGACCGGCGGGGCTGTGGACCCCTCGGATCCCTACCCTGGCTGGAAATGGGACGTGGCAACAGGGCAGTGGTATCAAGTGGATGCTATCGGTGCTCAAGGCTTTGCTGATAATGGCGGTGCTGTAGCGGCCTTCGGGAGCGAAAATGTTCAGCAGCAGCAGCAGCAGCAGCTCGGTGTTTCGTACCTGCAGAACTCTTCACAGGCAGGGTTGGAGACCATCACGGAGGAGGGCAGCGCCGCTGCCGCGAGCTGGGGCCAGGATCAGAGCAGCGCAGCGGCAGCGGAGTACCCACCAAACATGCTCTTCTACGCTGAGTACCCTGAACATTACTATGACACCAACACTCAGCAGTGGTTCACGCTCGAGTCATATCAGCAAAGTGTCATGCAAGCTGCAACTCCGGCATCAGCAGTAGATGCATTTGCTGGGGCAGGTCACAGTGTAGCTCATACTGGGAATACTCAGGCAAGTACTTTTAATCAGCAGAACCAATGGCAGCATGGTTCTGTAGCCAACAGCATGCAGCCTTATACCGAGAATCAGATTAGTCAGCCGGCATATACTGAGCCTTTGAAGCCCTCTACAAATTATGGAACTGCTATCAACACATTCGTGCCTAATATCAACACATTCGTGCCTTCTACAAGTCAATACAGTGGTAGTGGCGAGGGCCACCAGGTTAGTAACAAGGTTTTCCAACCTACCAGTTATCAGAGTGCTGCTCACAAGGGTTTTGAACCGTATAAAAACAATCAAAGTGCTATCAACACATTTTTGCCTTCCACGAGTCAATACAATAGTAGTGGTGAGGGCTACCAGGTTAGTAACAAGGGTTTCCAACCTACCAGTTACCAGACTGCTGCTCATAAGGGTTTTGAACCGCATAAAAGCAATCAAAATGCTATCAACACATTTTTGCCTTCTACAAGCCAATACAGTGGTGGTGGTGAGGCCCACCAGGTTAGTAACATGGGTTTCGAACCTACTAGCCATCAGAGTGCTCACAAGGGTTTTGAACCGTATAAAATCAATCAAAGTACTTCTGCTAGCCATGACAGTGGGCCCAGGGGATTTGAGCCTTCACAAGGTCACCAGGGGTTTAAACCTTTCGCGAATAACCAGAGAAGCACAGGATTTGTACCTTCTACAAGTCACCAGATTGCCCACAAGGAATTTGAACCTCCGAAAGATAATCAAGCTCACCATGTAGCACACCAATCTTCATCAGGCCATGGTTATGACTATCCGAATGGCTTTGTTGAGCCACAAAAAGGTGTTCCTGTAACAAGCATGTACCAGATGCAAACACAGACTGATCCTGCCACACACATGCATTTACCAAATAACTATGTGAGCAATGAGAACTCCATGAGCTTTCCTCAGCAGCTAGCTCCATCTCAACAACTGGGTTACTCCCACCACGAGGAGAGGTCGTCAGCTGGACGCCCACCACATTCGCTGGTTGCGTTTGGATTTGGTGGGAAGCTTGTAGTTATGAAAGAGACCAGCTCGATGACTACAAACTTTGACAGTGGAAATCAGGTATCTTCATCACAGTCTTCATAATGTTCTTGTTTGCAATTAAGTTGTAGCTAATAGCTTTTACCGTTTCATTGAAGGGCAATTCTCAAGGCACGCTGTCAATTCTTAATATATCGGAGGTTGTTGCTGATAAAATTGACCAACAAGGCATCCCTAATGGCAGTGCACTTAGCTACTTCTATGCTTTGTGTCGTCGACCTATTCCTGGCCCCCTTGCCGGAGGAAGTGCTGCAGCAAAGGACCTGAATAAATGGCTTGATGATATTATCGGAGGCTACGAGTCTTCTGTCAGCGATTTCCAAGGAGGGGATGTTCAGAAGCTGCTTATATCATTGCTGAAAATATCATATCAACACTATGGAAAACTCCGTTCACCCTTTGGGCCTGATCCATCGCGTGAGGTATTTTCTGTTTCGTCTTGGTATATTCTGTTTGGAAGTATCCATGCTTTTCCTTGAACAGCATCATTGATTTTTGGGTACTGTAAAATCTTCACCGGAGCAATCAATGTACTACAACACTGTGACACTGATAATCCAGTCTTGCGTTGCAAGCACATAGCAAATATACCCTCTCTAATACTTTGTAGGGACCTGTGATACAAATTTGGTCAGAATAAATTATTTCTTGATCTTAAAAATTAGGTCTTGCACTTTTATGGGCTTGTATTCAATCACTTCTGGGCCCTACTGGTGGATGCAGTCCTACATTGTTGTCTGCTTATTTGTTCTTCTGCATATATCATGTTGAAAGAGAAACGAATCTTGATGATGGAAAACAGTGACATGTCAGAGTTATGTGGTAGCTGTCTACTTCTCTGATAGATGCACCCTAGGTTAGATACCAGATTCACAGCAATCACAGGTTAACCCTGATCCTGATTGCTTGCTGGTGGGAAATTCGTCGATGCCTACCTGATGGCAAGGGCCAGGAGACATCCATGGCACTCTCTGCCTTCTTCTTTCTGCTGCCCTCGCAGCCGGACATGGCGAGATTAATCTCTATCCTTGAAGAGGACCACACCCTTGGCATCCTGGACGAGATTTGCGGGGTGAGGGTTTGGAAAGGATGGGTTGCATGAGAGGGACTAAGGGGAGGATGATGAATAGGGAGTTCGGGTAGTGTGGCCATGTGACTGTTTTAAATAGCTCGCTATAGCTCCGCTATAGCACGCTATAGTGTTTACAAAAGGTCTTGCGCTAAGAGACTTTGGTCCAAACAAATGAACAAACATTTTAAATAGCGCGCTATAGCTCCGCTATAGCATTTGAAAGAGGTCCGCCGCTAAGATGCTTAGCGCGCTATTTAAAACTATGCGTGTGAGCGATCGAGAGGAGAAGTGCTGGCACAAAGGGAGAGGCGAGCGACAAGGACTTGGGGTTTCCTTCGCATTCAAGGGGCATTGCCGCACTGGGTTTGTTATGTGCATCTGTCTCAGTTTGTCCTTTTCATTTATTTTTATTTTCCATTTTATTATCATGTGGGGACCTTCTGTAGTTGTAAGTATGGTTTGATTGGTGTTTTGATTTTAAGTATAGATGAATATTTGTATATTAGAGCCCTTGAACTGAAGGTGTCCGGTTTAAATGAAAGAGGTATTCTCCCTTTGAGCCTTATAAGTGGTGTACCACGAACTGCAGATCTAGGAAGTACTCTTAGTGAAACGATATTATGCTTTGTCAATCCCTATTAGCTACCTGTAAGTGGCTTGTGGCCTTTTGGCCCATGCGGCATTTTTCATATGCCAAGTATTTTGGCTCATTCCTATAAAGCAGCACTGTAAGAATTTACATTGTGAACATCTACAAGTAACTCAATTCAGCTTTATCATTTCTCGTCGCGTGCTTGAATGTCTCTTTTGAATATGATATGATATTAAAATTATCCCATGTTGCCCCATGCCCCACCCCCAGGTGGAATAATGAATGTCTTTGAATTATTGGTAACAGGGTATGGATGACCTCATGTGCCCATATGGAATAACAAATTTATTTTTGAATTGCTGTTAACAGGGTATGGATGGCCCAGACACTGCAGTAACAGCGCTTTTTTCATCATGTAGTAGTAATAGTGCCCGTATGAGAGACCATTGCATGAAAAATATCCCCTCAGAAAACCAGATACAGGTAAGTCTGTTTTCTTGGCTATCTGTGCTGTCTCATCTAGCAAATATGGCCTTGGTTGAATGAACTATTCTACTGCAGGCTACTGCTCAAGAAGTTCAAAATCTTCTAGTTTCTGGTAAAAGGAAAGATGCGCTTCAGTATGCGCAGGAAGGTCAGCTTTGGGGACCTGCACTGATCCTTGCTTTACAACTTGGTGATCAGGTCTGCTTCACTCTGTAAAACTGCTGCCCCTAGACTGCTTGGTGGCTTTGCCTTTCTTTTTTCCCTGAACAATTGATGATCGTTTCATTGACTGGTCATGCAGTTTTATGCGGATACTGTGAAGAAAATGGCTTACTGTCATTTCAAATCTGGATCACCTTTGAGGACATTGTGCCTTCTTATCGCTGGACAACCAGCAGATGTTTTTAAGCCTGAGACCCCTGTCGATGCCAATTATGCCACTTTACATAGGCAGCAACAGCCCGCAGAGGTAATGCACAAGAACTTATTTATTGCATTCTTGCCCGTGATTTGAAGGAGCAACAGGATGCATATTTAAATGGAACCTCCACATCTATTACTCTTGAGTTTAAATGACTTTCACTGGAAGGAATTGCAACCATGCTGTCTATAGTTTTTGTGTCGTAGTGTGCTGCCACACAGAACTCTGGATCTTCTTTAGCCTTCACAATGTTTTTGTTTGTCGTCTTTTAAACTGCAATTGCTTTTTAAATCTTGACATGGATTTTGCCTGACTTCTCTTGACTTCTCATTTCATGATTCTCGACATTTTATGTGGAGTGCCCGTTCTTTTTTCCATTTTGGTCACTTTGAAGTTAAATGTATTGTGGCTTTTCTGTCCGACAGGGTACTCCTGTGGGCATGTTGAATGACTGGCAACAAAATTTGGCAATTATAACTGCAAACAGGACAAAAGGAGATGAGCTTGTAATCACTCACCTTGGGGATTGCCTTTGGAAAGAGAGAAATGAGGTTTGCATCTGTTTGAGTGTTCGTTTCCTTTACATGTTTGAGCTGAATACCTACTTATATTATTATATATGTATATGCAGGTTGCAGCTGCTCATTCATGCTATTTAGTTGCTGAGCTAAATATTGATCCATACTCCGAAAGTGCAAGAATGTGTTTACTCGGAGCAGACCATCTGAGATGTCCTCGCACATTTAGCAGCCCTGAAGCTATACAGGTCTTCTAAATCTGCACACTTTACTTTGTGTATGTTTGTGGTTGCGGACATGTGTGCGAGCACACATGTGATGGTGCATTTAATCTTCTATGATAATAATTGCTCAGATAAGAATAGTTGTGTATCTTGTTTGGCCCCCGTCCCTCTCCCACCAACCCATGTTCCGGGCTGCTGATTAGATATGTTGCTAGATCTGTCAAATTGGGGTTTTATTATTTTGCTACTTGCTCTTTAGCATTCCTTTCTGGTTGGAAACTATATTTGTTAAACTAGTGGGAGAAAAAAGTATCTGCATTTCCTTCATGGATGTTGGTCACATCTTTATTTTGCTTGGTTACTGCTCTTGTCCTCTCGTAGCAAGTACATTTATTTTCACTGTCATTTGCTGTTCCTGAACAAACACTACATTCTTTTCATTGTCATTTGCTGTTCCTGAATAAATACTACACTTTTTTCATTGGCATTTGCTGTTCCTGAACAAATACCATTGTGATGCAACTTACAGAGAACAGAGTTGTATGAATATGCGAAAGTTCTTGGTAATTCTCAGTATATCCTCCTGCCATTTCAACCATATAAGCTGATATATGCATACATGCTTGCGGAGGTTGGGAAGGTCTCTGATTCACTAAAGTAAGTTTCTGGGCTATTTCATATCCCCTTATATCTTAGTTATGCAAACTCATTTTTAAACTTGAATGGCCTTCCTAAGGTACTGTCAAGCATCTTTGAAGCTGCTGAAATCCTCTGGCCGTGCGCCTGAACTAGAAGCATGGAAGCAATTGTTTTCATCTCTGGAGGAGCGGATACGCACCCACCAGCAGGTATGACTTCTGTGCAGTTAATGTTGTTTATTGATCTTGAGCATTTTCTCCTATTAACTGACAATTGACTTGCTGACATTTAGGGTGGATATGGCACAAATCTTGCTCCTGCAAAGCTTGTTGGAAAGATTTTCTCAACATTTGATAAATCTTTGTCCCGCATGATGGGTACACAACCCGCACCAATGCCGCCATTGTCACAGGGCTCTTCTGGTGACAGAGATTTCTATCCTGTTCCTCAAGTTACAAATCCTGCTCCTCCGGTTACAAACTTTGTAAATAGTCAGTCACCGATGCCTATGTCATCTTCTACTTCGGAGCAGTTTATGAGTGAAATAGCAGAAAATAGCGACCCTGACAAGAGAGGCGCACATAGCAGAAGTGTCTCTGCACCAGACTTAAAGAAAAAACAGGTAGGTTATAAGGCATACGATTTTTCCTATCTTGTTGCATATTATAATGTGTGCATTTGAATTTAGTGGTGTGTTACCTTGGTCAAGATGGTGTGGCCACTATATATCCTGTCTCCTGAATTTGTCACTTCCCTAATACATATGCCCACTCCAAATATATCTTCTATGTGCTTGCAAACGAAGTAGCACATGTTACACTGGAATATTTTCTGGAGGTTTTTTTCATTTCTCTGTCTGACATTGACCGTCTAACAGGGTGGTGGATCAGATAATGCGCAAAGCACATCAGGATCAGGCAGTTCGCGATTCGGATGGTTGCTGCAGAAAACAGTGGGGCTTGTTTCGAAATCTTCCAACCAGGTGTGTGCTGATAACTTCCATACTTATGCATACCTTCCGCTATGTGCAGTAATAACTAAAATAATGTTCTTATTGTCTGAAGGCCAAGTTGGGGGAAGAGAACAGCTTCTACTATGATGAGAACCTGAAGCGGTGGGTGGAGCGAGGTGCCGCGATCCCTGCTGCTGCGGAGCCTCCCCTTGCCCCACCTCCAACAAAAGCCTCGTTCCAGAATGGCGTTCCAGATCACAACAACTCGACTGGGCCCCCCAGCGGCGGAGGTTATACTCCTAATGGATTTTCAGAAGCGAAGCCTCCAAATCCTTCGGAGCCGGTTTCAGGGATGCCACCGATGCCACCTAGCCAGAATCAGTTCTCAGCACGCGGGAGGGCGGGTGTTAGATCAAGGTAATTTTGTTTAGTTCCACCGCCACTGCCTTGCATTTTACTTCTTCACCAAGTGGCCAAGTGGGCTATATCATAACATACCCTCATCTGTGTAGATACGTCGACACATTCAACAAGGGTGGTGGCGGAAACTCCTTCGGAGGGCCATCATACAACAGACCAGCCATGCCATCGGTGAACAAGCTGCCCGCCGCGAGTTTCTTCGTCCCAACTCCAGCCGCAGATGCTTCAATGCAGCCGACCGAGACAGCAGCCGATGCGCACAGCGAATCCGCAAGCCAGGACGGGCCATCGTCCTTGCCGGCAGTTGAGTCCTCGTTCTACGCCTCCCCGCCACCCCCAATGCAAATGCAAACGGGCATGCAGCGTCACCCGAGCATGGACAACATCATGACCCCCTCTGGCAGCGGCAACGGCTCCTTCTCGAAGTCACGGGCAGCATCATGGAGCGGGACATACTCGGAGCAGATGAGCAGCACCGCCGCCTCGAGATCGCCGGACGGGCAGACCATGCAGTCCCCACCAATGATGCCCGGCGTGAGACCTTCACACAGCCGCTCCCACAGCAACTCGTCCCTTAATCGGTTCAACAGCGGTGGGTTCGGGGAGGATCTCCAGGAGGTGGAGCTCTGATACTCGAAACAGGGTTATGGAGAAAAGCGCGCGCGAGCGAGCGAGCGAGGCCGCCAGATTTTTCTTTCTTCTTGTTGCTGATAGTTCGTTCTGTATTTAATATCCATGATGATATATATGTCGCTAGAAAGGTACAAAAAAAAGGAGAGGAGCGGCGTCCCTTTTTTCTTTTTTTGCATGGGAAGCGTGCGGACGCCATTGTACATGATAGTTTGTTCTACCATCATCTCAAGCCAGATGTTGGAGAGAGAAGAAATAAATGAGTATCCAGGGAGGAGAGGAGAGGAGAGGAGACTTTGTAGCAGTAACTTGTTAAGATAGCAAGAAAGAAGCATGCACAAACTAGGTACATTTTAGATTCATCTCATCATCATTATGTAACCTGAGACTTTGGATTTCATAATTGGTCGCGGATGCTGGGTAAGCTCAATGCCAGTGCTCTTCTATGTTACCTTCTTTGCCTTCATTCAGTCTTTCTTTTTTGGTTTCTGGAGGAAGGGTAGGGGCGATATCTGGCTTGAGTGTAGCACCCATTTCGCATTGTAAAAGCAGATCTCCCGGCATTAAACGGGTGTAGCTAAGAGCATCTCCAACAGCCTCGCGCAAAAAACCTGTTTGCTGCGCGTGCTTCGGCTGGTTTAGTGCGGCCGCTAGTGCTGGCTTCAGCAGCCGCGCTATAATGCAGCGCGCGCGCGCCGCACAAACCATATATATATTTCAAAGAAGAGGAGCAAAAATGATCAAACAAACAAAATAAATCAACAATAAATAGTTCAATTTCGTTATCATTACAGCTCAAACAAATAGATTATCGTTCAGTATAACAAATAATGTAATAAACACAACAAATAGTTCATGAACAATACAATGTCGAATGCAGAAATCATCATGCTCTTTGTCGTCCATGTCATGCCCATCACTCTTCAATCAGATCATTCTGAAGTTCATTGTGCGTTGCGGGACGCCGAATGGCATGATAGGACGCAATAAAACAGGCTACCCTTTTAGCCCTCCGTCGCACTCGCACGGGATGTCCCAAGAGCTCATACTGTGAGTAGTCTAAATCTTGGCCACGCTCATTCTCGATGATCATGTTGTGCATGATCACACAAGCGTGCATGATGTACCAAAGCATTTTTTGATCCCAAAATCTAGCCGGTCCTCTCACAATAGCAAATTGGGCTTGCAAAATCCCAAATGCTCTCTCCACATCTTTTCTAGCCGCCGCATGAGCATTGTGGAAATCAAGATTTTTCTTACCTTCCGGCTTTTTCAACGGCTTCACGAAGGTTTGCCACTTTGGATAGATGCCATCCGCTAGATAACAGCCATAGTTGTACGTACGGCCATTTGCTACAAACTGCACCGGTGGCAACTCACCATTTGCAATCTTATTCATCAGTGGTGACCGGTTGACAATATTGATGTCATTCAAAGATCCAAGCATTGCAAAGAATGCATGCCAAATCCAAGTCTCCTGATCGGCCACCGCTTCAAGGATTATAGTGGAACCCTTTTTTTGGCCGTGGAATTGCCCATGCCATGCCTTTGGACAATTCTTCCAACTCCAATGCATGCAATCTATTGAGCCAAGCATGCCAGGAAAGCCGCGAGCTTTGTTCATCGCCAATAGCCTTGCGACGTCTTCAGCATTGGGAGATCTCAAATACTCCTCGCCAAACACTTGCACAATTCCCACTGCAAAGCGCTTGACACACATGATGGCTTGGCTCTCACCCATAGCCAAGTGATCATCATCAAGATCAGCCGGTATACCGTATTCCAACATACGCAAAGCGGCTGCCACCTTCTGAAAGGTGCTATGCCCGAGCTCTCCGGCGGCATTCCTCCTTTGCTGAAAAAAGCGGTCATGGCTCGCTAGTTTCTCTGCAATGCGCCTGAACAACTCGGTGCTCATCCTAAACCAACGACGAAAATATGACTCGGGGTATGTGGGATTCTTCGCAAAATAATGCCTGATCAATCTGTTGTGGGCATCGATCCTATCCCTCCAAATTTTCTGCCGACCCATAACCGAACCACCGTGCTTCGGTTTTTTTTATATGCATAGCTAGGATCATTGCAAGATCCTCCTCCTCTTTCATATCAAATTCTTCTTCGGAAGAATCATACGACGAACTCATCTACAATGTTCAATACTATACTATAAAAACTACAATTCAAAACATGCACCAAATTCATGAAGTTTGAGCAATACATACCTTGTAGGCGTTTTGTCGAACACCTTGCGGGCGCGGCGTGGCAGCGAGCGCTCGGCGTGGGGATAGGCCGGGGAAGCGCCTGAACGGTCGCCGGGGGGCGCGGGCGGCGGCGGCGGCGCGGCCGGATGGGGGTGGAAGTGGGAGAGGAAGTGCGAGAGCGAGCGCTCGAGTGTGCCGCGCGCTGTAGTGGGCGCCCGAAATACACCGCGCGCGAGAGTGTTTTCGACCGCGCGCCCAACTCGTTATAGCGCGCGCGCCGTTTTTGCGCGCCCGCTGGAGCGACCCGCCGCGTTGCGCGCGCGCTAAAACGGACCAATTTGCGGCGCGGCGCTATTTTAGTGCGGCTGTTGGAGATGCTCTAAGCATTTTTGGCCTTACACCATCTTTTTATATTGCTTGGACCTGAAAAGAACAATTGAGACTAAATCTTCAACACACAACTCCCTGACTTTCTAATGGTGGTATACTCATGGTGCTACACTCAAGTCAGAGACACCGGCGGGGTATATGATCAAGGATTTGCCAACAAGGGGGGTTATCGTCAGTTATCCCTGGGTTGACCTTCCATCATTTAGTCAGTGCCCACACAACTAATAAATGATGGTGAACTGTATCCCGGGTGATTGTAGCAAGTCGTATGGTGTATGCAGTCTCAGTAATCGGGTAATAGAAGTGGTTATTCCTTGAATCTAGCACTTGCTAAAGGAATTCGCCATCCTCGCGATGACATAATTTGCCATCTCGGGTGTTCGATTTGCCATACTAAAAATAATAATCTAATGACCGATTTGTAGCGAAACCCTAATTCAAATCCCTACCTACTCGACACGAGTACATGACATTACGGAATCCAGCAATAGAATCTCTCTGCTTGGTGGTGGCAAAGATTTGTGGAGGCTGAGAAAATCCAAGTACCATCCGAATAACAACCAAATCATGTTAGGTCGCCATAGCAAATCAATTACGCCTGGTGAAAGACAAGTACAATTCCATCAAGTCAGTGGTAATTATAAAAATCAAACCGATGTATTAAAAAAATAAATGCAGAAAAGTACATCATGGATAAAACATCAACATACGAAAAGAAAAACAATGAGTGAGCCTTGAAATTTGAAACATTATTCATCCAGAAATGGGAAAGGATATATCACATTAAGTTGGCTGGTGTTGACAAAATGAGCAACACATCAACTAGTAAATGATGGTGAACTGTATCCCGGGTGATTGTAGCAAGTCGTATGATGTATTTAGTCTCAATAATCGGATAATAGAACTGGTTATTCCCTGAATCTAGCACTTGCTAAAGGAATTCCCCATCCTCGCGATTATATAATTTGCCATCTCGGGCGTTCGATTTGCCATACCAAAAATAATAATCTAATGTTTGATTTGTGGTGAAATCCTAATTCAAACCCCTGCCTACTCAACATGAGTACGTGACATTAGGGAATGCAGCAATAGAACTCTCCGCTTGGTGGTGACAAAAGATTTGTGGAGCCCGAGAAAATCCAAGTACCATCCGAATAGCAAACCAATCATGTTGATCGCCATAGCAAATCAATTACGCCTGGTTAAAGACAAGTACAATGCCATCAAGTCAGTGGTAATTATAAAAATCAAGCCAACATATTCAAAAATAAATGTAAGAAACTACATCATGGATAAAACATCAACATACGAAAAGAAAAACAATGAGTGAGCCTTGAAATTTGAAACATTATTCATCCAGAAATGGGAAAGGATATAGCACATTCAGTTGGCTGGTGTTGACAAAATGAGCAACGGGTCATGGAATATGTGTAACTCTGCGGATGTGCAAATGTGCATGTATATTATGACAGCGGTGTCCAAATATTGAAATCATGTGTGTTCCCAGTGTTTACAGTAAACAAAAAAGTGTTTCCATTCATAACTAATTCTACACTGGCACATAAGAAAAATTTCACATGGTATATAGTCTGTCCATAAGCACATCATAACAATGTGTTCTGGACCATCAATTAATACTAAATGCACACACAACAGTCTTTGCATACAGAATAACATACCTATATGGCAGTAATATTTCAGTGTAAATAGAAAATTGTTTCTTTATCTCTAACAAATGGGAAATGATCACTAGTTGCCAACGCTGTTCACAAAAGAGACAGTAAATAAACCAACTATTGATAGCATCATATTTTAAAACCGTGGTAATGTGAAACATAAGTATTCCAATGTGCGTGCAATGAATACTCCGGTTTCTGAAAGAGACAATTTTATCAGCCTGGTTTATAAAAACAGGTCAAGGTCTCTTCTTAAAATACTGCGAAAATGTATACTGTAGTGTTGGAGATACTACGGTTTATAAAACCATGGTATTTGTTGATGCCAAATAGATAAAAAAAATATCATTCAAACTATGCTATCTACAAAATCACGATATTCTAAAAAAAAACCTTCAAAAAAAATACTTTGCTGCCAAATGCAGCTGAAGCTATAAAAGCGCTGCATGTTCGAGATCAAAGACGTACGGCGTCAACGTACCAGCAACAAATAAAGAACAAGTGGTACCAGTTAAGCATGAATAATAAATACAGTAGATTAGCAGCAAAAGTGTTGAAATTTAAGCAAGGCCGGCGGACTATACCCCTGTGCGCCACTTTCCCTTCACTCGCCACCTGCACGGTTTGTTCCGGTTGCATAGTTGTCCTTTGTTCCTGAAAGCAGAGAAGAAAATCAATCGGCTCGCCTAACTAACTTGTAACAAAAATAGTGGAAAACAATGCAGAGATACATGAAATAAAGAGAGGTGGCAGTACTCATCCGACTCACCAGTATTCACGAATGCAGCAGGTGTAGATATGGTAGATAAGGCAACACGGGCCGAATACGGGTCCGCGTAGGATGCAACCATCCATAGGCCGTGACCAAGCGTCGGTACTAAGGTTGTACTCGGTAAGTGACCCATTTGCTAGGCTGGCCTGAACAATGGTGTTGCCGACAACAGTGGGCAATGCCCCATTGGAGGAAACAGACATGCTCCTCACATTGTTAAGGAACAAAGCCTTGTCCCCAATGCTTGTTACCGGAACCGGCTTTTGCAATGTAATTAGATCCGCAAGCCTATGGATGATCATATGCGACCAGGAGCGATCGGTGTAGCCGGTCACAAGGATCTGCGAGTCGCATTCTACTAGGTGGATGGGACGGGTGAGCTTGTCGGTTGGAATTGTGGCAATCAACTTGGGTGGTGGCAGTGTCAATGAGCTTGGGCGAGGCTCCGGCGGCGCCTCGATCCGCGCGCCGAGCCGGATCCAGATCCACTAGGGTTGACTTTCTCCCCCCCCCCCCCCTCCCCCGATTTTTCGTCTAAGTCCATATCTGTCATAAATTTTGTTGCATTTTCATCGCATCATAACTCTGTACTCGTGGCTCCGTTTTGGGCATGTAGCATACCGAATTGTTCGCCTCGACGAATAAATCATTTCATCTCATTGCATCATTTTCATTTGAGCTCATCTTGAGGCCCGAAATGCTGTTAGAAGAGGGCTATGTGATGTTAGTTTCAGATTCTTATCAGAACAAGCACTTTTGTCATTTTTGTCATGATTGATGTGTGCATCCTATGATCTTGAGTCCTACATGTGTTTTGTAATATGCCATGCCATCTTTACAGGGGTGTATGCCATGTATTTTTGTGATCTCTGTGGTGACTAGCACAAGCATGAAAACTAGGCTTCATGATGTTGATATTTCAGTAAACTTGATGCTACAGAGAGATCCATGCTTATTTTGAGATACTTCAGTAAGGATGTTTTGAACATATGGTTATGCTCTATCCATCCATGCCCTTGTTTGCAATTATGGAGTGCCATAGCTTGAGTCAATCGAGCTCTACTTTTGCTATACAATGTTTCCTGGCAGATTGTTTACATGTTATTCAATTTTGCCAATGTTGTTGTAGTTGATCCGTGTATACTATGATGTTGTTCTTGCCATGTATAGCTTCTATGCCATGTCTTATTGATGGATGTATGCTTAGTTTATCATGAAATGCTCTGTAGTGAGTGCATCGAGCTCGCGAAGATGCCTTCATAATTCTGTCAATGTCATGCCCTGTTTGCTGAATCTGTTAACGAAACTTGCTATATTGACATGGGTGCTATTACATTTTCTGATCCCTTTTGGCTCTTGGTCAGTAAGGGACTTTTGTTCAATGCCTTGAGTAGATTCATGCCATGCCTTGTTTTGCTATGTCTTGTTCCTGTAGCAGGTTGTTTGCTTGCTCTAAACATGCCTTCCTGATGTTAATTTCTGGCATGTTAGTATTTTCTCTAAGTCTGTGAAGCTGATATATTTTGCACTTTTGCCATGCTTGTTTTGACCTGTTATGGTGTGAATTAGCTGTAGATCAGTGTTCATCTTTTGTCAAGCATCTTGAGTAGATCACTGCCATATGCTTTGTTGGTACGTTTGGGTGCAGTAGCTTAATTTCTTGTTGCTTGCTATGTGGCATCGTGCTGTTAATGGCAGATTTGTGTCATTCTTGTTTTGCTTGCCATTTGCAAACCGTGCATCCGATTCCGGTGATCTTTATATCGATTTCAACCGAAATCATCTCACCTTTCCAGCGGCATATTTGGTTTGCCAAGTTGATGCCTTGTTCATCATTTTCCTTTCGGAGCACGCATATACATTGCATCTCACATCTCGCATATCATGCCATGTTTTGCATCATGTTGTTTGTGCATCGCCCGTGATTTATTATTGGTCCTTTGCTTGTGTTCTTGCTT
Organism: Aegilops sharonensis; assembly: GCA_904067115.1. Classification (NCBI taxonomy): domain Eukaryota; kingdom Viridiplantae; phylum Streptophyta; class Magnoliopsida; order Poales; family Poaceae; genus Aegilops; species Aegilops sharonensis. The sequence continues at coordinate 11,689,247 of LR880972.1, read as the reverse complement.
TGGTAGAGCCGGGAGACGAGTACGTGAACGAGGAACCTGTTGAGAACGCTTACGAGGATCAAGCTTTCGACAACTCTGAGAACCTTGCAGGCAAGATGACCATACCCTCGAAATCACTTCTATCTTTGCTTGCTAGATGCTCGCTCTTTTACTATGCCTATGCTACGTTACCTACCACTTGCTATATCATGCCACCCATATTGCCATGTCAAACCTCTAACCATCTTTTCCTAGCAAACCGTTGATTGGCTATGTTACCGCTTTGCTCAACCCCTCTTATAGCATTGCTAGTTGCAGGTGAAGATGAAGTTGGTTCCATGTTGGAACATGGATATTTTGGGATATCACAATATCTCTTATTTAATTAATGCATCTATATACTTGGTAAAGGGTGGAAGGCTCGGCCTTATGCCTGGTGTTTTGTTCCACTCTTGCCGCCCTAGTTTCCGTCATACCGGTGTTATGTTCCTTGATTTCGCGTTCCTTACATGGTTGGGTGATTTATGGGACCCCCTTGACAGTTCGCTTTGAATAAGACTCCTCCAGCAAGGCCCAACTTTGGTTTTATCATTTGACTACCTACCACCTATTACTTTTCCCTTGGGTCTTCGCGAGCCCGAGGGTCATCTTTATTTTA